>CAUYUJ010010302.1:97398-134898 GCA_963575745.1 Prorocentrum cordatum | reverse complement strand
CTTGTTCACTTTTGCACCGAGACAGCCTCGAGACCCTGGGAGCGGTTGGAGCTCCGGGGCTTGAGGCCTCAGCCGAGTTCAAAGAAATCTCGGCTGCAGATTTGGCTGAGGACGCCTGGCACGTCTGTGGAGGGTGGCCCTTCAACTTCGAGGAACACATTCTCTCCTCGAGGCCCGTGCTCTCATTGTGGGGGCTGAGCGCATCATCCTCCCTCGGCCTGGCTGCAACATGAGACAGCTGTTGTTTTGTGACAATATTGCCCTCGTGCTGTGCTGTGACAGATATCGAACCAGGAACTATATGCTACTTCTGATCCTTAGGAAGCTTGCGTGTCTTTGCCTCGTCAGGAATGTTCGTCTCACCGTGAGGTGGGTACCCTCGGAGCGAAATCCTGCGGACTGGCCCTCTCGGCTCTTCTGTGTTCCGCCGTCCCAGGGAACCGCGAAAGGGCCCTAGGTGAGCCCTGGTGGGGTCTTTTTTTCCAGCGCCCCACGATCTCTGCGAAGGGGGTCGTGTGAGTAGTATTTCGAGAGCACCTAATTCGATGAGTGGCATGGAGGGGGGGGGGGGTCCCGCCCCCAGTCCTCGCATCGCACCCCACCGACGTGTTTTGAGATTATCCGATTTCGTTTGGCCTCGGGAAGACCCCCCTGGAGTTCCCGGAGCCGCGATGTTCGCGAAGCTCTTGCCAGCGCGGGGTGGACTTGGAGATAAACAAGCGCTTCGGTCTAGTCATCCGTCCGTAGCCAATTTGGCTCAAGCTTGGCCTGCCATTCCAGAAATACGTATTACACGGCTGTCTGATTTTCACGGACTGCCCATTCAGCCCGCTGCCGATGGAGGCCCCATCGCAGCCTCGGAGGGTGCGCGCGCTGGCTCGGTCGATGGCGGCGGTCCCGGCGCTGGGCTCTCGGGCGACGCCGTCGCTGGTGGATCAGGCAGCGGACTCCCGCGGCATCCTAAGAGGCGTCGCCGGCGCCTCGGGCCAGAAGCGCGCTGTGCCGTCGGACTCCGCTTCGAGCGAGTCCGAGGGCGAGCGCGCCGAGCGCGCCCGAAAGCTCGAGCGCCGCGGCCAGCGGCGCCTCAAGAAGTGGCTGCAGAAGCTGATGGAGAGGGACAAGCAACTGCGCGGGCTGCGCGGGCTGGAGCAGCGCGCTGTGAGTGTGCGCACCGAGAAGTCGTGCGTGAAGGAGCTCAAGTCGTTCGCGAAGTGGGCCGAGGTGGACAAGGTCCAGGACGTCGACAGCGATCGGCTCGACGCGCTGCTGGTCGCGTACTTCGAGGAGCTGTGGCTGAAAGGGGGGGAGGGGGGGGGGCGTCGAAGGGGCATGAAGGCGATTGCCTCGGTCCTCCACGTGCGGCCGCAGTTCGGCAAGGTGGGGAACCAGGGTCTTCCTCGGAAGGCCTTCGCCGTCTGGGCCGTCATAGTGAACGGGCTCGTGCGCGACGGGGAGCTCGAGATGGGGCTGGCGGTGTCGTTGATGTGGAGCACCTACTGTCGACCTGGGAGCCTGCTGGCGATGCGGCCCGACGACCTCGTGGCCCCGAAATCCGCGACGGACAATTGGGGGGTCACCCTGAACCCGTACTAGGGGGGCGTGGCCAACAAGGTGAACGAGTTCGACCAGAGCTGCATGCTGGACCGCTCTATCTGGGAGTCACTGCGCCCGCTGCTGGACGCCCTCAAGACGAGGACCGCTGGGGAGCCTCTCTGGCGGTTCAGCTATCCCGAGCTCGCCCGCTCGTTCAAGGCGGTGGTGAACCGCCTCAAGATCGACGCGGTGCCCTACCAGGCGAGGCACTCGGGAGCTTCTCACGATCGGCTGAACGGCGCGCGGGACATGGCCTCGATCATGCGCCGTGGGGGCTGGGAGACGGGCAAGAGCCTGCAGCGGTACGAGAAGCACGCGCTCCTGAGCAAGACCTGGAAGAGGCTGGCCGCGAACTGCAAGGCGCACGCAAAGCAGCGACAATATCGGCTCGTGGAGATACGTTTGGATGGTCGCGCAGTGCCCGTTCCCCATGAGCATAGGAGTCGCCTCTCGGTGGATTTCAGTCTGGGGGCCGCGCGGCCAACAGATCGGGCGGGCGCTTCGGCCGTCAGGTTTCAAGGTAAGGTGTGTTTAGCGCGGCCGCTCTGGTGCAGTTCTGGCCGCCTCCTCTGTATCCGACCCCCAGCGCGGCCGACTCTTGGGCGTGCGGATAGAGTCGGGGTTCAAACTGCCCCACCTGGCGCACGTCGGTCGCGTCGTCAGTTCAGTTCGCAGCGTGAATGTTCCTTGCCTGGTTGTGCACTATGATTGCAAGGCCGAGCTCAGACCAGCGTTGCGTCAGATCAGAGCCTGTGCTAAAATTCGCGTGGACAACACTCTGAGTGCCTTCGGCAGTAAGCACCGCCTGCCCTAGACCGCCCTCTGCAGAGGGATCGAGTCTCGGGATCTCGACGGGCTGCGCGTAGAGGCCGCTCGGCTTAGAACGCATCCAGGATCTTTGAGCTTAGGTGGCTTCAGCATGCCCGCTGCTTTCTCACGCTCGCTAGCTGCTGCCCTCCTGGCCCACATAAGGTCTCTTGATCTTATAATGTGAACTGGCCAAAGCCAGCTTTTGGACAGAATTGGGGATTTAAAACAGTCTGTACCTGCCGTGCATGCTGGATGTATGTGTATACATGCCGTGCTTGCCCGTCAGGTTTGTCTGTTAGCAGCTTAGGCGGCGCCAAGACTGCCAGAGTAAGTTACGCATATATGTTAGCAGCTAGAAAAAAACAACATATCGTCACGTCATGGGTGTGTAACACGAAAATGACGTGCTGAGGGTTTCGGGTGTCTGGCCCCCAAGATACCCCTCCATGTCCTTAAACATATGTGCTTAAGCCTCGCTTTTTCTCGTTCATCACCCGCCCGCGTGCCATCGTGAAGCGCGGGGTTTAAAACAGTTTGTGCCTGCCGTGCATGCTGGCTGTATGTGTATATATGCCGTGCTTGCCCGTCAGGTCTGTCTGTTAGCAGCTTAGGCGGCGCTAAGACTGCCAGAGTAAGTTACACAGATATGTTAGCCGCTAAAAAAAACACATCGTCACGTCATTTCTCTCTTCGACATGTTCGTGAGCCAGATGATCGAGTCGATCCGGAAGCAGCTGCAGGCTATCGTTCCCGAGCGGATTCAGTTTGCCATCGCGGAGGCTGCGATCTAGCTTGGCTATCTCATGGGCCCCGACCGTACCGACGAGATGTGGGAGGCCCCAGCGAGGAAGTGGCAGCAGTGAGCAGACGCATACTCCAAGGCCAGAGGCTCCACCACCACCGCGATCGAGGAGCACAACGCCTAGGCCGTACCCACAATGTTGTACGTTGCCCAGTTCGGAACCCCGCGGCGCGCACTCTTGCAGGCCGAGAACGGTATTATCAGCGAGCTCTGGCATGTGCCGCCGTCAACCTCCACTACTCGCGGGATGGCTCGTGCCTCCGAGTTCGGCGTCGTCGACGTCATCTCCGCTTCTGGCCCGCGTCCCTACTCCGAGTCGAGCTGCCATTTTTGACTCTCGACTGGAAGATGCCATTGGTGGAGCTTCGGCGGGACGCTTACCGCGATGGGCCGGATCGTCCTCTCGCTGATCTCGCGCGCTTGGCCCCTTGGGCTCCGCGCTGGCAGACGCCAGGAATCGCATGTACTCCAGCGCGTCGCTGCCTTGCATCCTTTGCCCGTATCCTAAGAACTTCAGAGGGCCGTGGCAGCCGTCGCCAAAGAGATCAACAAGAACCCCGACTTGCAGAAAGGCGCGCAGCGGATAGCTTACACGATGCTGAAGACAGTGCTTTTTCAGCCGAGCATCCGTGACATGCGCCGCCACTGGCCAGAGCATGCCAGCATTATGACAACATCGTTTTCGAATCCCTACTTGGCGCGATAAGGAAGACTCGCACTCGTAGTTTGGCCTCGTGCCTTGAAACATTGATGGGCAGTTTGACGACCAGCGCGAGGATGCATGGAGGAGTTGTGCACAAGTGCCTGCTTGGCTGCAGTGCGACGGACAACGGCTCACTATGCCGACTGCCTTCCGTTGTGGTCCTCCGTGTACTCCGCGCTGGCCCGAATGCATAGGTCTTCGCGCCAAACGTTCCGAAGACCTTCACTCAGTCTTGATTGCTCTTGAGACCTACCACAAACTCTGAGACGGACATCTACACTTATCTTTCCACGCGCATCAACACCATCATAATAACATGTGCCGCGCCCCGACGGAGTGCCTGGCGATGGCAGCGGCGATGGCAGTCCGCGCGTCTCGTTCCGTAAGCATCATTACCACCACCATCATCATCAGCATCAGCATCATCATTCGAATCATCAGAACCTGTTTCATTATTATCATCATGTTCATCACCGTCATGATCACCATCAGCATCAGCATCTGCATCATCGCCTCACTTTCGGCATCGTCACCACCATCATCCTCATCACCGCCATTATCATCAGCCGCAACATGCTCATTATCATCATCAGCATCGTCATCATCATCGTCATCATCATCGTCATCATCCGCATCATCAGCGTGATTATAATCATCACCATCACCTTCGTTTTCACCATCACCAACGACAGCAGTATCAACATCATCATCAGCATCAGCTCCGGCATCAGCAGCATCAACATCAGCAGCGTCAGTATCAGCATCAACATCATCCTCACCACCATCATCATCCTTTTCCTCATCATCATCCTCCACCTGCTGATCCTCCTCCTCCTCATCATCATCGTCTTTCTGATCCTTGTGCTCGTCCCTGCCCTCGCCCTCGTACTTGTTGCTGCCATCCCCTCTCTCTCTCTCGTCCCGCTTCTCGTCCGCCTCATAGTCCTTCTTGTATCTCCCCAGCCCCCCCCTCCCCATCCCCATCCCTTTCTCCTGCTCTTTTTCCTCCCCCTGTATTCCTTCAGGACCGATTCTGTTCTCCGTCCCCCGATCGGCCAATCGGCCGTCGTGCGGAGTCTCATCGCCGCGACCGCACCCAGCAAACCGGACCTGTCTGCAGCGAATTCGAGCACTGAGGCGCATGCACGTTTTCTCAAGTACGTTTGCACGAGGAGGGCGAGAAGGAGAAGACAGGAAGGAGGAGAGAGGTCTGTAGGTTGCAGGTTCTATCTCGCGCGTTGTGGGGTTTGCGGCTCTTCAGGACCACAGCCATGAACAGTTCGGCCATTGCAGGTGCGAGCGAACTCGAGATCCCTGCCAGGACGAAAGATTCAACTTGGGTCCGCAGACAGGGTCGCCGTGCGTTGTATTTCTTCTTGCAGTCTCCCTCGCCGCAGTTATTGAGGCTCGTCGTTCACCTCCTGCAAACCAGAGCATGAGAGAGAGAGAGGGAGAGAGAGATAGAGAGATAGAGAATGCGATTGGTGTCGATATACACGTATATCTCTTGAGGGAGAGAGAGAGAGAGAGAGAGAGAGAGAAAAAATAATAATAATGAAGAAACAATATGATCGACCCACGAACCCGGAAAGGAATATAGAACTGTAAGGCATAGCAGCGTTTCAAAGACACCTGATTGGGCGACGGGCAAACGCAATGCTGAAAGGATCGATCTTGATGTACCGTGCCGAGGGCTGTGCTGTGCTGCGCTGTGCTGAACTGCGATGTGCCATGCCGCGATTGTGCTCTATAGCGTTGTAGATCGAGTCCTCCTTTGCATCGGGGTCCTGACCGAACTGATCTGGATCTTAAGCTCGAGCTGCCACAGCACATAGTAACTGCCCCAGAGCTAATTGACAGGGGAACATGCCAGGAGGACGCGCCGCGGAACGTCCCAAGGGACGCGCCAGGCGACGTGCCAGGGGACGTGCCACGGGGACGCACCGCGGGACGTGCCGAGGGGACGCGCTACGGAACGTTAAAATGCGTGGTCCTTGCTCGGGGTAACCATGTTAGATATCCCCTTGGATGGCCTGGACACCTAAAAACACATGGTGCCAGCTCGGGAAACCAAGCTATATACACCCCTGGGTAGCCTGGACTCGTTACAACACGTGGTCTTTGCTCAGAACATTCATTTTAGACACCCCCCTGGGTGGCCTGGATATGTAAAAACACATATGGTTCAAGCTCGGGACAACCATGTTAGATATCCCCCTGGGTGGCCTGGATGCGTAAAAATATATGGTTCCAGCTCGTGACCACCACGTTAGATACAACCTGGGTGGCCTGCACATGTAAAAACACGTGGTCCAGCCCACCCAGGGGGGATATCTAACATGCGGTCGTCTGGAGCGCAGGAGGGCCCAGGAACGCCCAGAGGCGCCTGGAGGCCAAAATTAGTCGAGACATCCTCGAAATTCCTGCGCGCGGGACGCGGCACGCGCAAAACATCATCGGAATTCCTGCGCGCGGGGCGCTTTTCCGCGTCGCGGTCGGCTCTGCAAAACCAGCGTTTCGCTCGAGACATCCTCAACAAATTCTGAAAACAAGCGTTTCGCTCGAGACATCCCCAACTCTGCAAAACCAGCGTTTCGCTCGAGAGGTCCTCAACAGATTCTGAACAACAAGCGTTTCGCTAGGGACATCCTCAGAAATAATTCCGCCGGCCCGGGGGGGGAAGGGGAGGGAGGAGGAGGACGATGACCGTCCACATCCTCTTCCCCCTCCCTCCCAGCCCCCCTCGCCCACCCGGGCCTCGTCTCCGTCTCCCCCCCCCCGCCCTTCACTCCCTCCGCCGAGGCGGTGGCCGCGAGCCGAGGTGCGGATCTCCCCCCCCCCACCCTGGCCGACTCCGCCCGCTCGCGGTCCAGACCTCGTCCGCCCACCTGCCCGCCCGCACCTCGGGGGGGGGGGGGGAGGAGGGCGAGGGGCCTTCGCCCACCCGGGGGGGGGGAAGGGGGGGGGGAGGAGGGAGGGAAGGGAGCGGAGGGGGGCGGGGGGCGGAAGGGAGGCAGGGGATGGAGGGGTGAGAAAAGGAGGGCGGGAGGACAGGGAGGGAGGGAGGGAGGGAGGGAGGGAGGAGAAGGGGAGGAGGGAGGGAGGGAGGGGAGGCACCAGGGAAGGAGTGGAGGGAGGGAGTGGGGAGGCATCAGGGGAGGGAGGGGACGGGAGGGAGGGGAGGGGAAGGGAGGGACAGAGAGCGGGGGGAATGGGAGGAAGGGGGAAGGGCCTGGTTGCCTCGATACGCCCGTCTTGAAACGCAATACGTCCCGTGTTCAAGACGTCCGTGTCAATACGTTGCGTGTTGGCTCCACGTATTGGACCACGTTTTGGCGAGTGTATCGCGTTGGACCCTCGTGTTCAGCCTAAGTGCTGAGCTCCGTATCAATACGCTACGTGTTGCGTGTTGCGTATCGGTGCAGCTGAGGGGAAGGGGAATGGAGGTATAGAGGAAAGGGAGGAGGAGGAGCAGCGAGCGAGGGAGGAGGAGCAGAGTGTCCCTGGAGGCCGACGCGAATTATTACTCCTGCGTGACGTCAGTGGCCATGACGGACGAGCTGGACGTCGAGAGCTTTTGAGGAAGCAGGAGGATCGGAGATTGGGGCTCGGTCATGTCGCCGGTCCGTCAATCGATCTGGACGGTAGCGGTCGATCGAGCCATCGATCTGGACCTTCGGGCCAGGAGTTCGCCCGGACGGCAGTGGTGCCTCCAAGGTCAAGAACTGCAACGTGGTCAGGAAATTGGCTGTAGGCGAGCTTTTCACCGTGACAGAGGGTCCCGTGGAGGAGAAGGAGTCCTCTTCTTGTTCTTCTTCCTGCTACCCCCTCATCCTCTCCCATCCTCCTCCTCCTCCTCCTCGTCCTCCTCCTCCTCCTCCTCCTCCTCACTCCTCCCTGTCGTCGTCACCCTCCTCTTCCTCCTCACACTCGTCGTCGTCATACTTATCCTTCTCCGGCTCCTGCTCCTGTGCCTCCCCTTCTCCAGTCGCTCATAATCCATCTCGGCCTTCTGATTTCTTCCTCGGTTGGAGGAGAAGGAGGGGTGACGGCAAACCTTGAACCTCAGCGCTGACCCTTCTCTGCAGGCTCGTCTCGTCTCGAGATGGCCTGAGCTCAAAGCCCTTCTCGAGACGGACCTGTAGAGGGTTTCACGGTAGTGGGAATCCTCCGCTTCTTTTCGTGATCATCCTCCCTCTTTCCTCTCCCCCATTGCGTCCTCCTTCTCCGCCTCTTCGTTCTCCAACTCCTCCACCATCACTGTTCCTTATGAGTCACCCTTCCTTGTCGCAGCGCTAGACGTGTCCTCAGGCTGGGCCAGGCGCTTGGCTAGAGACTTCCTGTACACGGTTGGAGGGCCAGTGGTTTTCAAAATGTGTTTACCGTGTGAGCGCCGCACACATTCGTCTCGTCTTAACGGTTTCTAGCAGTTACACGGGCTGAGGGCCAGTGGTTTTCATAATGTGGTTCTCGCCTTAGCGTTGCGGGCATTATTATCGACATGTGCGGGCAGCTAGATGCCGGCATGTGTTCAACATGTAGCTCTCGCTTGAAATGTATGACCAACTATCGCTACATGCGTGCAAAGTGGTGGATCACCAGTGACACGTATGACATGCGGCTTTTCTTTTCACAACATTGGGCTCTCGTTTGATTTCATGACCTGAAGTGTAAATTGATTCAACAGCTACAGGGAGGCAGCGCGATTCTCTTTCACCGCGGGGCTGTTGTTGGGCATTACCTTACTTGTTACCCTCCCACATTGTCTTGCCAGCCTGAAGCATATCCCCATCCCTATGCATGGCATCACTCGATCTCGATGCTTTCAGCTTGTGAGGGCACATCCCTGCGATGATAATCGCCTTTGGGCGCCTCGATCCCAGGGATGAGGCTAAGTCCGAGGCTGGTTATTGCCGCATTCTCGATAGCTCGAAGAATGGAGGGCGGTCCCCTTCAAGACGGAGCTCCCGCCTGAACTGTGGGCCCAAGGGTACCCTTGCATCCTTGCCCCTTCGGCCCATCCTTGGCGGCTTCCGCTGGGCATCCGTGCAGGGCGGGTGCCCTCCACGGCGGAGCTCCCGCCGGAGCCGCTCGTGTCCTGCGGGGGGGGGGGGCTTCTCGGGACGGCCTCCCGGCCGATGGCGTGCGTCGTTCGCTCGGTCGGTCGGCTGCGGAGGGCGGAGCCGCCCACCTCGGCGGCGTGCGCAGCGCGGCGGCTGCTCGGGCGCGGCGGCCGTGCGGGCCGGGCGCGGGCGCCAAGGTCTCCGCAGCCCGCCCAGGAGCGGCGGCGCCGGGGGCGCGCAGGCGCAGCAGGCGGGGCACCGGCCAGGAGGCGGGCCGCGGGGCAGCCCTGCGCCGCGCTGCGGGCCCCGAGGGCGCCGACCCGAGGAGCTCGAGCCATGGAGGCTCTAGCTGTGGGGGATTTTTCGGAGAGGGAGAAGAATTCTCAGAACGAAAAGAAAAGTAGAAAGGAAAGTAATACTAATCAGACTGATAGTAAGAACATGCTCGACCCACGAACCCGGAAAGGAATATAGAAATGTAACGCATGGCAGCGTTTTCAAAGACACCTGATTGGGTGACGGGCAAGTGCAATGCTGATTGTATCGATCTTGATATACCGTGCCGAGGGCTGTGCTGTGCTGCACCGTGCTGAATTGCGATGTGCCATGCCGCGGTTGTGCTCTATAGCGTCGTGGATCGAGTCTTCCTTTGCATCCGAGTCCTGACCGAACTGATCTGGATCTGAAGCTTGAGCTGCCTGACCACATAGTAGCTGCCCCAGAGCTAATTGACAGAGGGACATGCCAGGAGGACGCGCCGCGAAACGTCCCAAGGGACGCGCCAGGCGACGTGCCAAGGGACGTGCCATGGGGTCGCACTGTAGGACGTGCCAAGGGGACGCGCTACGTGACATCCTCAAAATTCCTGCGCGCGGGACGTGGCACGCGCGAGACATCCCCGGAATTCCTGCGAGCGGGACGTGAAAACAAACATTTCGCCTGAGACATCTTCTGAATTCTGGCTCCCCACGAAGCCCCCGCTCGAGACATCCCCCAAGTTTGCAAAACCATCGTTTCGCTCGAGACATCCTGAACAAATTATGAAAAACAAGCGTTTCGCTCGAGACATCCGGTCAAAATCCAAGGACATCCTGGCAAAACAAACGAATTAGTCGAGACATCCTCAAAATTCCTGCGTTTGGGGACGCGGCACGCGCGAGACATCCTTGGAATTCCTGCGAGCGGGACACGAAAACAAGCAAGCATTTCGCATGAGACATCCTCTGAATTCTTGCTCCCCACGAAGCCCCCGCTCGAGACATCCCCAAATTTTGCAAAACCAGCGTTTCCCTCGAGACATCCTCAACAAACTATGTAAAAAAAGCGTTTCGCTCGAGACATCCTGCCAAAATTTTAAGAAATCCGGACAAAACAAGCGAATTAGTCGAGACATCCTCGAAATTCCTGCGCGCGGGACGCGGCACGCGCGAGACATCCTCGAATTCCTGCGCGCGGGGCGCTTTTCCGCGTCGCGGTCGGGGCTCCAGACTCCGTTATTTGCAGAGGATTCTGCGAAAAACGCTCCTTTTTTTTACGAGGGAAAGCGGGAGTCTGCGGACCCCGTTTTTTTTTAACGAGGATCCGAGATGGGGGACGCACTTTCATCGAGCGGGCACGCACGAAACGTATTTTTTCGATTGAAAATCAGCGCTTTACTTCGTTATTTACGCAGAATAATTTCGCCCGCAGAATAATTTCGCCGGCCCCCTTCAAGTCGAAACCGGGGGGTGAACCAACTAAAAGAGAACCCTGGCCCGCCCCGCCGCCCCGTCCGCCGCACGGGTCTTTCCCGCAGGGCGCGCGCTTGCTGCGCACAACCGCGGCCTCTCGTCGCCAGTCCACTGGGCTGCTGCCGTGAGTGTGCATTTCGATCTCTCGTGCCCCTCCCCCCTCAGGGGCAACGATAGGGGGTGGGACAGGCATAGGGGGGGACGCATCGACCCCCAATCGCCCACTGATCGCCGACAGGGGCTCGATAGCCCCAACCTGCCCAGGAACGTGCGGAGGATTCACTATCGGAGGCGTACTCCGCCGATCTGTCAGCGATGCATCGCCGACTCAAGGTCCTTTTTTTTCTGCGCAGGCCGCTAGGCGATCACAGAAACATGATCGACCCACGAACCCGGAAAGGAATATAGAAATGTAACGCATGGCAACGTCTTCAAAGACACCTGATTGGGTGACGGGCAAGTGCAATGCTGATTGTATCGATCTTGATGTACCGTGCCGAGGGCTGTGCTGTGCTGCACCGTGCTGAATTGCGATGTGCCATGCCGCGGTTGTGCTCTATAGCGTCGTGAATCGAGTCTTCCTTTGCATCCGAGTCCTGACCGAACTGATCTGGATCTGAAGCTCGAGCTGCCTGAACACATAGTAGCCGCCCCAGAGCTAATTGACAGGGGGACATGCTAGGAGGACGCGCTGCGAAACGTCCCAAGGGACACGCCAGGCGACGTGCCAAGGGACGTGCCATGGGGTCGCACGGTAGGACGTGCCAAGGGGACGCGCTACGGGACATCCTCAAAATTCCTGCGCGCGGGACACGCGCGAGACATCCCCGGAATTCCTGCGAGCGGGACGTGAAAACAAACATTTCGCCTGAGACATCCTCTGAATTCTGGCCCCCTACGAGGCCCCCGCTCGAGACATCCCCCAAGTTTGCAAAACCAGCGTTTCGCTCGAGACATCCTGAACAAATTATGAAAAACAAGCGGTTCAGTAAATATGCTCCTCTCCGTCTCATCTTAATACTGCTTATCCTATTGCCTGCCTCGCTGCGCACTGTCTGACTTTTATTGCGGTACCATCCCGCAGCTGTTTGTGCTCGAAGGTGAAAAAGGAGCGCGCCGCTGTGCGTCCGCGCGCGGGCGTCGGCCGGCCGGCCTCCTCCCTTACCATACCTAGGGTACATTCGTTTACCGGTTATTTGTCTTATCGATGTCTCATCCCGTACCCTCTACCACTGAGCAGAGTGAACGTGAGACTAATTCCTTTGTCATATTACCCCGATTCTCAGAGGAAAGATTGGTTATCAGCCGAAACCCGCGACATAGTCGCTACGGGTATGAGCTATGATGAAGCAGATGAAATGTCCGCCACTTCGCGAAATGCTGAACAGCAAGTTGTACAACGCGACGGACAGGAACTACAGGAGAGCGGCCCGGGGCAGGGCCGCCTTCCCTCTTCTAGTATTGTTACTCGGGCCTTTCGGGGAAGAAGTAGTGGAGAGGTTGTTGACTTGTCGGAAGATGATTCTCCATCTCGAGCTCCGATCGGTGATCGCGACCAACCCCCAGACCCGCAGAGACGGAATGGCAGAACAGCAAGAATTAGACGAGGAGCATTCTCGTTTTTGATCGCTGAATCCTCGGAAACAATAAGTTCTAGCCCGATTGCTACACAGACATTCGTGCCGGCCGCTGGCCAAGCCAGTGGGTCGGGAGAAGCTCACGAATTCAGAGGCTTGTACCCCACCGTCCCAGACGGATGGGGAAGCACGAGAGGAACTCATCCCATCCCAATAGCATTGAACGGGCAGTTCGGCCAAGATAGTGACGAGCCATTTGATAGAGAGCATGAGATAAACTCCATGGAGGAAGACTTTGAATA
This sequence comes from Prorocentrum cordatum, assembly GCA_963575745.1. NCBI lineage: Eukaryota > Dinophyceae > Prorocentrales > Prorocentraceae > Prorocentrum > Prorocentrum cordatum. The sequence goes on along the minus strand of CAUYUJ010010302.1, from coordinate 122,318 downwards.
CGCCAACAAATGAGTTTCTTTGAGCCGAGAGTTGTCCTCGATAGTGGACGCGGACCACCCCGCCCAAGGCGAGAGGTGGTCCCCAGATGACTCCGACGCTGATATAGGTGACCTGACGCCCCAGGCGGTCGAGGTTGACATCGAACATCAATATCAGGCGAAGCACGATAGGGGGCCCACAGGTCGGACTCCTGCACCTCAACTGAAGAAGCAGAGGAATGAGGATTACGATTTGAACGATTCACCGCTTCAGGAAGGATTATATCGTTCTGCCGTTGCCTCAGGCGATTGGCAACCCTCGATACCGGCTGCGGTTGAGGATGAAGAAATGGTTGAACATCCAGCTTCGTTTAATGAGCTGATAAGACAGGATGAAAAGGGATGGGGAATTTCGGGAGGTGCCACAACCGCCAGAATGTACGTACACGCGTCCCAGATCGAACGCTTCGAGTAGGGGAAGACCCAAGATACCAAGGTCAGGAGCTCGGTCTGCTTGAAGGAGCAATAGTACTATATCCATGCTTGAAACATGCTGGAACTGGGGCCCCGACTGCACGCCACAGGCGGAGAGCAGTAGGCGTCCAGTGTGTAAGAATTGCTTGGATGTGTGTCCCAACTATAGCAGCCAATGGTTGCGTGCAGATTGCCTTCCGATGAGCGAGCATAACTGCACATATCTTCTCATGCAAGCCATGCAGGATCAGGCTAGATTTGTTGAAGCCAAGACCCAGCAGGAGTTCATGACACGCGAATCGCAACGGGCCGAGAATGCTCTACTTGATCGAGAAGAGATGACCGCAACCATCGAGGACGTTCGGAAGACGTTCGAGGCTGAAAGACTCGCCCTGGCCAAGGCTGCCAGAGAGCGGGAACAAGAGTTGGCGGAACAAGTGCGCCATCAAACCGCGGTCGCCAAGCGGCGAGCGGAGGAAGAAGCCGAGAAACGAGATGCCGAGATGATGGCTTCCGAACGACAGGCCATTGTGACGGCGATTAGTCAGTATGTTGATGCCAAAACCGTTGCCGCTGCTGTTGCGGCGGCTAGAGTAGAAGGAGAGAAGATTGCTACAGCCAGGGCAGAACAAGAAAAACAGAAGCTTCAAGAGCAACTCAAAAATGCCAGGCTGGAAGTATCTAATACCCAGATTGCAGCTGCGACGAGAGTCGATCTGATAAATAAACAACGAGACGACCTCAGATTGCATGAAAATGCCGGAGCATCCCTTCAGTATGTGCAACTAACCGACGTCACGCGCCCATCGGCTAAGCCGACTGGGGAATGTGGGCGACCATTGCCAGCGGGTCAGCCGTCCGGCGCGTTGTCCTCACGAGAACAATTGGATTTGATAACCATGGGAAGCGTGATGCCGACTGTGCTAAAAGTGAGGGCTGCGCATCAACCGCAACCTGCGAAAGGGGCTGGTGAAGAACAATGTTCAGTTTGTTCGAACCCGAAAGTCGGGGACTGCGCCACTTGTGGAATGCCGGGCTGCAACGACCACTCTGACACGAATACGAACATATGTTCGACATGCATTAAAATAAAGTGTCTGCCAGCTGAACAGGAGAAGCGGGACGAGCAGTGGAGAAAACATTGTGCCGACAATGACTTCAGGGCCCAGCAACAAATGCTCCTTGGCGAATGCAGTGCACAGAGGATGAAGGAGCAAACTGAGGAACATATTAGAATAAGTTCAGAAGGGTCGATCGCTGACGCTCGGGATCAAAATGAGGCTCTAGCACCTGCAGCTGCATTAGGACGAGACGCGACGAAACTTCAAGCTGTTATCACTAAGCCCTTCCCACATGGTGAAACAGAACAGGGCAAATTAATAAAGTCGAGTTCGTTTGATATGCCTCTACTCCCACAGGATACGCACATAAGACCTGCCATGAAACCTCATTATACTGTCCCCGGTCCTGCAATCGAAGGTCCGGCCAAGCCTGGTACCTCCGAGCATGGTATACCGATCAGGATGAAGCTCACAGGTGAGATTGAAGGACAGAATTATGTCAACTATCATCCGTTGTCTACGGACGGACCTGTGAGACCGCCAACGGCTCAGCCGTTAGGCAACGATGAGGATCATGCGCCAGCGGCGCAGCCGCCGGGCAGGACAGGGAAGGATGAGGACGGTGATGACAGTAGTATCGCGCCGAGCACTGACACTCTATCGGCACTAAATGATGCTTTTCGTGGTCCGCCAGAGAAGCCGCCCCCCGGGGGTCTGGGGGGACCTGGATTCCCAGGTGGAGAAGGCGGTGGTGGCGGCCCTCCGGGCCCAGGAGGGCCACATGACCCGGGGGGTCTAGATGAGAGTACCCCTCTGGATCAATGGAGGCAAGTTGGAAACAATCAAAAGGTCGACTTGATGGACATTCCCGATGTTACAAGCATACGGGAGTGGCAGATGCATGCCGTCCGAGCTATTGCTGGATCGTCTCCAGAAATTCAAGCAGCACAGCATTGGATCATGGAAGCTATGACCCCTGCTGTGGAAGACCAACAGCTTAGAAATCCGGGTCGTTTCCAACGTCTTGACATCATGATCGCCAAAAAATTGTAGGAGAAGTTTAACCAGATGCGAAAGAACCTCAAGTTACCCAATCATCACATTCACATTCTTCAACAGATCAGTCGAATGGAGTTCGGCGCCCAGGCTGAGGAAAGGCTCTTAACGGGGCGCGAAATGATACGAGCCATTTGCTATTGGTGTTCTGTTCGATCGGAGTTGGGTCAACGCCGCATCTCGCGTGATATCTTCAAGGTAGTCATTGACCCCAATCACCCTGATGCTGACTTGTATCATTTCTATAATGAATGGACAGATGTTTACCAACAGCTATATGGGGTTCGACCTCCATCTGACGAGATGCGAGACTCGATTCATGCACGCTTCATTCAGCAGCGTAGGAAGCCCAAGGAGTTAGCTTTTGTTTGTCAAATATTTGGCATGTCCAAAGTTAGATTGGGAACAGGTGTGAAATCCTACGAGTGGCTCATGAATGAGATTGAAGCGTTGGTGTTATGTGATAAGGAAGAATGGAACATCAATGCGCATGAGAGTACTTTGAATCAACGTGCTCGGCAGGCGCGATTGGGCGGAAGTGGAAATAACAACAATGACAATCGTCGAAATGCCAGCGGTAAAGCCGCTCCGGCAGAGGTAACAGCTCGACGAGGTAAACCCACAGATGCTATGAAGGGCGGATTGACTAAGGGCGAGACAACGTGCAAATATGTACGTAAGGGTCAGGCCTGCCCGTGCGCAGGACAGGGTTGCCCTTTTAACCATAAGAAGCCCAAGGCTGCCGCACCGGCTCAGCCGGTTGAGGGAAATAAGGCTAACGCCGCGCCAGCCCAAAACAAGAACCCCAGAGGGAGATTTGGAAAGCCCGAAGGCCGAGGCCGAAAGGGGCAGAGCCGATCACAGACCCCTACGGGGGCTCGGGGAAAGGGGGCGCAGCAGGGAAATCGGAGTCAATCCAATCGATCGCGCGAGAAAGAGGGCAAGATACCATGTTACGCTTACTCGCGAGACCCCAAGAACAGTCGCGGACCAGCAGATGGCTGCTATAAAGAACATAGAGGATTGACTGATGCTGAGAAGCTTAAACGCGACAAGTACGAACAAGCGAAGCTTGATTCGGGGGAATCCCTTGGGTACGAGCGTACTGTTAAACAAGCCAATGCCGCGGCCGCGAATGTCTCGTCGTCAGCAGGCGATGGTGGCTCGAGAGCCCCCAGCAATAACTCCGGGAGACGCAAGAAAGACGGCGACAATAATAGAGGCAAAGGCAAAGACATGATCTGTCGTTCTTTCAGGGACACAAGCAAATGCTCGCGTGGCAAGGATTCTTGGTTTGCCCAGACCACGCCTGGTCATCCGTGACATTGGCTCCGCACTGGCGGCGTAGCCGACAGTGCAGGAGAAATGATCGACATAATTGTATTAATGATTCTCTTTCTTGTCTTCCTGGCTCGACGGATGTGGCGAAGTCCGCGTCGGTCAAACCGAAAGCGGGGGGGCCGGAAGATATCCACTGACCAAGTCAGCTTGGGTGCCATCGCGTGCCCTAAGTTTTTGAAGGCCTCTAGAGATACCAGCGGAGGAGTCTACGGGAATCCCTCCGGTGGAGATTTCACCACGAATGCAGGGAACAAGCCGAGAATCTTGTCCATATCCTTGCGAATTTCCTGCATCCTCTTTCTCGGGGCGCTATCAAGAAGTACTGGGGCGTCCCCACTAGTAAGAGTTGCATCCGATCTCAGGCGAATGGTCGGAGCACGCTCCGTGTCCGATTTCACCCCTCCACTGAGGAGCCCGCCATCACTTGGAGGAAGGCGCGTCGCCACGATTTGAAAGAGTTGCCTTCAAGTGACAAAGACAGGTGGAAGTTCCCAGGAGAGATACGTCGACAGATGTCTACTCAGTCGAGGGCGTCTGCTGCGGAGGCCCTGATCAGGGCGTCAGACCTGCAAGATGAAGTCTGGCGCCTCTGGTCGAGGACCGAGGAGGGGGGCGAGGGCCCACACGGCACAGCCGCTGCGGGATGCACAGATAAGGGTGTTGCGTATCTTGGAGCGCTGAGCTTTATTATAGATACAGGGTGTGGGTATAACCTCATAGCGGAGAGATATTAGAAGTGCAGGTGCAATGAGATTGATTCGAAAGCTTCCGCAATCGATCACTCTGAATACTGTTGGGGGAGAGTCAAAGGCCCTCGGCTCAGTTCGCATCGCATGCCCTAAATTTAGGGTGGTAGTTTTAACGCTTTGGTCATGCCGGAGACTCCGTGCGTGATTTCGGTAGGTGAGCGGCGCATGGATCACGGCTTCAGTTTCTTCTGGCCAGCTGGCCAAAGGCCCTACCTACTGTTGCCCAACGGTCAAAGAGTGGACCTGATCGTTCAGGGCAAGATACCATACTTGACCCTTTCAGGCAAAGAGGCGATGAGGGATGTGCGCGGTTGCCGCCGCTTGGGGGGGGGGGGGGGGGGGGCGAGCCTCCCGAGCGGTGGTGTTGCGTGACGCCAGGCGCCAAGGCATTCCTGGGCAATGTGGAATCTGCGGGGGGCCCTCCGCCCCATGCTGTCCAGACTCGCGCAACCATAGACCTGCATACACATGAGTTGATCGGTACCCACAGCTACGTTGACGGACGGCCGACTGAGGTCGCGCTCGTTTTTCCGTCCTCATTAGACTCTGCGGATATTATCACTTATTTCTACAATTCGCCTCGAAAGGCCAGCGAAAGCGGTTGGAATCGGACGCCGACCGGAATTGTTGCCTCTAAGAGTCTCTCAACTTTGCTCTGCCACGATCAAGCCGTTGGACAGAACGACGAGCAGCCCGGCACAGCCGAGGCCTGCGCAGCCGCGTATAAGAGCCCTTACTGGTACGGGGTTTCAGGATACCTCCCCTATGACATGGATCGAGGGTTGGATTCCAGTGCGTGCGACGCGGCCCCCGGGCCCGAGGAGCGTGAAGTTGGAGACGCTGACGGCGTCGACTTAGTCGACGTCGACGCACCGCCAGAAATGGGCCTAGACGATGCGGAGGTTGAGGTGTCGGAATCCCTTGCCGAGCGGCTCCAAAAGGCCGCAGCCTCCCTGCCGCACCTTCTAACTCATACTCCCAAGAACCCATTTTGTTCAGTATGCAATTGGGCCAAAGCTATCAGAAAGCAACAGCGCAAAGCGCAAAATAAAGGGCTGAAGGTTCCCCGCCCATACGCTAACCCCACTTCGTTTGGACACCTGATGACGATGGACCATTGGTTTGCGATTGATGAACTCTCGCGGGGGCTCCACGATGAGACCGCGTGCGTGACTTTTCGCGACCGAGCAGCGGATTTCCTTGCCGCTCAGGGTGTACACGACAAGTCGGCGGTTCATGTTTGTGATTTTTTAGTATACCCTAAGGCCCCGGAGGAGAAGTTATAATACTGTTATACAGACGGTGCACGAGAGCTTGCAAGGGCATGTTACGAGCTCAAGATTGCACATGATCCTACCATCCCAGGAAATAATAATAATATATATATATATATAAAAACACCAAAAAAAACGCCGTTGCTGAACGCGCAAATGGCGTGGTACAGATGGGGACAAGAGCCTTGCTCATGCAGGCCGGTCTTCCACCGCCATATTGGACTTGCGCCGTCCGATACTTCTGTCTTTGCTACAACACTAGGAATCCTGAGGAGGGACAGTCAAGTTGGGAGCGCCGTTTCGGATGTAGATTTGAGGCGCCGCTCCTTCCCTTCGGGCCCCTCGGGCGCTATGTGCCCCCGCCTGAATCCAGAAGTCGGACCGCCAAGACTGGCGCAACGATGATTCCAGGGATATACTCGGGGTATGTGCACAAAGCGGGGGGATTGGTTGGACCAGATAGTTATGTTGTGCCATTGAGACAGCTGGATGGACTTAACATGGAATCAGGGCGTACACCAGAGGGTAAACGACCCACCATTGAAAAGTCTGACCAGGTATACAGGAACATTTTGGATGGCACCGCTGAAGATCGATCCCCCCAGTTTCTTTTGAGACAAGCGTACGAGCAGGCAACGACTGAAGTACGTTCTGTTACGATCCCTCCAGCAGGGGAAACTGCGGCCGTCCCAGACGGACCACAGCCAGCAGCAGGGATTAGGTCGGACAATTTGTTCGGTGCAGATGATCCTGCCATTGTTATGCCACCGCCTTCCCAAGGAGGCGAGGACGCCCCACATTTCGACTCGGAAGCAGAATTAGAAGATGATGGCCCTGGTGGGTTGTGTGTGGACGACGAGCCTGTGGTAGTTGTCGGCAGGGATCCACGGCGAGATTCCCATCCAGAAGATAAAAATCAGAAATTGGGACTCGCGCAAATTGAAGATCGCTTGGATAGACAATGAAACTTCTCAACGGCTAAGCCGCGTGAGAAGGTTCCCGGGAAAGGACAACTCCTTGCTCGAACAACTCAAAACTTAGATACAATGGAACACTTCGAAGATAGGCGCATTGTTGCCGGTCTGACAACAGAAGAATTAACGCAAAAGCTTCCACTGACAGGACGGAGAATGACATGTAGCATTCGAGTTGTTCTTTATCCAGACAACGCGCCCATAACTCGTGTATGGGTCACTGACCCAGACCCGAAATACGGTGCCCAGTGGTTGAAAAAGCTACCTGAATCCACCAATCCTGGGATCCATCCTGGACGATGGTTCAATGTGAATCAAGCTCAACGCCGACAGGCTGTGGAACAATACAGAGCCGAAAAGAGAGGATTCTTTGGAATAGAGGACCCAGGACCTTGTCTGGCGTTATTGCGTGATATAGGGTTGGATGTGGATGATCCACCGACCCCTGAACCTGCACCCGCAGTGGCAGAGCCACTGGCGGCTCGCCCGATGTCAGAGGAGACTGCTGCGCATCTTGCAGCACATCCTGGGGCGAGAAGAGCCGCTCCGTGGGTTGCTGAGAGATTTCGTCGACTTGAGGCACAGCGCGGTGAAGCCGCTGCTGTAGCCATCACACCTTCTGATGAGGAAGATTCTGACGACTATCTTTTAGACGACGAGGACATTTGGTGGAAACAGACTTGGTATGGTGGCACCATTGCCCGTGATGGGGTTCCCTCCGGCACAGCCGGCAGGGACCCATTGCCCGGCGATGAATCAGAGGTGACCTCTGCGGCAAGCCTGACATCGAGTCCGGCGGCCGCCGCATCGCGGCGAAGCGTGCCTCGGATGCCATTGCAAGAACGTTCAACACAAATGCCTGGCCACCGTGAGAAAGAAAGGTTTGACTTGGAATATCCGTATAACCCTTTTATTGACACCATTTCCATCATTGGCGAACCTTTTCAACTTCCGAATGACTGGCAACAGAAGGGATTCGATGCCGCTGTCGCGCGTTCTGCATCAGAAGACGAGGCCAAAGCAAATAAAGACGCCCAAGCTGCCTTGAGAAAAGAATGGGATAGACTGCGAGACATTGGCACGCGGAAAGAAGAAGGCGTCAGAGAATACTCCGACGTTATCGCCGAACTCAACGGACAGACGGCGCATTTTGGCCGGCTGTTTGCGATCCTTGTTGAAAGAACTCGAAGTTGCCACTAGGACATAAAGATCGGGAGCGCAAAGGTCGGGTAGTTTTTGATGGTTCAAGTGTGAGAGATCAGAATAAGGATGTAGCGTTGTTCCATTAATTTTCCAGCAGTCCTGCTACAATGCAGGCTAGCAAAGCAGCTGACACCTACGGGCTGTTCGAAGGCCATAACATTGAGCAAGCTGACGCCCGCCAACTCAGTCAAGGTTAGGCGGCACCCCGACTTGGGTATTTCTACCCCGCGATGAATGGCTTAAGGAATGGTCTCACATGCGTAATCCCGTATGCCCGTTATATCTCTCGTTATACGGACATCCTGATTCAGGAGGATATTGGGAACAGCATTGCGGGGGCATGTTGCAGCAAAAGGCGTTGTGAAGTGTAGTCCGTGGCGTAACTGTTATTTCCACAAGGAAATGAAACCTTTCCTGCTTATATATGTTGATGGTTTTAAGCTGTCGGGTCCTACGGACAAGCTTGCAGAGGGATGGGAACTATTACTAGAACCCTCTGAAAACTGTCACAAGGGAATCGAGATAGACCCTCCGACCGCGCTTGGAAGATATCTGGGATGTGAGCATAGACTCTCTACACAGTGGGTTGAATCGCAAGGTGAATTGCCCGCAGTTTTGGATCCGCCTCCCCCTAAAGTTAAGAAGAGCGCCTCCGTCACATACGAGTGTAGCGAGGAGGAAACGGGGGGTGACTCGGCGGCTCAGCCGTCCGAGCCATGCCAACCAAGGGAGCCGAGACAAGCCAGAGTCATAGAGTATGACATGACCGAATTATTTGATTCTTGTGTTACACTATACGCTCAACTAACGGACGCTGATCCAGCTACTTATCCCGCTGCAGGTGCCCCATTTGGCCCAGAACTAATTGACCTCGAGGATGGCCAAGGTGGCCCCAGAGGCGAAGTTTACTCTCCGGCAGAGGAGGCCATAGCATCAGCGTTACAAATCCAAGTTGACGTGGGGCCTCCTGATCAGAAAATAGAAGTTCTTGGCCTTGATGCCGCAGCGGCAAGCCCCAATGATCCAGAGCCACCGACGCAGTCGGGAGTGCTTCAGCCCAATCGCGGCGAAAGTCTTGATGAAGATATTTTACGGTGCAAGAATGGGTAGATATGGCTTGATTCGTGCCGTGTGTCAGACGGCCAGTTGTATTACCAAATGGACAGAGACATTGACCTTTTCCCGCCTCATCTTGTATATAATATGTACCCTCACTACCGTACAGAGTGCTCATTTCTAATTCGTGTGCTGCACGTGGCCTCCGCCGCCCTTTCGGCGCGCTTCATTTCTAATTCGTGGCCGGAATTGCAAATGACCGGAATTAGAAATGAACGCGCTTGTTAGGCCCCGGAGGCCCCAGGGCAAATGCATTCGAGCGCGCGCCCGAGTCTGGATCTGGGGCGAGCCATCCTCGATCGGGCACGCGTAGACGTGACGCGCAAATCCTGCGTGTCGCGTGCACGTGACACGCAAAATCTGCGTGTCACACGGAGCGCGCCTGGGGCGGCACACGCAGAATCAGCGGGCGGACACGCAAAATCTGCGCGTCGCACGCCGGGGGTCCGGGGGCCGCGGGCCCCGCCAGGGGGGCGGAAACGCAAAATCTGCATGTCGCACGCCAGGGGTCCTGGGGGCCCGGGTGGGGACACGCAGAATCTGCGTGTCACGCGGGCCCAAAATCTGCGCGTCGCACGCCGGGGGTCCGGGGGCCGGGGTGGGAATCTGCGTGTCACGCTGGCCCCGCCAGGGGGGCGGTCACGCAAAATGTGCGGGTCGCACGCCGGGGGTCCTGGGGCCGGGGTGGGGACACGCAGAATCTGCGTGTCACGCGGGCTCAAAATATGCGCGTCGCACGCCGGGGGTCCTGGTGGCCGGGGTGGGGACACGCAGAATCTGCGTGTCACGCGGGCCCCGCCAGGGGGGCGGACACGCAAAATCTGCATGTCGCACGCCAGGGGTCCTGGGAGCCGGGGTGGGGACACGCAGAATCTGCGTGTCACGCGGGCCCAAAATCTGCGCGTCGCACGCCGGGGGTCCAGGGGCCGGGGTGGCGGCACGCAGAATCTGCGTGTCACGCGGGCCCCGCCAGGGGGGCGGACACGCAAAATCTGCGCGTCGCACGCCAGGGGTCCTGGGGGCCGGGGTGGGGACACGCTGCAGAATCTGCGTGTCACGCGGGCCCAAAATCTGCGCGTTGCACGCCGGGGGTCCGAGGGCCGGGGTGGGGACACGCAGAATCTGCATGTCACGCGGGCCCCGCCAGGGGGGCGGACACGCAAAATCTGCGCGTCGCACGCCGGGGGTCCTGCGGGCCGGGGTGGGGACACGCAGAATCTGCGTGTCACGCGGGCCCAAAATCTGCGCGTCGCACGCCGGGGGTCCGGGGGCCGGGGTGGGGACACGCAGAATCTGCGTGTCACGCGGGCCCCGCCAGGGGGGCGGACACGCAAAATTTGCGCGTTGCACGCCAGGGGTCCTGGGGGCCGGGGTGGGGACACGCAGAATCTGCGCGTCACGCGGGCCCAAAATCTGCGCGTCGCACGCCGGGGGTCCGGGGGCCGGGGTGGGGGCACGCAGAATCTGCGTGTCACGCGGGCCCCGCCAGGGGGGCGGACACGCAAAATCTGGGTGTCGCACGCCAGGGGTCCTGGGGGCCGGGGCGGGGACACGCAGAATCTGCGTGTCACGCGGGCCCTTAAAATCTGCGCGTCGCACGCCGGGGGTCCCGGTGGCCGAGGTGGGGACACGCAGAATCTGCATGTCACACGGGCCCCGCCAGGAGGCGGACACGCAAAATCTGCGTGTCGCACGCCAGGGGTCCTAGGGGCCGGGGTGGGGACACGCAGAATCTGCGTGTCACGCGGGCCCAAAATCTGCGCGTCGCACGCCAGGGGTCCGGGGGCCGGGGTGGGGACACGCAGAATCTGTGTATCACGCGTGCCCCGCCAGGGGGGCGGACACGTAAAATTTGCGCGTCGCACGCCAGGGGTCCTGGGAGCCGGGGTGGGGACACGCAGAATCTGCGTGTCACGCGGGCCCAAAATATGCGCGTCGCACGCCAGGGGTCCGGGGGCCGGGGTGGGGACACGCAGAATCTGCGTGTCACGCGGGCCCCGCCAGGGGGGCGGACACGCAAAATCTGCGTGTCGCACGCCAGGCCAGGGGTCCTGGTGGCCGGGGTGGGGACACGCAGAATCTGCGTGTCACGCGGGCCCAAAATCTGCGCGCCGCACGCCAGAGGTCCGGGGGCCGGGGTGGGGACACGCAGAATCTGCGTGTCACGCGGGCCCCAGCAGGAGGGAGCCAAAGGCCGGGGACCGTGGCCCCCTCGGCACTCCTCGGCACTCCTCGGGGCGCATTCCTCGGCACTCCTCGATCGGCGCTCCTGGCCGCGTGACACGCAGAATTTACGTGTCACGGAGGCGTTCGCGTCTGCGCGACACGCGAAACCTGCGTGTCAGTCACTCGGCGGCCTTGAGGCTTCAGACTGACGTGATACGCAGGATTTGCGTGTCACGTCTACGCGAGACGCAAATCCTGCGCGTCACGTCACACGGAACGCGCTCGGGGCGGCGTCGCGTAAGTAAACGTGACACGCAAATCCTGCGTGTCACCCGGAACGCTTCGGGGCGGCCGGGCGACGCGACACGCAGGATTTGCGTGTCGCGTAGACGTGACACGCAAATCCTGCGTGTCACACGGAACGGCGACGACGTTGCTGTTGTTGTCGCCTTGGAGACACGTTGGGCGTAGCGCTTGAGCACATGCCTTTCCGTCGGCACCTCTCATTTGCAATTCGTGGCCGGAATTGGAAATGACCGGAATTACAAATGACCGGAATTACAAATGAGTGCTCTGTATGTCTTCGTGGGTAGGTGACAACATGGAGGATGTCTTGTTGAAGCAATACTCTGACGCGGATCTAGCAAGCGACATCCGAACGCATCGGAGCACGAGTGCCAGTTTTCAAGCCATATGGGGCACATACACGAGAGCTGGACAGTCCATGGGATCGCAATGACAGACTTGCGTTTCCCACAGCACACTCGAAGAAGAAATTGCGGCTGCTGACCTTGCTTTGCGAAAAGAGCTGCTTGCAGCACTACCGCCTTGGGAAATGCTGCTTGACAGACAGGTGCGATGTTTGTTCTTAGAAGATAACCAGGCAGCGCGTAAAGTCATCAAAGCGGGCGGGTCAATGAAGCTCATGCACCTACCGAGAACACATCGGATTGATGTTGCCGCTGTGTCCGAACCATATTCTCGGGGCACTGTTGAGCTCCAGTATGAAAGGGCCCAAAATGAAGCTGCAGACATTGGGACGAAAAGGTTCACATACCCTTTGGCTCGGGTTAAAGTTTTATATCTTTGTCAACATTGTAACTCTTAAATTCTGGGCCGCTAAGCGGTACCAGGACTATTTAGATTCGATGTGATCTGACGGGCTTCCCCTGAAACCCGGGGGGATTTTGAAGCCCCGCTTAGGTCCTAGTTCGGCCATGCGGAGAGGAGCTGTTGCACCTAGCAAAAGATGAACAAAAAAGAAGAAGCGTCGCAACAAGGGTAGACCCGTTGTGCATACATCAAAACCAATAAATATCCCAGCGGCACCTGGTGGCGCCATCTACCCGGCCGGAACTGAGGCCGCCCCCGGCAAAGCCGCGGTGGCACACGCTCCCAGCAAAGCTGCGGTAGCGAATGCGCCCGGCCAAGCCGTGGAAGCAGGTGCAAGTATTCCTTCAATGACCGAAGGAGGTTACAGCAGAAGCTCCGAGAAAACCAGAACGATGGAGGAAATGACCAAGAAAAGCTCCGCTCGTGAGATGAAAGCAATGTTTGACATGACTGTCAGCAGAACTGAGTCAGATACATCAATCTTGCCAGAAGAACTATGTGAAGGATACTCGAGTAATGAGTCGTCCAGGAATGCGGAAAAATACTTGGCCACAACCTTATCCTTCCTCATCTTCCCCCTGCTGCTGTTGCCAGTTTTCTGGATAGAACGGATACGTGGACACAACAAGGACAGAGTTTGAAGCGCCGGCATTTCGTTCCGAGACTTGTTACGCTTATGCCGGCAACCAGTGATTGTCCCATCGACCCGGAAAGGTTAGATGATAGGCGTCGTACTTATGCCATTAATACCCAACAGGGTTTTACGATTGACCGCGCAGATAATTGGCGCGACGAAGATATCAAGTATCATCACCCATCTGAGCATAATTCGAATGGCGATTCCAGCGATGGTGACTATCGTCCTAGCAGATGGACTGGATGGACAGAGTTCTGGATCCGAGAAGAATGCGCCCCGGCCACGCAGTGGACTGGGGAAAGACTCTTGTTAGAATATTGTTGTGGCCCTCAGAGCAGGATAGGAAATCCAAAGAATTTCGTTGATAACTCGTGTAAAGTGATTCGATGCACTGAGACGGAAGATATGAGGACCGATGAGGGACTTAGATTGGCTTTGAATGATATTAATACGTTCAAAGGAAAAACACATTACGTTATGCCCTGCACGGGAGGTTCCCCCTGGCAATCTGTGAACGAAGCACATTAATATCGTGCCGGGAACCATAGAGCGATGCGTAGGCTTCGCGGTATTAGGACAGACTTCAGATATTTGTTTTGGAATTTCCGTGAGATTGCCCGCGCTGTGCACAAAATGGGGGGCGTCGTTTGCCTTGAGTGGCCGACCCAGTGTAATTGCTGGAGGGATCCTCAGGTGAAAGAATTCATGAGAGAGTTAGAGTTTGTCAAAACAGCGTTGCATGGATGCGCGTACGGACTGAAGGATAGCAAGGGTAATTTCATGGAAAAGCCTTGGACGATAGCTTCTACCTCCTCCGATGTTGCGGAGGGACTCGAGCGCAGATGCGATGGCACGCACGAGCGTGTTGAGGCCAGAGGACGCGAGCGCAAAATTGCAGAAGATTACACGGATGCCTTTGCCAGACAGGTCCATATTGTTATTGCTCGAGCTGCAGAGAGAGTTTTGTCGTCTCGTCGTCGTCCCATCCTTTCCTCAGATCTCGTTTGTGCCGCTGCCGTTTCGTCTCTAGAGCTTGCGCGGGCTGCCCTGCGGCCGGCCCCCCCTCGGATCGCGCGGTCGCCTTGCGGCGACTGCGCGAGCCTTGCCTGCCGCGGCCCCCGCGCGCCCAAGAGAGCGTCGACCAAACCCATGTGTCGACCGTTGGGGGGCCCAGCGGTTAAGCCGTCGGGGGAGGACGTTGCTTCGATCTGCTCAGGCGATATCGTAGACGAACTCCTTCCCGACTCACTTGAGAAGGGAAAATCCGGGATTGAGCCCAAAGAAAACGCTCTTCCCGATACATTTCGAAAGGCTACCCCACCGGCGCAGCCGAGTGAGGAAGCATTCCCACCGGCTAAGCCGGCTGGGGACGAGGCTAAACCATTTAGCCCGAGCGATGTCGTGGTGGACGAAGACATCGAGATGGAGGTTGGTGTAGAAATTCGCGGAGAAGAGATCGCTGCTCGCAAAAGGGCAGCCGATATAGCTATCCAGGACAGTCAGCCTGCCAAGAAAACAGCCACCTCCGGTCCAGGGGACAATGATTCCAGAAAAAAAGAGACCAACATTCCGTTGTTTTCCAGACAAAAAGAGAGAGTGGTCTAGATTGGATCACACCCGGACCGTCAAGTTTGCACGCACGGGGGGATGGAATTGGCGCTTTACGATGTGGAGGCACGACGTATTATACATGCGGAACGACCAAGTCGTGACCGCACTAAAGGCTGACCTGGACGTCACGTCGCAGACGATTTTTCAACGTCTGTATCTTCAGGTGTCGCAGGATCCGTGGATCGTGCACTGGACAACATTTGACAGAAAGGCAACATGCCGTTCCGATTGTGCTCCCCCTAGTCTGGACCATATCCCCGTGGGTACATTCTTCCAATCGTACCCTGATGAAACGACGAGGTTGGTCTGTAAGTTGTATGCGAACCCACCAGGGGAGGCGCGTCGCGCTGTTCGAACTCTTGAAAAAGGAGAGGTTATTGGTCCCACCGTTGGCCCAGCCATGCGGTGTAAGACAATTTACGGAGGTTTTGTGAGCGTCCCAGTGAAAGACCACTGGACAGAAGGAGCCCCTGAGGCGTGGTTGAACATCTGGGGCCCTTCTCCCCAGACACCTCCCCGTGGCGCAGCCACTGGGGATGGTTGGGGAACAATGTTCGCCCTTCCTGGGGTCAAGGGTTTGTCCCGCGCGCCGGCGCATGTTGTTGAGGAGGCACTCACCGCTACAGCAAGAACAAGCTATTTTGAGGTCTCCCCTCAGCAGGTGATACACTGGCGCAAGGAACAACGACCGTGGAAGCGGCCGCCAAATTTGGATGAGTGGCTTGCCATGGACGGCCTTGGTCCCGAGGCCGATGCGCAGTCGCCACCGAAGAAATCGCGGATGACAGCGGAGGCACCGAACGACTCAGTCGCTTCGGCAAGCCATCAGACAGACGCTGCCACCACTCAGCCCTCGCTGGGCAACCCTGGAGTCGGCCGGCAGGCTGCCGGCGGATCATCCGCCGAGCCAGCCTCGGGTCTGGCCAACCCCCCCGGCCCAGCCGGTGATGGGACAAGTGGTGGCTCTCCCCCCGGCTCACCCGGAGGTGGAGGGGCTCCGCCTGGATCAGGTGGTTCTCCTTCGGGAAATGCTCCACCCCCTCATCCCTCCTCTGGAGGTGGTGGTGGAGATGGACCGCCCGAATCGGGGCCACCCGCGACCGGCGCTGAGTCGAGTGACCCGCCCTACATTGGGCGAGGTCCCTGGAATGTCCTCGACTATCATCGATTGCAAGTGAATTTTGCACCCGATCCTAAGGCCCCAACAAACGAGTGGCAGGTTAAGGTGAATGAGATTCTCCAGCTTTACATTGAAATTACAGACCCGATGATGGTTACCTGGGCAGTCAAACTAACGTTTCTTCAGAAGTGCCAGGCCATCTCACAAATCGCTCGAGTGAACGGACACTCGTGGATCCCATTCATAGGTGAGGACATTGCGGCCGTGTCGGACACAGGAAGGCCAGTTACTGACTTCTTTCGTCCATTGTGTTTGATGAATAGTGGGTCGTATATTTATTGGTCTTATTATGTCCACATTGTTTCAGACTCCACAATTGCATTTAAAGGTGCGACAAAGAAGAATTATCCCGGCAAAGCAACCTAACAGCGATGTGTAGAAGCATAGCTGGAAACATTGCCTGTGGTATTCATGTAAGAGTGCTGTTGTAAAATTCTGGTGTTCTCGCAGTCGCATTCGGATTCGCAGTGGCAGTCGCAGTGGCAACATCAGCGGCAGTCGCAGTGGCACTGCCAGTAGTTGCAGTAGCAATAGCTACACTAGCAGCAGCAACAGCAGCAGCAGCAGTAATAGTAACAGTAGTAGTAGCAGTAGAAGTAGTAGAAGCAGGGCTGTAGCCAAGAAGGTTACGGGGACGATGATGATGATGAAGATTATGAGTTTTGGAAGTTTGGGAAGTGGAAGAGCACGAAGTGGCGTACAGTTGGCTCCGGGCATTCAAAATGTGGCCCGGGAGTGGAGTTCTGGGAAGTGGAAGAGCACGAAGTGGCCTACAGTTGGCTCTGGGCATTCAAAATGTGGCCCGGGAATGGTGTTCTGGGAACTCCAAGAGCACGAAGTGGCCTACAGTTGGCTCCGGGCATCCAAAATGTGGCCCGGGAATGGAGTTCTGGGAAGTCGAAGAGCACGAAGTGGCCTACAGTTGGCTCCGGGCATCCAAAATGTGGCCCGGGAATGGAGTTCTGGGAAATCGAAGAGCACGAAGTGGCCTACAGTTGGCTCCGGGCATTCAAAAAGTGGCCCGGGAATGGAGTTCTGGGAGGTCGAAGAGCACGAAGTGTTTGACTGTTTGCTTAAAACGAGCCCGGCCCTGAGCCCGGCCCTCGCCGTCCGGATGCCGCCCAGACCTCCCTTCTGAGTCATCAGATGCTATCTTTTGACGCCATTAGAAACCTATCAGTCTTCGCTGTTAGGTAATTACCCCAGTGCGACCCGACCTAGGAGTTGGGGCCCTTAGGAAAACAGCATTAGTAGTAACGGTAAAGCGAAGCTAAAGAAACGCTAAAGATAAGCTAAAGCTAAGCTAAAGCAAAACTAAATCTAAGCTACAGCTAAGCTAAAGCTAATCTACCCTATGGTGCGCTGTGCTATGCTAATCTATGCTGTGCTCAGCTGTGCCAAGCTATGCTATGCAATACTGTGCTATGTTATGCTATGCTGTGCTATGCTATGCCATGCTATGCTATACTACGCTAAGCTAAGCTACATTAGGCTAAGCTAAGCTCAGCTAAGCTAAGCTAAGGTAAGCCAAGCTAAGCTATGCTAAGCTAAGCCGGGCTAAGCTAAGCCAAGCTAAGCTAAGACGAGATAAGCTAAGCCAAGCTAAAGGGGCGCTATGCTAAGCTATGCTAAGCTATGCTATGCAATACTGTGCTATGTTATGCTATGCTGTGCTATGCCATGCGATGCCATGCTACGCTAAGCTAAGCTACATTAGGCTAAGCTAAGCTAGGCTAAGCTAAGCTAAGGTAAGCCAAGCTAAGCTAAGCTAAGCCAAGCTAAGCTAAGCCAAGCTAAGCTAAGACGAGATAAGCCAAGCCAAGCTAAGGGGGCGCGACTGGGGGAACCGCGGAGCGGGGACTGGGGGAACCGCCCGGGGCGCTTTCCACTGCCCGGCCCCTTTAAGCTAGAGAGTAAGAGCCCTTCTAGGCAGAGCCTAGGTAGGGAACAAGTCCAGTCTCCTCCCTGAGTATCATTTGCGGGAACATGTGTTTGGAAGCTGGCAGACGATCATGAGTGGGTGCTTGGCCTCGGTGATTCAGGAGGCCGTTTCGAGCTTCAAAAGGAGTAAACATACGTCGTTGCAAGATCATCGACCTGGGATGGGATAGCCAGAGGGGTCCGGGCGTTCGCGGCGGCGAGCGCGGCGGCCACAAAAAGGGGGCAAGTTTTTGTTAAGGAGGGACATGGCTGCCAGGGGTCGCGCGGCGGGTCATTCGGCCGTTGTCCGGTTCATTGGCAATCCTCACCATGTAGAGCACGCGGGGCACAGCGGGAGTCATCGGGCCCCCCCCGCCGCTTTTGAAGTGAGGGCGCGAGGGATTGATGAAGAGGGCGTGTGAAGGCGGTGATGAGGGCTATGATGGTAGGCGCCCGAGCCATTCACAGTCTGGCAAGTGCGCCCCAGGATGCGTTCGCTTCGAGTGGAACTCGCGCGCCAGAGTGGCAGCGCCCTGCGCGACCCGCCACCCGTTGCGTTGCGCAGCTGGTGCTTCCAGCGCAACAGGGGCGCAGGGCAATTGGGTCGCGCTCGCTCGTTCGAGCTGTCCGCCTCGGGCCCTGCCCGGCCCCCCGCGAAAGCCCCCTGCTCATGCTCGTCGCGCCCCCCGCTCCGCCCCCCCCCGCCGGGCCCAATTATTTCGCGCGCTGCCCCCGGCGCCCCGAAGAGTCCGCAATAGGTAGGGGCAGTGAAATCGCCCTCCGCGCACGCCGCCCCGGGCAAACAGGGGTCGCCAAATCCCGCTTCGCGCGCGGGGCGCTGGCGCCCTGGCGCCGCGGGCAATCCGAGCAGGCTTCGTCGTTCCAGCGCAGGCGGTCGCGGTCCAGGCGCAGCGGCCGCGAAACAGGGGCGATGTTTTTGTCAAGGGCGGGCGCCGGCGATAGGGTTCGCGCGGGGGGCGGCGTTTGTTATTCATCGGCAACCCCCGCCGTGCAACGCGCGCGCGGGGCGCGGCGGGAGTCTGCGGCCCTTGGCGGCGCCCTGGAACGCGCGACATCGCGCGTTCGTTTGGTTGAGGACGTGCGGGGGATGCGGGGGCGGTGGGGATGGGGGGGAGGTGGGGTGGGGTGGGGCGGGGCGGGGCGGGGTGGGGTGGGGTGGTGTGTGCGTGTATGTGCGTGCGCGCGTGCGTGTGTGTGTGTGTGTGCGTGTGCGCGTGCGTGTGTGTGTGTGTGTGCGTGTGTGTGTGTGTGTGTATTGGGGGGGAATGGCGAGAAGGGTGCTCGACGTCGCGGCCGGGCCCCGTCGGGCAATCGCGCCGCGGCAAACGATCGTTTCGAGTGGAAGGCGCGCGTCAAGGCGGCACCCCCCCGTGCATGTGGCAAACTGCCCATTGCGCCGCGTCCCTTTTCCAATGCAAATGGTTCGCGGGGCAATGGGGGGGGCGCCTGCTCGCTCGAGCCGCATGTCTTGACCCTCGCCCCCCGCCCCCCCCTTCTTTCCCCCCTTCAGAAAACAAACAAAACTTCATGCTCATGGTCGTCGTGCGTTCGCCCCGGCTCGAACTATCACGTTCGCTGCTCCCAGTGCTTCCATGGGTCCGAAGGGGGGGGGTGGGGGGGCAGGGGGGGCGGGCGGGTGGGCGGGGCGGGCGGGTGGAAGGGGGGGGATCACCCGCGAAATCAGGGGTCGCCGATTTCTGCCTTGCGCGCGGGGCGCGGGGCTCTGGCATGCGGGCGTCGCAGAACGTCCACGTGGACATGTTCAGTCTATGTCGGCACCCGAGGCTCTTGTGGGTCGACTTGAAGTCGCCCATGACAGGTTTGGTCGCGCGCCGGTTTCGTTCGGCGCCCTCCCCCCTCCCCCTGTTCAGTGCCCAGCCGCATTTGGCGCATGTTCCTCGCCCCCACTTCCTCTTCACGCGCCCCTCCCCCCCTGCGCCGCCTGCGATTGCGGGGGCGGGGGCGGGCGGGGTTGGGCGCGAGAGTCATTGCCCGCGTCCCGGTTTGCTTTCGCGCTTCCCGCCCCCGCGCGGGGGCGCCGCCTCTGCGCTTTGGCGCTCGAGGCGCCCGGAGTTTCATAAAAAATGCACCGCGCCCCTTTTCCCTTCCCGACTCCGCCTCGGGGTGAGGATGAGGAGAAAGGGTCGGGGCGAGGGGGGGGGGGGGGCGGCGGCGCAGGGCGGGGGGCGATGACAGCGAGGACGAGGCAAGGAATGATGTGGAAGGGGGGAGGTCGAGCAGGGAGACAGGGCGACGCCAGGGGCGAAAGACAGCGGGAATGACAGCGACAGCGCCGAGCGGGATGGGGATGGGGGCGACGCGGGCGACGAGCAGGGAATTCTAAACGCTTCGCGCGACGCCACCAGCTCATCCAGCAACGATGCCCAGACGAGTTGCACTGGTTAGGGAAAGAGGGGGGCGCGCAGAAGAACCAAAGGACCGCCGCGCCCCTTAAAAAGGGGGGATGGGGATCGGGGAAGCACGAGATGGAGGAGGTAGGGATGAGGGAGGGAAAGGGGGGGGGGGGGCGGGGAAGTGGAGGGGGGCGAGGAGGGGTAGGGGGGTGAGCGACCAGAGAGGATTTGTTTTTTTCCAGTGCGCCGCTGCCAACCAAACTCCAGAGTGCAAGAGATGCAGGGGTTGCCAAACGACCAGAGAGGAGGAGGAGGAGGAGGAGGAGGAGGGGGAGGAGGAGGAGGAGGAGGAGGAGGAGAAGGAGGAATCGGTAGGACAGCATCGAGGAAGCGGGGGGCGAGCAAAAAGGCCAAAGGCCCTTTGGATGCCTTTTCGGGGTGTCTTCGGATGTCTCTTGGGAGCTCCCCGGGGGCCTTTTGGGGCATCTTGGGGGGCCTCTTGGCGGCCCGGGGGCTTGGGTGCCTCGGGGAACCTTGTGAAAGTCTCTTGGGGGCCTCTTGGGGGGCCCTTTCGGGGTCTCTTGGGGGTCTCGTGGGGGCCTCTTCGGAGCGTCCTCGGGCCTCCTGGGCGCCTGGTCGGGCAATCTTGGAAGAGAGGGATCGAAGGAAGGGGGGGGGGGGTCCTAAATTATCGCTGCCTCATGGATAGCCCTCTTGGAGCGCTTTGGCCGTGGGCGCTCTTGGCGCCCTCTTGGGCCCCCCATTGGGGTCCTAAATTATCGCTGCCACATTGGGCGCTTTGGAGCGCTCTTGGAGCCCTCTTGGGCCTCTTTTGGCGCTCTCTTGGGCCCTCCAGGAGTCATCTTGGGCCGCGGGAGGCAATCGAAAGCAAAAGAGCGGGAAGGCAAACAACGCGTAGATTTTCGGTAGGTGCTTGATGCTGGCGCCCTGGGGCGTCCTGGAGGGGAGGGGCTTCGTCGTCATTTGGATCAGTCTTGGGGCGATATGGGGGCCTCTTGGAACATGTTGGGAGCCATGTTGAGCTATCGCGGGCTATCTTGAGCCATCTTGGAAGTCATCTTGGGCTCCCTGAGGCGCTCTGAGAGCTATCCTGGGCCATCTTGGAAGCTCCAGTGGGTCGCGGGCCCAGGTCCAGGGGGGAAGTGTTTGGGGGAGTTGCGAACCCCTCACCGAGGGGTAGGAGGGGAAGCTGGGAGAGGAAATGCCTTAAACCAGTCACTCCCAGAGGGCTCGTGGGACTTCGCAACCTTGCGCTCGTTGGGGGGGGCGGCTGGTTCTCTCTTGGCCACTACGGCGCGTGCAATGAATCGTTGACGGAACCGTTTTCTGTCGTTCGACTGCCCTGTAAGAAAGAGCCCGCGAACTGGGGGCGTGGCATTCCCTTTGCTGCGCCGCTGCCGCAGCTGCCCCTCGCCCGCTCACGCCCCCGCCCGCCCCCCGTCGACCCCGGGGAAAAAAAGGAGGGAAGATGGAGAGAATGAGGAGGAGATACGGACTCCATCTTCGGATCGATGTCATCCAACATGCCCCCCTTCGGGGGGGAGGGGGGCGCGAAAACCGCCCGAGGCCCACGAGAGGGCCCCCGAGCGAGCCCCAAGACGGCCCAGGAAGGCCCCAACGCGGCCCAAGACGCCCCCACGACGGCGCGCGAAAGCCCGAAGATGCAGCCCGCGAGAAGCGATTTGAGCAAGATTCGGAAGCTTTTCCTTCCAAATTGTCTTCCAGATCTCCCAAAGTCCCCCCAGGAGACGCCAGAAGAGTTCCCGAGAGGTTCCCAACCGACCGCTAGAGGCCCCCTTTCATTGCCCCTAGGGGGCCCCGAGACGCCCCCAAGAGGTAGTATCCAATATACTTTCAGGAGGAAGGGCCGTGTCAAGTTTTCGGAAGCTCGTCAAGAAGCAGCTTGTAAAACTAATTGGACCATCGATGTTTGTTTTGCACTCGGGGGCCTCATGGGCGCCCCTTGCAGCCTTCTCGGGCGGGCGCCATTTTCGGCCATCTTGTGGCCTTTTTGTGTCGTCCCGAGGTTTTCTCGGGCAGTCTTGCGGCCGTATTGGGGGCTTTCGGGGCCGTCTTGGGGCGAGCTTCTTTATGCTCGGGCTTCTTTTGGGGCCGATTGGAGGCCGAAGAGGGCGCCAGGGGGCGCAGTCCGATGGGGGCGGTTTTGCAAGCACGCGTGAAACGAGAGGGTCGGCTTAACCACAAAATTTAACACCAGCTGTTCAACAGAGGGCCACTCCAATACGCACAATCCGTGCAGGCACAGTGGCGGATAACAGTATTTCGCGTCATGACATATTCAAAACATCACAAAATACAGCATTGCGTTGCATTGCGCCGCGTCGCTCCGCATTGCACTGCGTTGCCTTGAGCCTTTCCTGGGGGTCCGTCGTGGAGTCGTGCCCAGTTTTTCAAGTACGCGCGGCCTGAGCGACGTATCTGGGCGTTCGCATGGGCGTTTCTGCGGCCCGAGCGAGATTCGAGGCTTGCGCGAGACGCGACGCGTGAGAGTGACTTTTCGCTGGTGGCCTTTGGTGAGCGGCTTTCTGGTCTTCGGTGGGGGGCCCTCGTCGCCGCGGCCGGACGCAGCTCGAGAAACGAGTCAGTTTGGGCCCCGGGAGGGGTGCGGGGGCCGATTTTGAGTGAAAATGTGCGCACCAAAGGTCGCTCCTGCCAGAGGTCATCACTCTTGCGTGGAGACGACTCAGGCCTGTTCCGCGGCGCGCGCGGGGCGTCGAGTGGCGGCGTTCACGATGGGGGGGGCGAGGGGGGGGGGGCGGGCCAGGGGGCAGCTACACGCATGTTTTTTACATGAACAACTTGCCTCTTGGCGCGCCCCCGCCGGCCCATCCAGAAACGGCGCCGAGGCAAGTAAACGGCAAACAGGCAAGCAGAGGGGGTGGGATCGTCTATCGGGGCAGCCGTTTTCTCTCGAAGAGGGGGGGGGGAGACGAGGAGTAGGAGGAGTAGGAGGAGCAGGATGAAGGGGGAGGAGGACGCGGGGGAGGCGGCGGGAGGAAGGAAATGCGGGGAACGCGGAGGGAGGAGGGAGGCGGGGGGGAGGGGAGGAAGGGGGGGGCGGGGAAGGAAGGGGAGGGGGGGGAGAAGGCGGGAGGAGGAGTGAAATGGATGGGGGGGGGGGGGGGGGTGGGGGGAGGCGAACGGAAGCGGCGGTGGGGGGGGAGGGGAGACGAAAGCGGGGAAGTAGGCTGGATGGGGGGAGGAGAGGACGGAGGAGGGACGTAAATGGAGGAGGAACGGGGAGGAAGGAGGAGGAGAAGGGAGTAGGAGGGAGGAAGAGGGAGGAGGGAGGAGGGATGGGGGGACGGGGGGGCGAGGAGGAGGAGGACGAGGAGGAGGAGGGGGAATGGGCGGACGAAGGGAGAGGATGGCGAGTAGAAGGGACGGGGCCCTTGGATTCCATAGCTCTGAAGCGTAGGGCCCTTGGCTTTGGACCTGGCGGCCCGCTCGTGTTCAATGTCCCGGTCGGCGGCTTTGAAATCCGGGGCCAAGGGGTCCGGGGCCGAGGGGCCCGAACCCCTGGAGTTTATCGTCTTGGGTTCAAGGTTGATGCATCCATAGCCCGTGAATCCTTAGTTTGGCAATCTCGCGCGTCGGAGCCCAAGGTCAGCGCGACCTGTGGGCCTTGTGGGCCTCAGGGGCCAGTGGGATTCATGGGGCATGTCAGAGTGAGGGGGCCGAACGGTCATTCACTGTCCCTGGGTGCGTGGCTGAAGTGAAATTCCGCGGTGCGGATTCTCGTTGTTGTTGTTGTTGTTGTTGTTGTTGTTGTTTGTTGTTGTTTGTTTGTTGTTGTTGTTGTTGTTTGTTGTTGTTTGTTGTTGTTGTTGTTGTTGTTGTTGTTGAGCATTATTACTTCTAAAGAATAATTATTGTTGGGACCCCTGGTGCACGACCCCCCCGCCGCGCCTAGGCCGCAGCCTCATTTTCATAATTTTCGTGAGGAAGCCTCAGGCAAAACGGGGCATACCAGATCCGGTTGTTTTGTTGTCCCCCGCTTTCCCTTGCAAAAAACACTATAAAATGACATTTCTTGTTCTAACATATCCAAACTTCAAGAATCCCTTGCAAAAAATGAGGTAAAGTGGACATTCGCGCGCGCAAGACGAAATCCTTCCAAAACCTTAGTTTGCGTAGCGATTTTAACATAAAAACATAAAAAAAA
Organism: Prorocentrum cordatum; assembly: GCA_963575745.1. Taxonomy (NCBI): domain Eukaryota; class Dinophyceae; order Prorocentrales; family Prorocentraceae; genus Prorocentrum; species Prorocentrum cordatum. The sequence goes on along the minus strand of CAUYUJ010010302.1, from coordinate 97,882 downwards.
CAATGGTTTTTCAAAAAAATTGTCGAAATTTCATCCCGCGCGCTCTTGCGGATTCGTAGGAAACCCAACACTTTTTAAACATTTCTGTCAAACGGGCTTTTGCGAGCAACTTTTTCGAACTTCTGCAACAACGGTTGCGCACCTGCCAGGGCCATCATCCCTGTCAAATAATACCATGCGGGACACATTCGTTTTTTCTTCGCGCGCGCACGCCGTCGTCGTCGGCCGCGGGGCCCTGAATAGTAGCCACGGTCGTCCGCATGCCACGAAGTGAAGTGTCCGAACGTCATAGGGCGGGAAGCTGGGTGTGGGTGGTGGCGAAGAGTCGTTAGGAAACTTGGTAGAGCTTGAACCGGCCCCCCCACAAAGTGGGGGTATTGCCCGCCTCCTATGAAAACCCTGGCACTGGTGAGAACGGAGTGTCCCCAGTCTAAATGATTGTTGTTGTTGTTGTTGTTGTTGTTGTTGTTGTTGTTGTTGTTGT
>CAUYUJ010010302.1:81627-97298 GCA_963575745.1 Prorocentrum cordatum | reverse complement strand
TCGCCCCCGTGACTCATCCCTCAACCCCCCAACCCCCCGGCCGGATTTCTTTTCTTCTTTCCGCGCGGGGTCAACCTTCGCGGCGACCCGTTAAACCCGGGACCCCTGGCGGCGCATGGATTTCTTTCCTTCTTCCCCGCGCGCGTTGCCGTTGGAACCCCTGAACCCCTCCGACTACCGTACAACTCGTACTTGAGTACAACTGGTACTATCATGTCCTATCGCGCAGTTGTTCCTAGAGAGCACGTTGTCCTGCCGTGCAAATATTCGAGTGCAGCTGGTATCATATTACAGCTGGTAAAATTGTGCCCCCTAGAAAAACGCCCTATCGCCAACCCCCAGTACTAGTGCAACTCCATGGTACAACTCCCGAGCACAACTCCCCCGTACAATTCCCCGGTTTAAGTGGTACTATAACAACTCTCTGATCCAAGTTCCGAGTGCTAGTACAACTCCCTCGTACAAGTCCTTGATGCAACTCCTTGGTGCAATTCCCGAGTAATAGTACAACTTCTAGTGCAAGTCTGTAGTGCACTTCCCTAGTACTACTACAATTCCTTAGTACAGTTTAAAAAACCATTACAAAAACAAAGCTTTGTTCTTTATTTAGCGTTCATTGTTTGGAAGAATCCTGAGTATATTGGGTTTCAACATATTGGGTTTTCAATATTAAGTTCCCAATATATTGGGTTTCCAATATACTGAGTTTCAGCTGTGTCGGTTTCCTATATATTGGGTTTCTAATTTCTTGAGTTTCCAATATATTCGGTTTCCAATATATTGGGTTTCCAAGATACTGGGTTTCCAATATGTTGGGTTTCCAATCTATTGGGTTTCCAATATACTGGGTTTCCAATATATTGGGTTTCCAATATACTGGGTTTCCAATATAATGGGTTTCAAATATATTGGGTTTCCAATGTATTAGGTTTCCAATATATTGGGTTTCCAATGTATTGGGTTCTTAATATGTTGGGTTTCCAATGTATTGGGTTCTTAATATGTTGGGTTCCCAATATTTTGGGTTTCCAATATATCGGGTTTCTAATATTGGGTTTCGAATATATTGGGTTTCGAATATATTGGGTTTCCAATATATTGAGTTTCCAATATATTGCGTTTCCAATATACTGGGTTCCCAATATATAAGCCCGAACCCGAACCCAAACCTCACCGGCTGTAATTCAGTTGTTCCCGTACTAATACAAATCCCTAGTGCAACCGCGATTAAGGTGTTGTTGCATTGCACTAACAGTCTCGGCTCTCACGCTTTTCTTCCTCTGGTTGCGCTTGGGGGGGTGGGACCCCTCGCGCGGGCACCCCCGCGGCTGGGAGTTCATTCCTCTTCCGGAATTTGAGGGGGGGGTAACCCCCGTGCTCGAACCCCATCGCCAGGGTTTTTTTCTTTCCTCCGCGGAAACCGGACCCCCTGGGTTCTTCGGCGCGCCCCATTTTTTTTTCTTTCCGGTTGGGCCTCCACGGGTCTTAGGTTGGAGTCACCCGGGTGATTGAAAAACAAAGTCATGGATGTCATCCGAAGGTTTCACTCCAGGGACGAGTTCTACCTTTCGGAGATTTTGGTCAGAATCCAGTCACCACCTCCAGAGTTAGAAGGCACCGAGGAGTTTGCCCGTCTGCTCGCCAGTGTTAGGACAGCTCTAGGCGCCGCTGCTCAGGATCAGGACAACGGGGTGATGGACCCCAAGCTCGTTTTGAAGGTTTTCGAAGAGCTCGATGAAGCAGTTGATCGAGCGCTGCAAGCTGAGGAGGCCAAGGATCGCCAAAGTGAAACCACCTCGTGGCATAACTGGGTCCAGGAGGCCATGTCTCGTGGGGTGGGGTGGGCACACAGGTGGACCTCTAAGCTCACCAGTTGGCAACCTCAGAGAGTCTGGCGCCCAGAGCTTCAGACATTTTCAGGCCGGCCTTTCGAGCTGCTCCAGTCGGGGCCTTCCCGCTTGGCAGGACTCTGGCAGACCACGGAGCAGGAGCAGGATTTTAACTTGCCCTCCGCCATGCGTGACTGCCTGGAGCCGATCACGCCTGGTCAGATTCGGTCGGCAGCCAAAAGGTTTCCCAAATCAACCAGCCAGACATGGGACGGATTTCACCCTCGTCATTTTGCCGATCTGGGTAACCAGGAGTTGGAGCATGTTTGTAAGCTTTTTGGCTGCCATAGAAGAGATTTGAGTTTTCCCGACAGCGATTCGCAGCATTATCATCACCCTCATCGAGAAGCACAAGGCCGATCAGTCTGAGGGCCCCTCGTACCGTGGCATTGGTTTGCTTCCCGCGCTTTGGAGAGTTTGGTCCAAAATCCGCCAAGTCGAAGCTCGCCGTTGGGGGGGGGCCAACAAGAGGCCTCATCTGGCGCATCAGTCTGGTCGAGGGGTGCTCGAAACGGTTTATGCTCAGGCCTTGAAGGCCGAACTAGCTGGCTATCAGGGTGTACATACTGGTGGTGTTCTTTTGGATTTATCTAACGACTATGAGAACGTGAACCGCAAGAAGTGGAAGTCTCGGGCCATATCGTCTGGGTTTTCGGAGACGCTAACGTGTGTTATGATGAACCAATATGGGGGCCCGAGGGTTGTAGCTACAAGGACCTTGGCAATTTATGCTGGTTGTGCCACAAAAGGTTTTCCTGCTGGATGCTTTTTCGCCACTTACAACGTGCAAGTGTACACGGTGCCTCCTCATGGATTCCTGGGTTCCGAAGTTCCTTTCCGTGGACCCCTCCATCTTTATAGACGATTTCATGTTGGGCAGCAGCAACATTAGTATCAGACTTCTGGTGTCGGACTTGGCGCAGGCCGCCGAGAGCATGCTAGATTTAATCGAGGAGGACCTCGATTGCTCGGTCGCGCTGCACAAGGCGGCGGCGTTGGGCTCGTCCGCAGATGTGCAGCAGCGTTTGGCAAAGGCTCTGGGCAAATACAGTGGACCCGATGGAGTCCACCAAGCTCAGTCTGCGCCAAACCTAGGAGTTGATTTCGCCATGGGGAACCGTCTTAGGAAGAAGAATCGCGTGATCCTCAAGAAGCGAACGACCAATATGAAACGACGTCTCCACCGTTTGGCGCAGATTAGGCGTGCAGGTGCGAACATGCGTAAGGTTTATCAGACGGGGTTGAAAGCGGCAGCCTACTATGGAGCAGAGGTTGTTGGCTTAACCAACCCCGAGGTGCACGAGGCCCAGTCCCTGCGCCTCAAGATTGTGGGCCCCCGCTGTGCTACTAGGTCCAGGTCTCTGGCTCTCTCGATCCTGGGTGACCCGACTTGGAGTGCGGCTCTGGGGCCGGCGGCTTATTGGGCAAATCTGATTTGGAGAGTTGCTCATTATCCTGGTACCGTAAGTTTCTCGCTTCCTGGTCTTCGAGCCCAAGCCCTCGAGGTGCTCAACAAGCCTCCCAAGAAGTGGTACCAAATCCGAGGGCCCCTTGGGGCCACGCTTCTCAGTCTTGAGCGTCTGGGATGGTCAGTGCCCGACCCGTTCGTTTTCCAGAACTCGGACGGCCAGGATTTCCCCCTCATCACGACCTCTCCCGCTCTAGTTAAGAAGATGTTTCAGAGCCAATGGCAGCAGCAGTTGGATCTTCGTGCGAGTAAGAAGCTCGGCCTAGACGAGCCGCTTGACGCCGCGGTCATGCAGCGCGCGCTGCAGGACCAGTCCATCCAAGGCCACAAGCGCAAGACGCTGCTCTCTTTCGGCTGCCAGTGTATTTGGACCAAAGAGAAAATGACGTCTGCAGGGTCTGACGGTGAAGTCGTGTGCGACTTATGCCGGGGCCCCGTGGACTCCATCCCCCACAGACTCTTCGCGTGCCCGCAAACGGAGAACCCGAGGAAGGAGATGTTGAAGGAGGGGGACGTGGAGGAGCTCAGAGACGGGAGGAGGGGATTTCCATATGTCTTGGGATTCCAGCTTCGACCAGAACCGATTGCTCTGAGGCCCCCTGGTTTAGGATTAGACCAAGCGGTGTATTGGTCTCGCGATGGGCTACCCAAGGAGGTGGCCATGAATGGAGAAGTGTTTCACGATGGCAGCGTTTTAAAACCTGGGCCCGCGGTTTATGATGCCCCTGCCTGGTCCGTGGTTAAAATCGACGAGGAGGGCGACCTAGTTGCCTCCCTCTCGGGGCCCGTGGGGGCCAGCCTGCCCCCGACGTCGCCTGCTGCCGAACACTTAGGTTTTCTAGCTGCCGCCTCGTGCCCCAGAGTCACGAAGGCGTGGGCCGATTTCAAAGGTATCCTCTCGGTCCACCAGAGCCCTGAGGTTAGTAGGACAGAAATGTACTCTGGAGTTTCTGTTTTGGCCAGGTCCCAGGCCAGCTTCGGGCCCCTCGAGATTGCGAAAGTGAAGGCCCACCAGGATCTTGAGCCCCTGGAGGCTGGCTCGAGGGACTGGTTTCTAGCAAAAGGAAACGACTGGGCGGACAAGGTGGCCAAACATGCTGCTGCCTTGTTCCCAGCCCCGTCGACTTTGGAGATTGAATTTTATAAAGAGACTCGCAGCAGGGTGCAGAGGTTCGTGCGATTCGTTGGTGAGGCCCTTTCACTTTGGGCGCCGCTGGCGCCGAAGACGGGGAAGAAAGCCTTTGCCACCCCAGCCAAGAGCCTCAATCCCCCCGTGGGGGCTGCGGGTGCGGTCCATGAGTGGCTTACCCCCCCCACCCCCTGCTGCGGGTCCCAGGCGTGCGAGTGCACGTGTCAATGCCAGTAGGCACACTTGGGGCTGGTTGAACGGTCACTGGCTGTGCCTGCTATGCCATACTATAGCTAGATCCGACGCCACCAAGAAAGCCCGCACGGCGGAGCCGTGCCCAGGCAACTCGGCGACACTCTCACAATTAATTAGAGACCCCCAGAAGCACCAACTTATGATATGTGATTACCTTGCTATTGAGTCCTTCATTGTAGTGTGCAGGAGGTGCGGTCGGTATACGGAAAGCAACCTCAAAGGGCTCAAAGGTGAATGTAAGGAGCGCTTCCGAAGCAAGTTCTCCCAAGGTGCGTGGTCTCTTCTGTCAGGCGGCCGACATCCCAAGAGCAGTATGAAGGCCCGCCCCCGACTTGCCCTGCCCTTTCCTGCTGCCCAGCTCCTCAAGGAGGGAGCGGCGAGGCAGGATACATGAGAGCGTAAGTGGTGAGCGGATGTAACCTGCAGGTTTCGGTTAGGGTCGGGTCGGCCTAACCTTAGCCTTCCTCATTAGCCTGTGATGGTCCTCCTCCTCCTCCTCCTCCTCCTCCTCCTCCTCCTCGCCGCTGGGTGTGCCGTCGGGACCGTGCCAGCCCTCCGTGGCGCTGGCCAGCGCACATGCGGCCCTCTCGGCGTGCTGTTGCAGAACCTGGGCCTAAGTCGGGCATGTCCCTCTACAGTCGGGGGCCTTGCTCGTCAGGGCTGGACCTGAACGGTGTGTTCGGTGATTTCGTGAGCCGTTTTCGTTTCGACTTCGTTCTGCGGTAAAGGAGGACTCGAGACAAAAGCGAGGGAACACGAACACAACACGGAAACCAAGAACACCGTTTAGGTTCAGCCCTGTCGCTCGTCATAATCATAGCCACCATTTTCGGGGGTGGACAGACCCCCGCCATGACACGTCGATTCGTGAATTGTCCATTTCGGTTCTCGAGAGGGCGCCGCGGCCGTTATTTTCCAGACTTGCGCCCGCCAGGTTTGAGCCGAGGTCGTTTTCACTGAACCACGTTTTACTAAATGGGTTTCTGTCCATCCCCGATACAGGAGGAACATGATCGACCCACGCACCCGGAAAGGAATATAGAAATGTAAGGCATAACAACGTTTCAAAGACACTTGATTGGGCGACGGGCAAACGCAATGCTGAAAGGATCGATCTTGATGTACCGTGCCGAGGGCTGTGCTGTGCAGCGCCGTGCTGAATTGCGATGTGCCATGCCGCGAGTGTGCTTATAGCCTCGTGGATCGAGTCGTCCTTTGCATCGGGGTCCTGACCGAACTGATCTGGATCTTAAGCTCGAGCTGCCTCAGCACATAGTAGCTGCCCCAGGGCTAATTGACAGGGGAACATGCCAGGAGGACGCGCCGCGGAACGTCCCAAGGGATGCGCCAGGCGACGTGCCAAGGGACGTGCCACGAAGACGCACTGCGGGACGTGCCGAGGGGACGCGCTACGGAACGTGCCAATGCACGTGCCACGGGACGTGCCAGGGGACGCGCCGCGCGACGTGCCAGGGGGACTCGCCACGGGACGCGCCACGGAACGTGCCAGGTTGTAGTGCTGAGTGTATCGATCTTGATGTACGAGGGCTGTGCTGTGCTGCGCTGTGCTGAACTGCGATGTGCCATGCCGCGATTGTGCTCTATAGCGTTGTGGATCGAGTCCTCCTTTGCATCCGAGTCCTGACCGAACTGATCTGGATCTTAAGCTCGAGCTGCCTCAGCACATAGTAGCTGCCCCAGAGCTAATTGACAGGGGAACATGCCAGAGGACGCGCCGCGGAACGTCCCAAGGGACGCGCCAGGCGACGTGCCAGGGGACGTGCCACGGGGACGCACCGCGGGACGTGCCGAGGGGACGCGCTACGGAACGTTAAAATGCGTGGTCCTTGCTCGGGGCAACCATGTTAGATATCCCCCTGGATGGCCTGGACACCTAAAAACACATGGTGCCAGCTCGGGAAACCAAGCTATGTACACCCCTGGGTAGCCTGGACTCGTTATAACACGTGGTCCTTGCTCAGAACAATCATTTTAGATACCCCCCTGGGTGGCCTGGATACGTAAAAAACACATGGTTCAAGCTCGGGACAACCATGTTAGATATCCCCCTGGGTGGCCTGGACGCGTAAAAACATATGGTTCCAGCTCGTGACCACCATGTTAGATACAACCTGGGTGGCCTGCACACGTTAAAACACGTGGTCCAGCCCACCCAGGGGGGGATATCTAACATGCGGTCGTCTGGAGCGCAGGAAGGCCCAGGAACGCCCAGAGGCGCCTGGAGGCCAAAACTAGTCGAGACATCCTCGAAATTCCTGCGCGCGGGACGCGGCACGCGCGAGACATCCTCGGAATTCCTACGCGGCGCGCTTTTCCGTGTCGCGGTCGGCTCTGCAAAACCAGCGTTTTCGCTCGAGACATCCTCAACAAATTCTGAAAACAACGTTTCGCTCGAGACATCCCCAACTCTGCAAAACCAGCGTTTCGCTCGAGACATCCACAACAAATTCTGAAAAACAAGCGTTTCGCTCGAGACATCCTCAAACATAATTCCGCCGGCCCTACTCCCGCATGTAATTGATCGCAGAATAATTTCGCTGGCCCTACAGCCGTCGAAACCGGGGGGTAAACCATCTAAAAGAGAACCCTTGGCTCGAGCCCTTTCCGGGAACATTGATAAACATGATCGACCCACGAACCCGGAAAGGAATATAGAAATGTAAGGCATAGCAACGTTTCAAAGACACCTGATTGGGCGACGGGCAAACGCAAGGCTGAAAGGATCGATCTTGATGTACCGTGCCGAGGGCTGTGCTGTGCAGCGCCGTGCTGAATTGCGATGTGCCATGCCGCGATTGTGCTCTATAGCGTTGTGGATCGAGTCCTCCTTTGCATCGGGGTCCTGACCGAACTGATCTGGATCTTAAGCTCGAGCTGCCTCAGCACATAGTAGCTGCCCCTCCGTAGCCATTTTGGCTCAAGGCTCCTCTTGGGCCTGCCGCGCGGCCGCATGGGCCTGCCGCGGGCCCTCGCCGACGCCCGCGTCCCCGCGGTGGCGGCGCTCCTGTCGTGCGCCGTCCTCGCCCACTGCCTCCGGGCGGCCGGCCTCGGTGGAAGGGGCGGCCCGCGGCCAGCGGCCTGGGGCCTCGCCGGGCGCAGGCCTTCGTGGGCGAAGCCGGTGGCGGTCTTCGTGCAGGTGGGCAACCCGTCGGTGTGGCCTCCCCTGCAGGAGTGCTTGACGAACGTGCTGATCGCGGCGGGCTCGGCCGCTCCTCCTCGCCGAGTGGACGTCTATGTGGGCAGACCCGTTTGGGTGCCTGGCCAGAGGCAGGAGGCCATCCAGAAGATGGTTGACGACGCCGCCAGTTGGGTGCAAAACTGGTCGGGGGCCCAGCTTCATATGAATCTGTCGCTGGCGAACAAGGGCGCCGACACGGGCATCTTTTTCCAGCAGGTGTTGGCTTTGAGCGACCCTTCGAGATACGACATGCTGCTGAAGCTGCACACGAAGTCCGACGCGCGCTGGCGTTGCACCATGCTGATGTCGCTCTGTGGGAGTTCGGAGCAGGTCAGCAAGATATTGTCGAGATTTGATGGGCAGCCAGACCTTGGAATAATAGGCCCGTGGTCACTAACATGGACGTGGGATACACCAGTAGAGGAGACTTACGAGAAGAAGGGGGGCAATGCCTTTACAATGCTCGACGGCCAGAAACAAATGGAAGACTATATGAAAAGGGTGTGGGCCGACATTTTCCAGAACAGTAGTTTTCCTGCCCGCGATCAGTACCTCATGGCCGCAGGTTCTATGTATTGGGCACGCTCCGCACCGCTATTGGAAAATGTGCAGTTCAGGGATGCAGCTTCTCGATGGATTGAATCATGGACCACGAAGCCCTACAAGACTGCGTGCTCAGAAGATGTTTGTTTACAGTTATATGCACTGGAGCGGATCATGCTAACAATGATCCAGGCACGATATGGTTTTGTTGGTGCAGAGGCGCCAGACAAATACGGCTTGGATAAGAGTAAGCGAGCATATCGGCAGACATTTCGAGAACATGGATGGAGCAATGACAAGAACAGATACGTGTGCCAGCGATTGTCTGCGAATCGTTGACCTTTTTAAGCTTACATTGCGCACCCCAACAAATCATGTCCCCAGAAAGCCTTGCGGGGACATGGCTTCATGGGCCCGAGAGTTTCTGGAGGCTCTGAAGTAGCATGACGCTACCAGAGAGCTGTCTGGGAAGTTGCTTGAGAACGTGACTGATCGCCTTCTCGCGGCCCTCTGCGGATCGTTTCGCACAAAGGTGCCCCAAGTGCCCTTTTGAACCGTATGGTAGCACCCAGGACGTGTTCCGGTTTCTCCGGACCCTGGGGCCCGAGTCTGTGACTTAGTGATCGGCTTCAGCCGGTCCTACGAAGGGGGCCAGGAGGTCTTCGTGAGGAGATTCAGAAGCGCTTGATGGTTCTCCGGAGGCGTCCATCCGTCGACGACGACGACGACGCTGACGACGTAACGACGAAAAGGACGACGACGCCGGCGCGCTTATGATGGCTCGCGAGATTCCTGATAAACCTTACGTCTGGAGTCGCTCTTTCCGTCGTCCGACCTAAGTGTCAGACCGTTGGTTCTTTCTGCGTGCCCCGTGCCTCTCTGGACACTGCTGCGACTGAGGGCGGACAGCGCGACACGTGCATCGTAGAGCGAGATTCCTTAGTGGTTCAGTCGGGTATTTATTGTCCAGAGCGGATCATGCAGCTGCATGACTCCACGACCACCCGTCGGGTGAAAAAAAAAGCACATAGTAGCTGCCCCAGAGCTAATTGACAGGGGAACATGCCAGGAGGACGCGCCGCGGAACGTCCCAAGGGATGCGCCAGGCGACGTGCCAAGGGACGTGCCACGAAGACGCACCGCGGGACGTGCCGAGGGGACGCGCTACGGAACGTGCCAATGCACGTGCCACGGGACGTGCCAGGGGACGCGCCGCGCGACGTGCCAGGGGGACTCGCCACGGGACGCGCCACGGAACGTGCCAGGTTGTAATGCTGAGTGTATCGATCTTGATGTACGAGGGCTGTGCTGTGCTGCGCTGTGCTGAACTGCGATGTGCCATGCCGCGATTGTGCTCTATAGCGTTGTGGATCGAGTCCTCCTTTGCATCCGAGTCCTGACCGAACTGATCTGGATCTTAAGCTCGAGCTGCCTCAGCACATAGTAGCTGCCCCAGAGCTAATTGACAGGGGAACATGCCAGGAGGACGCGCCGCGGAACGTCCCAAGGGACGCGCCAGGCGACGTGCCAGGGGACGTGCCACGGGGACGCACCGCGGGACGTGCCGAGGGGACGCGCTACGGAACGTTAAAATGCGTGGTCCTTGCTCGGGGCAACCATGTTAGATATCCCCCTGGATGGCCTGGACACCTAAAAACACATGGTGCCAGCTCGGGAAACCAAGCTATGTACACCCTTGGGTAGCCTGGACTCGTTATAACACGTGGTCCTTGCTCAGAACAATCATTTTAGATACCCCCCTGGGTGGCCTGGATACGTAAAAACACATGGTTCAAGCTCGGGAGGACCATGTTAGATATCCCCCTGGGTGGCCTGGACGCGTAAAAACATATGGTTCCAGCTCGTGACCACCATGTTAGATACAACCTGGGTGGCCTGCACACGTAAAAACACGTGGTCCAGCCCACCCAGGGGGGGGATATCTAACATGCGGTCGTCTGGAGCGCAGGAGGGCCCAGGAACGCCCAGAGGCGCCTGGAGGCCAAAACTAGTCGAGACATCCTCGAAATTCCTGCGCGCGGGACGCGGCACGCGCGAGACATCCTCGGAATTCCTACGCGGCGCGCTTTTCCGTGTCGCGGTCGGCTCTGCAAAACCAGCGTTTTCGCTCGAGACATCCTCAACACATTCTGAAACAACGTTTCGCTCGAGACATCCCCAACTCTGCAAAACCAGCGTTTCGCTCGAGACATCCACAACAAATTCTGAAAAACAAGCGTTTGATCGACCCACGAACCCGGAAAGGAATATAGAACTGTAACACATGGCAGCGTTTTCAAAGACATCTGGTTGGGTGACGGGCAACTGCAATGCTGAAGGTATCGATCTTGATGTACCCTGCCGAGGGCTGTGCTGTGCTGCACCGTGCTGAATTGCGATGTGCCATGGCGCGATTTTGCTCTATAGCCTCGTGGATCGAGTCATCCTGTGCATCCGAGTCCTGACCGAACTGATCTGGATCTTAAGCTCGAGCTGCCTGAACACATAGTAGCTGCACCAGAGCTAATTGACAGGGGAACATGCAAGGAGGACACGCCGCGAAACGTCCAAAGGGATGCGCCAGGCGACGTGCCAGGGGACGTGCCATGGGGTCGCACCGCGGGACGTGCCAAAAGGACGCGCTACGGAACGGGCCAATGGATGTGCCACGGGATGTGCCAGGGGACGCGCTACGCGACGTGCCAGGGGGGCTCGCCACGGGACGCGCCACGGAACGTGCCAAGGAATGTGCCAGGTTGCAATGCTGAAGGTATCGATCTTGATGTACCCTGCCGAGGGCTGTGCTGTGCTGCACCGTGCTGAATTGCGATGTGCCATGGCGCGATTTTGCTCTATAGCCTCGTGGATCGAGTTCTCCTTTGCATCCGAGTCCTGACCGAACTGATCTGGATCTTAAGCTCGAGCTGCCTGAACACATAGTAGCTGCCCCAGAGCTAATTGACAGGGGGACATGCCAGGAGGTCGCGCCGCGGAACGTCTCAAGGGACGCGCCAAGCGACGTGCCAAGGGACGTGCCATGGGGTCGCACCGCGGGACGTGCCAAGGGGACGCGCTACGGAACGTGCTGGGGAAAAGCGTTTCGCTCGAGACATCCAATCAAAATCCAAGGAAATCCGGGCAACACAAACGAAGTAGTCAAGACATCCTCGAAATTCCTGCGCGCGGGACGCGGCACGCGCGAGACATCCTCGGAATTCCTGCGAGCGGGACGTGAAAACAAGCATTTTGCTTCAGACATCCTCTGAATTCTGGCCCCCTACGAGGCCCCCGCTCGAGACATCCCCCAAGTTTGCAAAACCAGTGTTTCGCTCGAGGCATCCTCAACAAATTATGAACATTTTGCAAAACCAGCGTTTCGCTCGAAACGTCTTCAACAAATTATGAAAGACAAGCATTTCGCTCGAGACATCCTGCCAAAATTCAAAGAAATCCCGCAAAACAAACGAATTAGTCGAGACATCCTCGAAATTCCTGCGCGCGGGACGCCGCACGCGCGAAACATCATCGGAATTCCTGCGCGCGGGACGCTTTTCCGCGTCGCTGTCGGCTCTGCAAAACCAGCGTTTCGCTCGAGACATCCTCAACAAATTCTGAAAAAAAACAAGCGTTTCGCTAGGGACATCCTCAAAAATTACACTACACCCGCGCTCCCAGGGCCACGATCCCTCGTAAATTACGCTACGTCAGCGCTCCCAGGGCCACGATCCCTCGTAAGGGCTCCTGGGCCCTCCTGGGTCTTCCTTGGACCTCTTGGGCCCTCCTGGGCTCTCCTGGAGCTTCCTGGAGCTTCTCCTGGGCCCTCCTTGGGCCCCCTGGTGCCTCTTGGAGCCTCCTGGGTCCTCCTGGGCCCTCCTGGGCTCTCCTGGGCCCTCCTGGGCTCTCCTGGGCTCTCCTGGAGCCTCCTGGGCCCTCCTGGGCGAAGTCAAGGTTCGAAAACACATGGGACTTGCCACATATCTGAAATTCGGTGCCACCCCTCACGCAGGTCGGCGGGGTCAGGATCCGAAAACACAGGGGATTTGCCACATTTCCACCCCTCACGCAGATCGGCGGGGTCAGGGTCCAAAAACACAGGAGATTTGCCACATTTCTGGAATTCCGCGCCACCCCTCACGCAGATCGGCGGGGTCAGGGTCCAAAAACACATGGGATTTGCCACATTTCTGAAATTCGGTGCCACCCCTCACGCAGATCCGCGGAGTCAGGGTCCAAAAACACAGGGGATTTCTGCTATTTCCGAACTTATGCAACTTCAAAAATGCAAAACTCCGTTCCCAGCGCCGTTCCGGAGGCCGCGGTACCTCGTTATATATCGAGCGAACGCGTTTACCTTGTTTTTTTATCGTTTAAAGTCGATGTCGGAAAAAAGCTGACTTCACCTGTGAAATATCGAGGTTTCCTTAAAGGCAGTAAAATTCCAAGAGCACGATCTGCGTGAGGGGTGGCGAAAAATTGCCTTCGTCCTCACAATTTTAATTCGCCGGCCCCCTTCGACCTTGTAATTTATCGCACAAGAAATTCGCCGGCCCCCTTCAAGTAAAAACCGGGGGGTAAACCCACTAAAAGAGAACCCTGGGCCCAGGCCCTTTCCGGGAATAATTCCGCCGGCCCTACTCCCGCACGTAATTCATCGCAGAATAATTTCGCCGGCCCTACAGCCGTCGAAACCGGGGGGTAAACCATCTAAAAGAGAACCCTGGGCTCGAGCCCTTTCCGGGAAAAAGCAGCCAGATCAAGTCGACACATAATCTGGGGATAATTTGTTTGTGCCGTTTTTGCTTATGTTTGCGTACGCCTGGTTCATGTTCAATGATTCGAAAGTTCTTTTGTTTTTTGGGGGCCAAGATCCTGTCATGTCTGAATGTTCTGTCTTGGGCCTCTTCCTGGACACTGGGGGGCCAGGAACAGTCAGAAACGAACACGATCAGAAATGAGCACGACTAGAAATGAACGACGTGTACTTGTTGCCTGTAGGAGGACATGCCCGACCTAAACCTAGGCGCCTGGCCTCGGGGGGCCGGCACGCTCGGTGCGAGAGCGCGCAGCTGTCCGCTTCCTCCCCGCTCCTCCCCCCCCCTCCCGCGTGCTGCCTGCCTATGTTCGGGCGAAGAGAACTATGCACATGCACCGATCCTGGCAAGGCCCATGCTTGACCCAGGATCGGTGCATATGCCTTCCTGGCCAAGGCAGGACCGATCCTGGGCTCAGGATGGGCCCGGCCAGAATCGGTGTATGTGCATAGTTCTGTTTCCTCTGTATGTGCTTCACTGGTGGTCGCTGCTTGCACGTGCGTCGCGCAGCCGGCTCGTGCGATTGCTGCTCCTGTTGGCGGAGGTGCTGCCCCTCCTCCTCCTCCCCCTCCTCCTCCTCCCGCTCCTCCTCCTCCTCCTCCTCCTCCTCCTCCTCCTCCTCCTCCTCCTCCTCCTCCTCCTCCTCCTCCTCCCTCTCCTCCTCCTCCTCCTCCTTCCTCCTCCTCCTCCAGCTCCTCCTCCTCCTCCTCCCTCCTCCTCCTCCTGTGGACGGAGGTGCTGCCCCGGCCTCTCCGCGCGCCGGCCTCCTCCTCGTCGGCCGACGGGCAGGCACGGGAGGCGGCGGGGGGAGCAGTGCACACGCAGCCAGGGGCGCCGCTGGCCCCTGTCTTCGGCGAGGGAGGAGGAGGAGGAGGAGGAGGAGGAGGAGGAGGAGGAGGAGGAGGAGGAGGAGGCCCCCGGTGGGGCTCACGTGGCCCCGGCGTCGCCCCCGGTGGGGCTCTCATGTTTCTGATCCTTCGGAGAGTCTCCGAGACCTTCTGGGGGCCGAGATCCTTCCACTCCTGCCCCCGTGTTCCGCGCGTGGTCGCTGCTGGCACGTGCACGGCGCAGCCGAACTCATGCGCTTGCTGCTCCTGTTGGCGGAGGTGCTGCTCCGACCTCCGCGCGCCGGCCTCCTCCTCGCCGGCCGACGGGCGCGCACCGGAGGCGACGAGAGGGGCGAGCAGCCCCGGGGGGAGCAGTGCACATGTGGTCTCGACTGGGATTCCTCGAAACGCGGGAGCGCCCAGGATGGCCCCGAATAGCTCCTTCATGGCTCACGGCAGCCCGGGATGGCTCCCAAGATGGCGCAGCATGGTTCAGGTTGGCCCTTCCAGCCGAATGCGCATTCCGAGATGGCGCGCCACAGCACGAAATGGCCCAAGATTGACTCCACTGTGGCCCCCAGAGGGGCACACGTGGTTCATTTCTAATTCCTCGGAGGGTCTTTGATTTTCTGGGGGCCAAGATCATTCATTTCTACTTGTTCTGCCCTGGGCCTCTTCCTGGCTACTAGGGGTCCAGGAACAATGAGAAACGAGCACGATTTAGAAGTGAGCACGACTAGAAATGAGCGACGTGTACGTTCGGGTGCAACTCCTGGGAGGTCAAATTCTGTTTTCGCCCTGGTCCGAAATCCTGCTTAAAGCGGCTAAATCCCGGTTAATCCTGCTCAATCCCGTTTCATCCCGCTTAATCCGAGGCCCACTCCGGCGCAACAGCTCCCAAATGGGGCTTGCTACTCCTTGATCTTTCCGACGGAAACCTCCCAGTAGTTGCCTCCGAATCTACGTGCAATGCTCTCCCCGGGTCTGCTCGCGCCTATCGCCGCCTCCGGAGGCAGCCCGCGGCGCCGGTGTCCCGCCGAGCACGCGCGGCCGCGCGCTGTGCCCCCCGTGGGTCCCGCCGAGGGTCGGCCCTCGGCGCCGTGGAAGGGACGGCGGCAGGCATCGGGGCTGGACAGAACCCCCAATAGTGACACGTCGATTAGTGAATTGTCCGTTTTCGGTTCTCGAGAGGGCGCCGTGGCCGTCAGTTTCCAGGCTTTCGCCCGCCAGATTTGGGCCCGAGGTCGTTTTCACTAAACCACGTTTTGCTAAAGGGGGTTCTGTCCATCCCCGAAGGCAGGGCGCGCGCGGCGTCGGCTTGCAGCTCGCAGCTCGGTGGCTTGTGGTCGCCTGTGTTTAAGTCGGGCCCGTCCCTCTACAGGAGGAGCAGTCCAAACATGACCGACCCACGAGCCCGGAAAGGAATATAGAGCTGTAACGCATGGCAACGTTTCAAAGACACTTGATTGGGTGACGGGCAAACGCAATGCTGAGTGTATCGATCTTGATGTACCCTGCCGAAGGCTGCGCTGTGCTGCGCCGTGCGGAAC
>CAUYUJ010010302.1:31627-76627 GCA_963575745.1 Prorocentrum cordatum | reverse complement strand
TTCCCGGAACTCCATTCCTGGGCATGATTTTGAATGCCCGGAGCCAACTGTAGGCCACTTCGTGTTCTTCGAGTTCCCAGAACTCCATTCCTGGGCATGATTTTGAATGCCCGGAGCCAACTGTAGGCCACTTCGTGTTCTTCGAGTTCCCAGAACTCCATTCCTGGGCATGATTTTGAATGCCCGGAGCCAACTGTAGGCCACTTCGTGGTCTTCGAGTTCCCAGAACTCCATTCCTGGGCATGATTTTGAATGCCCGGAGCCAACTGTAGGCCACTTCGTGATTCTTCGAGTTCCCAGAACTCCATTCCCGGGCCACACTTTGAATGCTGAGGCAGGCTGAGGCTGAGGCTGAGGCGAGGCTGATGCTGAGGCAGGCTGAGGCTGAGGCTGAGGCTGATGCAGGCTGAGGCTGAGGCAGGCTGAGGCTGAGGCCGAGGCTGAAGGCAGACTGAGGCTGATGCTGAGGCAGGCTGAGGCTGAGGCTGAGGCTGAGGCAGGCTGAGGCTGAGGCTGAGGCAGGCTGATGCTGAGGCAGGCTGAGGCTGAGGCTGAGGCTGATGCAGGCTGAGGCTGAGGCAGGCCTGAGGCTGACGCCTGAGGCTGAAGGCAGACTGAGGCTGAGGCTGAAGCAGGCTGAGGCTGAGGCTGAGGCAGGCTGAGGCTGAGGCTGAGGCAGGCTGATGCTGAGGCAGGCTGAGGCTGAGGCTGAGGCTGATGCAGGCTGAGGCTGAGGCAGGCTGAGGCTGAGGCCGAGGCTGAAGGCAGACTGAGGCTGAGGCTGAAGCAGGCTGAGGCTGAGTCTGAGGCTGAGGCAGGCTGAGGCTGAGGCTGAGGCAGGCTGATGCTGAGGCAGGCTGAGGCTGAGGCTGAGGCTGATGCAGGCTGAGGCTGAGGCGGGCTGAGGCTGAGGCCGAGGCTGAAGGCAGACTGAGGCTGAGGCTGAAGCAGGCTGAGGCTGAGGCTGAGGCAGGCTGAGGCTGAGGCTGAGGCTGAGGCAGGCTGATGCTGAGGCAGGCTGAGGCTGAGGCTGAGGCTGATGCAGGCTGAGGCTGAGGCAGGCTGAGGCTGAGGCCGAGGCTGAAGGCAGACTGAGGCTGAGGCTGAAGCAGGCTGAGGCTGAGGCTGAGGCAGGCTGAGGCAGGCTGAGGCTGAGGCAGGCTGAGGCTGAGGCTGAGGCGAGGCAGGGCTGAAGGCAGACTGAGGCTGAGGCTGAAGCAGAGCTGAGGCTGAGGTAGGCTGAGGCTGAGGCTGAAGCAGGCTGAGCTGAGGCAGGCTGAGGCTGAGGCCGAGGCTGAAGGCTGAGGCTGAGGCTGAAGCAGCTGAGGCTGAGGCTGAGGCAGGTGAGGCTGAGGCTGAGGCAGGCTGATGCTGAGGCAGGCTGAGGCTGAGTCTGAGGCTGAGCAGGCTGAGGCTGAGGCAGGCTGAGGCTGAGGCCGAGGCTGAAGGCAGACTGAGGCTGAGGCTGAAGCAGGCTGAGGCTGAGGCATGAGGCAGGCAGGCTGAGGCTGAGGCTGAGGCAGGCTGAGGCTGAGGCTGAGGCTGAGAAGGCTGAAGATGAGATGCTGAGGCTGAGGCTGAGGCAGGCGAGGCTGAGGCTGAGGCGGAGGAGGCAGGCTGAGGCTGATGCTGAGGCAGGCTGAGGCTGAGGCTGAGGCTGAGGCTGATGCAGCAGGCTGAGGCTGAGGCTGAGGCTGAGGCCGAGGCTGAAGGCAGACTGATGCTGAGGCTGAAGCAGGCTGAGGCTGAGGCTGAGGCAGGCTGAGGCTGAGGCTGAGGCTGAGGCTGAGGCTGAGGCTGTGACTGCGACTGCCGTTGCCACTGCGACTGTCATCGCGAATGCGACTACGACTGCGAGAACAGCAGAATTCTACAACTGGATTCTCCTCTGAATCTTAAGGGGAATGCTTCCAGATATGCTCCTACACATCGCTGTTAGGTTGCTTTGCCTGGATAACTCTTGTCGATCCTTGCTGGTAGGGCCTTCTGGAGCTTTGGCTCGGGCGCCTCTGCCAGCGTCTGCCAGGTGGGGAGGTCGGCCGGGTCCGCGCCCGGGCGGGGCGGCGGCGGCGCCATCCCCGCAAGCCCCGCTAGCGCGGCGCGGCAGGCGCGGGCAAGGGGCAAGGGAGTCACCACCCACCAAACCACCCCAACCCAACCCGAAGGCTCAGATTTACCCTCGATTTCCAGTGGGGGGGGGGTCGGGAAACATCGAAAAAACACGCGTGGAACCCTTACCCCCCCCAACCCGAAATTCGGGTCTTCGGGTTGGGTTGGGGTGGTCTGGTAGGTAGTCAGGGAGGGGCATGTCTCCAGGTCCGCCAAGCAAGCCAGCCCCGTGCGCTCCCGCACGCCGCTCCAGTTCTGCGCCCAGGAGCCCGCCCAGGCCGCTGGCGCCAGCTGCTTCTGGCTGCGAAAGCCGCGCCCGCCGTCGCGCAGCGGCAGCCGGCACTGGGCCCTCTGCAGCTCCGTCAGCGGGTCCAGGCGCGCGAGCTCCTCGTAGGCGGCCAAGAGCGCGTCGTCGTAGGCCGCCGCGGCGGCCTCCGAGGCCCCCAGCGTGTTGATGCGGAGGAGGTGCGTGAATTCTGCTGGCCCCGGTGTGCCGGAGCAGCAGAGCGGCGGTGTGCAGGGCGGGCAATGTGCGGCGAGGCCTCCGCTGGTAGGGCTGCGAGCCTGGCCGGCCGTCTCCGCGCAGCGCTCCGCCGCGAAGCTCTCCCCGCCGAGGTCCACCCGGCGCGCGTCGCTCTCGTGCGGCAGCCTTCCAGGGGGCAGCGCCCCTCCAAGGGGGACCCCCACGAGGGTGAGGTCGCGCGCCACTGCTCCTCCAGTCCCGGAGGGCAGGCCGCCCCGGCGGACCAGGCCTGCGTCTTCCTCGTCTCCAGCTCGAGGCTCAGGCCGCCAAGGGTCCTTTGCGCCGCCGTCTGCGCCCTGGCCGCGAGCGCCAGGGGCACCAGGACAACGGCATCGTCCAAGTAGGCAAAGACGTGCACGTCGTCTGGGTTTAGCCCCTGCTGCCGAGCCGCCTCTTTCAGGTCGTTCTCCAGCGCGGGCAGGTGGGGGCGCAGCCCGCAGGCGAAGAACAGCGGCGCCAGCGGGTTGCCCTGGTCTACCCCGCCTCTGGAGTGCAGGCGGTGGCAAACCCCGGCCGCGTCCCAGAAGTAGTACAAGGACTCGTGGCAGAACAGGTTCGCGTAGGGCTCCTCCAGGCCGCGGAGGCAGGCTTCACGGTGGGCAGAAAAGTAGGCGTCTTTGGCGTCAAGCGCCACCAGCACAAGGTCGGGGTTGGCCTCCGCCAGAGCCCTCGCCGTGTGTGCTAGCAGCTCCGTGCCTGCAACAGTGCCCACGGCGAACTGCTGTCTCCCCAGTGGCTCAGCCAGTTCCTCTTTCCGGGGGGTGACCAGCGCCTGGCCCACCAGCCGCCGCAATTAAGATATTCGGCGCGGCGATAGGCCGGACCCCCCCGCCCGGCTTGCGCAGCGGTGTCAGCTTCGCCAGCGCCAGGGCCGCGGCGGCGCATTCGGGGACCCGCCCTTCTGCCACGCGGTCGCAGACGCCGCAGAAAGCCGCCAAGGCCACGGGTTGGGCGAGCACGACCCGCTAGTGCTCGAAGCGCCCGCCGGCCGCCGCGCCGCTGCCCTGGGGGCTCGCCTGCAGTGTTTTCCTCAGAGCCTGGTAAGAGAGCGGCGGCGGCCCAGCGGGCAGGGCTGCCGCCGGCGGGAGCGCGGCGGCCGGGCGCGGCCGGAGCAGCGCCTGCAGCTGGGTCGCCGTGTCGCGTGTGAGCGGCGCGAGGCCGGGGCTGCTCAGCAGGGCGGCGGCACGGGAGCACTCCTCCGCCATCCCCTTCCGGATGACTTCGTCGAGCAATGGGGCGGTCGTCGCGGCCCCCTCCGCCAGCCTGCCGGCGTGCTTTGGCCAGTCCCCGGGCCGCGTTGCGGGCCGCCCCCAGCTGCGTTTCCCAGTCGCCGCGGAGCAGCGCGGAGCAGCGCTCGCGCACCAGCACCGCGCGGTCCAGAGTCTCCGCCGCCGTGCGCTGCTGGCCCCTCGCGTCCAGCTGGAGCGGGGCGGCAAAAAGCAAGCGATCCCGCATCGCGAGGAGCTTCCAGGCGCGCCCCTCCTCCGTGCTCCCAGCCAGGGCCCGGAGGACCGCCTAGCAGAGCTCCTCAGTGGCCTGCGCGGCCGCTGCCCGAGCGTGCCGCGGGATGGCCCGCAGCGTGGGGCAGTCCAGAGCAAACTCCTCCAGCAGGTCGAGGCCATCCAGCCCTGCCCAGCAGGTGGCCGAAAGGTCTCGCGGGGCGAAGGCCGGAGCGGCGCCCGCGGGAGGCGCGACCTGGCGGCGGGGCCGGCGCGGGCGGGCCGCCAGGAGCAGCAGCTGCCAGGCCTGCGGGGGCCGCGGCCCCGCGGCCCGCGGCCCCCGGGGCCGGCGGGGCGCCCAGTATGCAGCGCCGGCAGAGAAGCGTGTCGCAACCGCCGCGGTAGCGGAGCCAGCCGCCGGCTCCCGCCCCGTCACACATTACACACATATGTTTCCCTCGTCTCTGCCCGGTGAACCTCCGTCTCTGTGCCGCAGGCAGGCAGGTCGGCCCAGGGCGGCCTCCCCCACGCGGACGCCAGCGTAGCCGCACCGGCGCTTCAGTAGGGAGCGTGCCGGTCGCCCGCGCGGCGCGCGGTCCGCCACCGGCGGGCCGTCTCCAGCAGGGCCTGGTCGTTGGCCGCGTCTGTCCGCGCGAGCTCGTCCGTGAGCTCGCCCTCGGAGCCGCCGTCTGCGGGCGCGTCGGCGGGGACGTCGTCCGCCCAAGCGGCCCGGCCGCCGGCCAGACTCTTCTGGCTTGGCGTCGTGCCTTGGGCGCCGGGGCCGGCGCGGCGCTTTCGAGGGCCGCGTGCGTAGCGCACATCGCCGCCAGGACGGGTTCCAGGGCACCCGTTGTTGCGAAGTCCCCGGTGTCCAGCGCCTCCAGGAACTCCCGCGCCGCCAGCGCCAGGGCGGGCGCCTCCGCGGGGGCCCCTGCCGCGGCGGCCTCGGCCCGCAGTTGCTGGAGCTTGGCCTTGCCCTCCTCCAGTTCGTTCCCCAGCGCCTCGGCGGTGCTCCGGGCGCGGGCGAGGGCGAGCTCCGCGGCTTCGACGCCCTTCGCCGCTTTCGCCGCCCAGGCTCTGGCGCGCGCCACGAAGCCTTCCGGAAAGCTCTCGGAGGCGAGGGGGAGCTGCGAGAGGCAGGGAGAGAACGAGCAGGGAGGGCCCGGCCAGGCTGCCAGGGTTGGAAAAACCTCGACTCCCGGCGCTCCTCCTCCTCCTCCTCCTCCTCCTCCTCCTCCTCCTCCTCCTCCTCCTCCTCCTCCTCCCTCGCCTTCCACTCTTCCTCCTCCTCCTCCTCCTCCTCCTCCTCCTCCTCCTCCTCCTCCTCTCCTCCCTCCTCCCCTCCCTCCCTCGCCTTTCCACTCTTCCTCATCCCCCTCCTCCTCCCTCCCTCTCCTCCCCTCCTCCTCCTCCTCCTCATCCTCCTCCTCCATCCTCTCCCCTCTTTCTTCCTCCTCCTCCGCCTCCTCCTCATCCTCCCTCGCCTTCTCCTCTTCCTCTTTCTCCTCCTCTTTCTCCTCCTCTTTATCCTCCTCCTCCTCCGCCTCCTCCTCCTCCTCCTCATCATCATCATCATCATCATCATCATCAACATCATCATCACCCTCACCGTCGTCATTATCATCACCATCATCATCATCATCATCATCATCATCATCATCATCATCATCATCATCATCATCATCAGCATCGTCATCGTCATCATCATCATCGTCGTCGTCGTCAGCAGCAGCAACACCAGCAGCAGCATCATCAACGTCAGTATCATCATTTGCATCATCACCATCATCATCATCATCATCAGCATCATCATCATCATCATCATCATCATCATCATCATCATCATCATCAGCATCATCATCATCAGTATCAGTATCAGTATCAGCATCATCATATTTTTCCTCGTCAGTTTGTCTTTCGGCTCTCTGGAAGGATGCGGGCA
This sequence comes from Prorocentrum cordatum, assembly GCA_963575745.1. Classification (NCBI taxonomy): domain Eukaryota; class Dinophyceae; order Prorocentrales; family Prorocentraceae; genus Prorocentrum; species Prorocentrum cordatum. The sequence continues at coordinate 70,614 of CAUYUJ010010302.1, read as the reverse complement.
TCACGCGCGTCAAGGGCAAGGCTGTGAAGGACGACAAAGAAGGTTGGATCACCAGCAAGGGGAATGCTGGTACGGTCTATGCAGAGCCGAGCAAGAAGCATTGGTCCATAGTGCAGGACCAGCCGATGACAAATCCGCAGGGAGGGGGGGAGGGGAGGGGAGGGGGCGACGCGGAGGGGGGGGAAGGAGGCAGAGGAGCAGGAGGAGGAGGAGGAGGAGGAGGAGGAGGATCGTAGTGTAGCGCAAATGCCCTTGAGGGTAGGCATAACCCTTTCAGATCGGGTGGGGCACGCAGGCTCTCCCATCCTTGAAAACGGTGCTCGTGAAGGTTGTGACGCCAACCTTCCGGTCCCAGAGCCTGTGCGGGGACCGTTGGAGGCACCGTTAGGTGTGGCGGGGGAGCTTCACGATAGCTCCTATCGCCGCCACACCATGCCAGTGAGAGGGCGTGAACCGTGTCACACCGCCTGGCCAGGGGATGGGCTGGCATCCCCCAGAATAGAGTCAGACGCTGATTCCCCAGACTAACGTCAGACGCTGGACTCCCCCAGAATAACGTCAGACGGCTTGCTACCCTGGTGGCGCCATGTGGGCCTGCTCCACGGGAGGAGGGATCGCGATCCTGTCGGTGACCGGGGGACCCACTCCACAGCAGGGCGGCGATGGGGGACCTGCTCTACAGCAGGTCGGGGCGCCACCCTGAGGGGGGCGGGGGGGATCTGTGCCACTGCGGGTCGGATCGCCATCCTAGGGGGGATACGGCGGCCCGCTCGAAAGTCAGACGGGTCGACCCTCAGGATGAACGGTGCGGTTCCCCCCTGCATTGCCGCCACTGTTGCCGCTGTAAGTTGACACCGGGGATCTGGTCCACAGAAGAGCGGACCGCACCCTGGGGGAGACCAGGGGGAACCGGCGGTTCTCGGCTGGGTACCTCTCCACGGGGTGACAAGGGTGCCCTGCTCCGACGCGGGCTCTTCGCCACTGCAAGGATGACGACTGGTCGACTTCCTGGCAGAACTGATCGTCAGCCTACGGCTGAAAAGGAAACCTGCTCAACCGCAAAGCGGAGCGCCACTAGGGGCAACAGGGCGACGCGAGCTAAAATGGCGATGGCCGTCTCACGACCGCTGGTCAAAATAGACGTCGTCGGTCGTGCCGACGGCTTGGATGGCCCACGGAAGCTGCGCTGGAGTGTTGGGACGGATGCAAGATATGCGCCTGGAGTGTCACGGGCAGTGCGTCGCGCACCGTCTCTGTGGCATGTGAGTCTCTCGGCGCCTCCTGCCATAGAGAGTGCCCATCTTTGTGAGCACAGGGCCCAGGGTGCAAACGAGCAGGATCGAGGGGGGGAGGTTCGTAACCCTTATTCCCCCTCCCCCTACTGCACATGCGGTGCCGCTTCCTTTTCCGTGCCAGTGCATCTTCGGATACGATGCCTGCACCACGGGTTTCCTGAACACTGCTGCTGCAATGCAGCTTGAGAGGAATGAATATCGTGCCAATTCGTCGGCGGACTCGATAGCTTGCACCACTGGTTTATCTAGCCACTTCTGCGGAGGAGGAGGAGGAGGAGGAGGAGGAGGAGGAGGAGGAGGAAGAGATTGACGCAATGGTCATCCAGCCAATGTCGGTCTAACGTGCTGCAAAGGAGGAGGAGGAAGAGGAGGAGGAGGAGGAGGAGGAGGAGAAGGTGGAGGTGGAGGAGGAGGAGAGAGGCGGAAAGGGAGGGGAATGAGGTGGGGGAGGGATACATGCAGGGGTGAGGACTGCCCCCGTCCCCTCCCCCTACCGCTCGCCCTCCACTCCCTCCCGATGCCCCCGCTGGCCCCCTGCCCCCCGCAGCCCCAGCCTGGCCGCTCAGGAGCAGCCCCTGACGAAGCTGTTCAAGAGCACGGGGGCGGTAGAGGAGGTCCGCAAGCTCGAGGCTGGCGAGGCCGTGCTCCTGCTGGAGGGCCCCAAGGATCCGCGGAGGAGGAGGAGGCCCGGATGCCGCTGATCGTCCCGTGGAGCCCTCGGCCGCCGCGGCCGGGCTCTCCTCGGAGTCTTGGCCCGAGCGCACCTCGGGAGGGGTCCGGGGGAGCAGCGGCATCGGCATTTGCATGAACAGCAACTTTCGGAAGTCCGCGCGGGTTTCTTGGAGGAGGAGGGAGGAGGGAGGAGGGAGGAGAGAGGAGGGAGGAGGTGCCCTGGAGCCCTCCTCGGCGGCGCCTCCCGCTCCGGCCGCCCCCGCCGGCGCGCCAGGGAGGGGGGCCTGCAGCGCAAATCCAAGAGACCGTCGTCGTCGTCGTCGTCGTCGTCGTCGTCGTCGTCGTCGTCGCAGCATTCATGGCTTATGTCGCTCCGCCGGTTCTGGCCCACCACGCTTCGGTGCGGCACGCTGTCCACGTCCCCACTCCCAAGCGTGTGCGTCCCGAGCTTTTCCCGGCCTCCCGCCCCGCGGAGCGGAGCGGCCCGCTATCCAGTCGCAGGGCATAGCGTGTCGCCGGGGCCGCCGCGGTGACACGCTAAGCAAAAGTTGCCGACCGTAAGCATTCGGGGTCCGCGCGGATTTCTTGGACCGATGCTGGGCCCCCCTGGCCGCCGCCCCTGGCGCGCTTCGCGCGCGAGAGGGCGGGATGGTGGGTGCATCGCCGATCAGAGGTATCCGCGCGGACCCACAGAAGTTAATGTTCGTTGCGCTCCCGACCGTGTGCGGGTTCTCGGCCACGCGCAGAGGGGGTATAGGGCGAGGGGGGAAGGCTTCGTAGAAACACCCCTGCTCCTTAGAGTCTAGAAGGCGAGGGCCTTACATCTATAGACAAGGCCCGTGCCTTGTAAGAGGCAGGGGTGCTTCTGAGAAGCCTCCCCCCCTCCCCCCGCCCCCTCGCGCGCGCCGCCAATATTCCTTCCTCTGCAGGAGGAGACCTTCCCCCCCGAGACGCGGATCAGGGCCAGAGCGCTCAGCGACGGAGCGACAGGCCCTGGCGGGGTCGTCGTCGACCGCCCAATCTCCGCGCAGGCCCCGGCCGGGCCCGCCCTGGGTTTCTTGCCGCGGGGGTGGCCCGGCCGAGGTCGGCGCGGGCTAGGCGGGCGGCGGCCTCGGGAGGCTGGGTCACGCTCAAGGGCGCCGCGGTGAAGAAGTGGTCGCCCTTCTACAAGGTGGAGGGGGGAGGGGGGGAAGGGGGAGGAGGAGGGAGGAGGAGGAGGAGGAGGAGGAGGAGGAGGAGGAGGAGGAGGAGGCGGAGGAGGAGGAGAGGAGAGAAGAAGAGGAGGAGCAGGAAGAGGAGGGAGGAGGAGGGGAGAGGAGGAGGAGGGAGGAGGCGAGGAGGAGGGGGAGGAGGGAGGAGGAGGAGGAGTGAGGGGATGAGGGAGAGGAGGAGGAGCAGGTGAAGCGAGGAGGAGGAGGGGGAGGAGGAGAGGAAGCGTGGGATGAGGAGGGGATGAAGAGGAGGAGGGAGGGGGAGGAGGAGGAGAGGTAGTGTGAGGAGGGGGAGGAGGAGGAGGAAGAGGAGGAGGAGCAGGAAGCGGAGGAGGAGGAGGAGGAGGAGGAGGATCCGTAGCCATTTTGGCTCAAGCCATTTCTCGAGGTGGCTTACAGTGAGCTATTGAGTTTTGCGCGATCGCCTGCTCGAGCCTGCCCAGGCCTTGCAGATTCTTTTCGTATCCAGCGTCACATTCATGGGTGAGCGCAGTGCTCGCAATGAGGTGTGGTGTTGTCCGAAGAAGAAGTGCGGTTTCAAGACGAACTTCTCTTGGAAGCAGCACTGCTACAAGTGTGGCACTGCACGCCCTCTGGCGCCTGCTCTGGTGCAGCAGCAGCGTGGGCCGCAAGGTGTCTGGGCGAACGGGCCGCCTCGCTCAGCCGTTGCACGGCCCAAGCACAAGCATCTGGAGCCTGCGCAGCTTGAGAAGATTGTGCGCATGTCCGACGACGACTTCGAGGTGTGCAAAGGGCTTCTCTCGCCGTCCCAGCGCGCCAGAGTCGTGGCTCAGCGTGCTCTCGCTGCTGGCGACCCTCGTGCTGTTCAGCGTCATGCGCAGTCTGTGCTGGACGATCTCAAGAAGCAGATCGGCCACGTATCCAAGCAGATTCAGAAGGTTGAGTCTGACATGCAGAGCAAGGTCCTGGAGCTCGTCAAGCTCAAGGACAACCTCACGTCGCTTGAGGGCCAGGAGCGCGTCGCCTCCGCCAAGGCCTCGGCGGCATGGGCACAGTGTGCTGCTGGGGGTGCTGGAGCGTTCGACGCCTCTGGCGCAGCGGTTGCAGCCGATGACCCCGCCTTCGCGTTGCTCATGCAGTTCCAGTCCTTGGATGCAGGTTTGGCTCGCTCGCTCCGCACGTTGTTGGAGACGCGTGGCTCGCTTCTTCCTCCTGCTCATCCTGATGACGAGGCTGCCACCGATGACGGCTACGAGACCGACGACCTGGACGACCTCAGTGGCGACGGTGATGCCATGGAGGATGCTCCACCTGGACAACCGCGTGCTGAACCCGCTCTAGCCAACGTTCGTGATGTGGAGGCTGCTGCGCTGGCGGTCTTCGGTCGTCCGCCATCTGAGTCCCCGTTTGCGCCTGGAGCCTCGCCTGTCGACTCGCCTTGTGGAGGGGGGACGGGTTTGGACGTGGGACGGGGACGGGATGGGACTGGGGCGACAGCGGCCTGTGCAGGCCCGCCGCCCGCAGCTCGCGTGCTCTCAGGATTTCTCAAGAAGCTTTCCACTGAGCAAGGTTTCAACGCCTTCCTGGCACAGCACAAGATGCCGCGCAAGCATGCGGAAAACATTCTTGGAGGTATCAACTCTGCTGCGCAGGAGAAATTTCGGCTCACTCCCTTCAGTGAGGGAGACGGCGCGGCCAGCAGGCCCCCGTCAAAGTCCTAGTGCTGGCCAGGCCAAGGAGTGGACCCTGATCACCGCCAATGTTGGAGGGCAGATCGGGCTGGACGCCTACTTGAGTGAGTGCATTGCTTGTGACGTTCTCCTCGTGCAGGAGACCAGAATCCCTTGCTCGTCGGTGGAGCCGACAGAGGCGCGCCTCCGTCAGATTGGCTGGTCTGCCTCTCTCACGGCCGCGCTGCCCACTCTCGGCAACCCCACTGGAGGGCTGATCACAGCCACGCCCAAGAGGATTGGTCTTGGAGTGCTTGAGAGTGTCTCGCCTGTGCTGCAGCCTGCGCGTGCCAGTCTTCACCATGTGGGAGGGATGATTCGTGGTGGATTCCTGGTTGTGAACCTTTATTTGGTGCATTCCGTCGGGGTGAATGAGGTCAACTGGGACATATTGTGCCGCGTCGGCAGGACCCTCAAGGCAGCTGGCACAGCGTTCGTGATTGGTGGCGATTGGAATATACAACACACCGATCTTCTGCAGACTGGGTGGGTCGATGCTATGGACGCAGTCATTGTTGCTCCCGCGGGCGGCACGTGCCGCCCAGCCATGAGGTGCATCGACTTTTTCGTCGTCCCGAGGGTCATTGCAGGTGCGGCCAGGGCGGAAATCGTTCATGACGTCCCTATTTCCCCCCATTGCCCTGTTAGGCTCGTCTTTCCCCGTATTGAGCCCGTTGCTGATGTCAAGTTCGTTAAGGTGCCCAAGCGGTTTCCCCTCGAGTGCCCCGTTGGCTGTCTGGGGCCCCCTGTCGAGGGTAGGTGGGGGCCCGCGGCCGCGCTTTGTTCTGATCCTCACGCCACCGCGCAGGATAAATCCAATAGGTCCATTCGTGCGGCGGAGGCCGAGTGGCTCTATGTGTTCCAGATTTCGGGAGAACGTGCTGATGGGCATGTCGGAAGAGACCTGCCTTTGAAGATCTCTTCTAAGAAGCCCCCTTGCCCTGGGCCTCCTAGGTTCCCGAAGCTCTCCCCGCTTGCGTGTTGGTGGCGCAAGGTCAGCGTTCTTTTGTCCAACCTTGCGCGAGATCCTGTCGGTGCCCACAGGCGGCAGCTAGTTTCGGCTGCTTTTCGGCTTTCAGGTTTTCACCAGCTCCCCAGCAGTGGCGTCTATGCCGCCTGGGCGGCAGCGTTGCGCCAGGCAGACCTGCCGCCGCTGCTCTCGGCCAAGGCGCTGGCAGAGCTGGCGGACGTCGAAGCCAGGAGGCTTCAGGCACAGTCGGCGCACGACAAGGACAGGGAATGGAATAAATGGGTCGACAAGCACTCGTCAGGGGGGATGTCGGCTTTGTTCAAGTTCTCCTCCCTCCCTATCGGCTGGCAGCCCGATGCCCTTGATCACTCCACCCTTCGCCCCTGTTCGTCGGTTGAGTCGGTCGAGGCCTTGGAGGCCGAGTGGAAAAAGTGGTGGTCCGTTGGTTACGTTTTGCCCCCTCTTGAGTGGCCTGACCTTGGTGCGCCGCCTGGGCGCCCCAGTGTTGATGAGCTCGTGCGGGCCCTCAAAAGCTTCAAGCCTGCTACTGGCACTGGTTTTGATCAAGTCTCGCCCCGTTCCCTTTTGCTTCTGCCGCCCGCTGCTCTGGAAGCCTTGTGCGAGATTATTTCGCACATTGAACACAAGCGTGAGTGGCCTGTCATGTGGAACCGCATTGTGTTCATCCTCAAGCGGGTGGGGGGTCTGAGGCCGCTTGGGCTGCTTCATGTGTTGGCTCGTGTTCAGTGTCGCCTGAGACGCCCTCTCATCAGGCAGTGGCAGGTTAGAAATTTTCGCGCCTTCTTTTGGGCAACCCATGGGAAGTCTCCGGAGCGTTGCGTTTGGATTCAAGCTGCCTGGTCCGAACATTCGACGTTTAAAAAACGTAGCTGTGCCACGTTGCTGTTGGATATTAAGAAGGCTTTCGAGCTGGTTCAGCGCCGACATCTCATCTCGGCTGCGCAGGCCACCAGCTTTCCCTTGTGGCAATTGTACCTCCTGGTGCAGATTTATCGGGCCCCTAGGCTGCTTGATGTGGCTGGCGAGGTTGGGTCGCTCCTGAAGGTTGAGCAGACTGTAGTGCCAGGTTGTACACTTGCCACTTGTATGCTTCAATTGGTGCTGCTAGGCCCTCTCGACGCTGTTCAGGCTTCCTTCCCGACGGTCCAGCTGTCGGTTAATGCTGACGACTTTGGCCTCATGAGATGGGGCACAGAGTCGAGAGTGGTGCAAGACATCGTCGGTGCGGGCAAGAAGCTCCACAGCGAGCTCAAGGCCGTCGACCTTAGGATTGCTGTCGACAAGTCCCGTGTGCTTGGGAATTCGCCTGCTGTTCGAGCTTCGATCGCTTCGAAGCCCTGTAGCCTCCAACCCCTGCCCGTTAGGGCTGAGAGAAACCTTGGTGTGGACTTTTCCTCTGGGCTCGCTGGAGGGGGCAAGGCCACGTCCGCCTCCCGTGCCAAGGCCATGGGCAGGAGGCGGCAGCGCATGTCGACCCTCAAAGGCTCCAAACCTGGTCGCCGCGTGCTTGGACGCATGGCTCGAAGTGCCCTGGAGTCCTCCGTTTTGTATGGGGCCGCCGTGGTGGGCACCAACGGGCAGGAGTTAGAGGTTCTTAGAGGTGCTGCTGGTAAACTTCAGGACGATCGCATGGCTGGCAAATCTCGCACCCTGGCCTTGTTGTTGTCCCCTGTGCCCCGTTTGGACCCCATCTTTAGGGCCACGTGGTTGCCCGTTAAAGCCTTCCCCCACGCTCTGTGGCGCTCTTGGCTTCCTAGGGGCGCCCTGGACTCCGGCCTCAGTGAGGCCCACGTTCGGCTCTCGGTCCTTGAGCACCCTTGGTCTTCCATCAGAGGCCCTTTCAGCGCGGTGTGGGATACCCTTAAACGTGTGGGGATTACGGCTACCTCGGCTACCTCCTGGACTTGGCCCGATGGGGCCGCCATCAACCCCATGGACTACTGCCCTGTTACGATCCAGGAGCTCGTGTACCGTGCCGTCGGGTGTTGGCAGTTCGCCAAGGTTGCTGACCACTTGGACCTCCCTGAGTTTTGCAACGGTGTCATACTCAGCCCCCTGAAGGCCCTGCTCAGCACCAAGAGTAAGCTCACGGCACCGCAGAGAGGCCGCCTGCGCAGCACCGTGGTTGGGGGACAGTGGCACCAGAAGCGTCAGTGGGCTGAAGGTTACGATACCACGCCTACGTGCCTCCTCTGCCCCCACGCCGAAGGCACGCTGCTGCACAGGCACTGCTCTTGTGTGCGCCTCGACAGCCTCGAAGGCTCACCTGCGTTTCGTGTCAATGCAGTGCGTGCGGCGCAGTCGCCGCTAGCCCTAGTCTTTGCTGAGCGCTGTCTGGTCCCGTTTCCTGCACTCGTCAGGCCGCCGCCTGGGCGACCCGCGTGCTGGGGGCTTGGAGGGCCTGACAGATTCACGGGCGATATCTACCCTGATGGATCGGTTTTTGAAGCTGAGTACCCCAGGCTTGCGAGTGCGGGCTGGGGGCGCGTGGCGCTTCACCCCGATTGCCTTCAGGTTGTTTCGTTTTGCTCTGGTCGCGTGCTGGACCCCTTGCAGTGCATTAATGCCGCCGAACTCATCGCAGTTACTCATGTGCTGCGCTTCGCGGCGCCGCCAGTGCGCATGTTTTCGGACTCAGCCTTTGTCGTGGATGGCTTCCACGAACGTGGCCGCGTGGCCACTACTGCCTGTGTTGCAGCGCACGCTCACCTCTGGCGGGAGTTCTGGCGTTTGGTGGACGACTGGGGGGCGGGTTCGAGCTCTCGAAGGTAAAAGGTCACGCGGCCTTAGTGGACATTCAGCACGGGCGCGCCACGGCGCGCCACAAGCTTGGCAACATGATGGCAGACCGCGCTGCAAAGAGCGCCGCTGCCTTTGCGCGAGTGCCGCGGCAAAGCCGTGCGCAGCTGCAGGCTCGCTCCAAGGTTGTCAAGACCTGGGGGGACTGGATTGGCAGGCTCAGTGACGGGCTTGAAGATTGTGGCCGCCCCGAGCGGCACAATCGGGGCAAGCCGCGTCTCCCTCGGTTTTTCGTCGTGCGCAATCCCGTCCCATCTGACATTGCGTCTCGCGTGCTGGCAGCGCAGAGGCAGCTAGGGGATGGAGCGCGCAAGCATGAACTAGTTCGGATTGCGCTGTGTGAAGGTCCCACTGTTGTGGGCTGCGCGCGTTGTGGCAGCTTTGCAGTCTCTCGCGTTGCAGCTCTCAGCCAGCCGTGCCCGCCTGTGGCCACTGACCATGCCCTGAAGGTGCTCAAGCGGCTCTGCAAAGGGGAGTTTCGCCTCAGCGCCAAGGTGTTTCGGGTCGCAGCGCAGGCACCGCTCGCTGTGGCCGCCGTAGCGGATGTTCACGACGCCCAGCTGGAGGCTGGCGACGACAGTGCTGCTATTGATGTCTCGACCCATCCTTCGGGGGCATCCCACCTGTTTGGTGTGGATGCTGGTGACACATTGGAGGAGGCAGGTGTTGCCACCTCTGAGGCACCCCAGCGGCCTGCTGGCGGTGTATTTGATCTAGCGGGGGAAGGTGGTGTCGCGCCGTCGACGTCGCTGAGCGGGGGCGGAGGAGTTGTTTCGGACACTACCGTGCCTGTGCGCAAGCTGCGCACGCAGCGCACGGAAGCAGAGCGTGCTGCCATTGTTCAGCGGCTGCTGGCAGCTGCCAGTGGCCGCCCTCGTCCTCCTCCTAACGTTTTGCCCGATGCTTTCGAAATTTACGGTCAAGAACAGCCCGACCCCACCGTGGGGTCGCGCCCTGGGGGGCAGGTCGTTGGCCATAGGGGATCCTCCCAGTAAGGGAGATCGCCCCGTGGCCCTCGGCCCGCCCTCCCCTCTCTTTTCTTTCTTTGACGGGCTAGAGCTGGGACCCCCTTTCTGCTGGTCCCGCACGGCCCTCTAGTGCGCGCTGGCGGTCTGGCCGTGCGCAGTCCTCTGCCCGAGGTAGCCTCGCGGCAGGTGTTTGGCCCACGCGGGCCCTGTCCGAAGTGCGTGGCTGAGGGCGGTTGCAAGGTGCGCCCTCAGCCACGCCATGTAACGGCTGTGGTGTCATAGACTTTCTTTGGCGCCAGGTTTGCGCGCAGGAGGAGGAGGCGGAGGAGGATGGAGGAGGAGAGGAGAGGAAGAAGAGGCGGAGCAAGGAAGAGGAGGGAGCAGGAGGAGGAGGAGGAGCGAGAGGAGGAGGAGGAGTGAGGGGGAGGAGGAGGAGGAGGCAGGAGGAGGAGGAGGGGGAGGAGGAGGAGGAGGAAGGAGGAGGAGGAGGAGGAGGAGGAGGAGGAGGAGGAGGAGGAGGAGGATGGAGGAGCAGGAGCAGGCAGGAGAGGAAGCGGAGGAGGAGGAGGAGGAGGAGAAGAAGAGGAAGGAGCAGGAAGAGGAGGAGGAGGAAGGAGGAGGAGGAGGAAGAAGAGGAGGAAAAGGAGGAGGAGGGGAGGAGGAGGAGAGGAGGAGGAGGAGGAGGAGGGGGAGGAGGAGGAGGAGGAGGAGGAGGAGGAGGAGGAGGAGCAGGAAGCGGAGGAGGAGGAGGAGGAGGAAGAAGAGGAGGGGAGGAAGAGCGCGGAGGAGGAGCAGGAGGCAGGAGAGGAGGGAGGAGAGGAGGAGGAGGGAGGAAGAGCTCCGTATGCGCTATTCCCTGAAAAAAGTGGCTGTGTTCGACTCTGGGGCGCCCCCAGACTCTGGGGGTTGGGGGTTGCTCCGACTTTGTCTCTCGTTGTCCGACTGTGTCTCCTCGCTCATACCCCCTGCCTCCTTCTCCTGGTCCTCCTCCCTGTTTCTCTTCCTACTCCCTCTTCGCCTGCTTTTCCCAGTCCTTTTCTTCCTATTCCTCCTTTTCCTCCTCCTCCTCCTCCTCCTCCTCCTCAACCTCCTCCTCCTCCTCCTCCTCCTCCTCCTCGCCCCCAGTGCGCCCAGGAGGCTTTCAAGATGGCCCCATGACGGCCCAGGAGGCCCCAAAGACGGCCCCAAGCGGCCTCTAAGACGCCCAATATGGCCTCCAAGACGGCCCTGAAGCGCCTCAAGAGGACCCCACATCGGTTCAGAGAGGCCCCCAAGACGGCTTCCGACGGCGTCAGACCCGTCAGACGGGCCAGGAACGATTTAAGACTGCCAAGGAGAGGCCCCCAAGACGCCCCCACGGCCCCCAAGAGGCCTAAGGAGGCCCCCAAGAGGCTTCCGAGAGGCCCCCCGGGAAGCCCCCAGGAGGCCCCACAAGAGTGCCCCAAGAGGCTCCCAAGAGGCTTCCTCCTCCTCCTCCTCCTCCTTCTCCTCCTCCTTCTCATCCTCTTCCTCCCTCTCCTGATCCTCCCCCTCAGCCTCCCCCAAGCGTTCCCCGAAGAGTTTCCGGAGCGGCTGGGGGAAAACATAATCAGATAGCTTGGCCAAGCTGGGACCCAACGTTTGGCCACATAGGCGCTTCTCAAAAAGGCTGGGGGCGGCGGTGATTCGCCGTAGGCGTCTTGGATCCGCCGCCCCCTGTGCTTGCCACAGGGTTGGACGGCGTGCCAGACATTTTGCTGAGATTCTGATTTTCAAACCCTTCCCAGTGGCCTTCGGCCCAGACCGCCTGCCCCTCGGAAGGACCAGAAGGTGTGGCCCACATCGCCACCAAGACGGCCCAAACGGCCCAATATGGTCACCAAGATGCCTCCAATGCGGCTAGGATCGCTCCAAGAGAGCCCAAGACGGCTCCAATATGTCTCCAAGACGGCCCAAGATGCACCCGAGGCGTCCAAGATGGCCCCAAGATGGCCCAGGACGGCCCCAAAGGCCCCCAGGAGGCTTTTAATGCAGTCCAAGAAGCCTCCAAGGGGATCTGCAGGAAGGCCCGAAGAGGCCAAGACAACTGATTTCCCGTCGGCTCTTGATGGATTTTGACGTTTTCGGCCTGCCGACGGCCCAATGCCGCCGAAGAGACCCCCAAGATGGCCCCAAGAGCGCCCAAGAGGCCTCCAAGACGGCCCCATGACGGCCTCCAGACGGTCCAAGAGGCCCCCAAGGCGCCTCCAAGACGGCCCACGAGAATTCCAAGGCGCCCACGATGGCCTTCAAGACGGCTCCAAAACGTCCAAGATGGCAACGATACGATTCGACATAGCCCCAGGATGTCCCAAGACAGCCACAGAGGGCCCCAAGGGCCCCAAGGGGATGCAAGGGGCCTCCTAGACAGTCTAGGAAGTCTTCAAGAGGACCTCCAGGAGAGCCCGAAATGCCCAAATGGTTGTATTTATTCCCTTCAATTGTTGAATAATTAGGGCGCGTTTTCTTTTTCGGCTGTCCGACGGCCCAAGATGTCCACAAGATGGTCCCAAGACGGCCCAAGCTGACTTCAAGATGGCCCCAAAAGGGCCCCAAAGGGCGAGGAAACAGTCCAAGAGGAAGAGCAAGAGGAAAGGACGGAATCAGAGGCCCGAAGCGGCTCCGAGAAGCCTGCAGCTCAGCGCGGGCTCGTCTGCGGACGCCCTTGCCCCCCCAGGAAAAACATATCACCCCGAGGCCCGGTGATGTTTTGTGGGGCCGCCATCTCAAAGCCCCACGGCCAGATTTTGGGTCGAGGAGGAGGAGGGGCAGGAGGACGAGGAGGTGATCAACAGGAACCAGAAGAGCAGGAGCAGCAGGAGGACGAGGAGTTTGAGCAAGGGGTCAAGGACGGAATGATAGGCCAGAAGCGGCTCCGAGACCAGACCGCGCTGAGCTGCAGGGTTTTCGGAGCCGCTTAAGGCCTCTCATTTCGTCCTTGTCCCCCTGCTCAACCTCCTCGTCCTCCTGCTCCTGATTCTCCTGGTTTTGCTCCTCTTCTTCCTCGACCCAAGAGCCGGCCGTGGGGCCTTGAAAGGGCGGGCCGAAAAAATGTCACCGGGGGCCGAGCTGCAGGCTTCTCGGAGCCGATGCGGCCAAAAAGAAGCTGCCCTGCAGGCTGTCTCGGAGCCGCTGCGCCAAAAGAAGGACACCTTGTCGGTTTAACTACTAGGTCGCTTTGTCGGCTGATTTCGGGCGCGTCTTCATCGTGGTCGTCGTTGTCATCGTCGTCGTCGTGGTCGTCGTCGTCACCACCATCGTCGTGGTCGTCGTCGTCGTCGTTGTCGTCGTCGTCGTCGTCGTCGTCGTCGTCGTCGTCGTCATCGTCGTCGTCGTTGTCGTTGTCGTCGCCGTCCATAAGATGGCCCCGAGAGGGCCCTAAGAGGGCCCCAAGAGAGCCCCAAGAGGGCTCCGAGAGGGTCCCAAGAGGGCCCCAGGAGTTGTGCAACAACCCAGCGGCCGCTGGTACATAACTCCTGGGGCCCTCTTGGGGCCCTCTGAGGGCCCTCTTGGAGCCCTCCTGGGCCCCTGGTTGGTCCATGAGAGGGCTCCAAGAGGGCCCTAAGAGGGCCCCAAGAGGGCCCCAAAAGGGCCCCAAGAGGGCCCCAAGAGGGCGCCAAGAGGGCCCCAAGAAGGCCCCAGGAATTATGTACCAATCCAGCGGCCGCTGGTACAGAACTCCTGAACCCTCTTGGGACCCTCTGAGGGCCCTCTCGGAGCCCTCTCGGACCCCTGGTTGGCCCTGTAGGGCCCCAAGAGGGCCCCAAGAGGGCCCCAAGAGGGCCCCAAGAGGGCGCCAAGAGGGCGCCAAGAGGGCTCCAAGAAGGCCCCAGGAATTATGTACCAACCCAGCGGCCAGTGGTACAGAACTCCTGGGGCCCTCCTCCTCCACCTCGGCGACGACGACGAGGAGGTGTAAACGCACCCTTACCCAGCCCCTGCAGGACCAGGCAGCGATACTTGGACCAAATTTCCTGGCCCCTGTTTCGACCCCAGAGCTCTCGACCCCGTCCAGGAGCTCCCGACCCCAACCCGGAGCTTTCGGCCCCATCGGCCCCATCCTGGAGCTCTCGACCCGCAGACGACGGCGACGACGACGACGACGACGACGACGACGCCTCGAACTGGAGTGGTAAGTTTTGCTGCTGCTTTTCCCCAGGGGTTTGGAGCCCTCGGGGCCCAGGGGGGCCCCGAAACGGATCCGAAGCCTCAAATTTTTCCGGCCCGCGACCGACGACCGGCGACAACGACGACGACGACGACGACGACGACGACGACGACGACGACGACGGGCATAAGTTATTTGGCGCCCCCCCTTGGGAGCATCGGGTAACTGGGGGGTGCGCTCCACACCCCCCACTTACCCGGTGTCCCCCAGGGGACATCGGGTAACTCGACCTTGCAGGGGGGGGTGTTAGGCACGGGTTACCCGGTGGCGAGGGGGGGGCATCGGGTAACTCGACTTTGCACGGGGGGGAGTCGGGCATGAGTTACCCGGTGTCCCCTGGGGGACATCGGGTAAGCGGGGGGTGCGCTCCACACCCCCCACTTACCCGGTGTCCCCCGAGGGGCGTCGAGTAAGTCGACCTTGCAAGGGGCGCATTCGGCATTATTCAGTAAACCGGTGGACCCCCATGGGATCGACATCGGAGTTACCCGGTGGTCCCCGTGGGACATCGGCCCGTGGGACATCGGAGTTACCCGGTGTCCCCCGGGGGACATCGGGTAACTCGACATTGCAAGGAGGGTCTGGGCATGGTTACCCGGTGGCCTCCCGTGGGACACCGGAGTTACCCGGTGTCCCCCGTGGGACATCGGAGTTACCCGGTGTCCCCCGGGGGACATCGGCCGTGGGACATCGGAGTTACCCGGTGTCCCCCGTGGGACATCGGAGTTACCCGGTGGTCCCCGTGGGACATCGGCCCGTGGGACATCGGAGTTACCCGGTGTCCCCCGTGGGACATCGGAGTTACCCGGTGGTCCCCGTGGGACATCGGCCCGTGGGACATCGGAGTTACCCGGTGTCCCCCGTGGGGACATCGGGTAGTTACCCGGTGGTCCCCGTGGGACATCGGAGGGACATTACCCGGTGTCCCCCGTGGGACATCGGAGTTACCCGGTGGTCCCCGTGGGACATCGGCCCGTGGGACATCGGAGTTACCCGGTGTCCCCCATGGGACGTCGGAGTTACCCGGTGGTCCCCGTGGGACATCGGCCCGTGGGACATCGGAGTTTCCCAGTGTCCCCCGTGGGACATCGGAGTTACCCGGTGGTCCCCGTGGGACATCGGCCCGTGGGACATCGGAGTTACCCGGTGTCCCCCGGGGGACATCGGGTAACTCGACCTTGCAAGGGGGGGTCTGGGCACGATTTACCTGGTGCCCCCCCGTGGGACATCGGAGTTACCCGGTGTCCCCGTGGGACATCGGAGTTACCCGGTGGTCCCCGTGGGACATCGGCCCGTGGGACATCGGAGTTACCCGGTGTCCCCCGTGGGACGTCGGAGTTACCCGGTGGTCCCCGTGGGACATCGGCCCGTGGGACATCGGAGTTACCCGGTATCCCCCGTGGGACATCGGAGTTACCCGGTGGTCCCCGTGGGACATCGGCCCATAAGATGGCTCCAAGGGGTCCCTAAGACTGGGCTGGTACATAACTCCTAGGGCCCTGTTGGGGCCCTCTGAGTGCCCTCTTGGAGCCCTCTTGGGCCCCTGGTTGGCCCTAGGAGGGCCCCAAGAAGGCCCCAGGAATTATGTACCAATCCAGCGGCCGCTGGTACATAATTCCTGGGGCCCTCTTGGGGCCCTCTGAGGGCCCTCTTGGAACCCTCTTGGGCCCTTGGTTGGCCCTAAGAGGGCCCCAAGAAGGCCCCAGGAATTATGTACCAACCCAGCGGCCGCTGGTACATCACTCTTGGGGCCCTCTTGGGGCCCTCTGAGGGCCAACCCGGGCCCCAAGAGGGCTCCAAGAGGGCCCCAGGAATTATGCACCAACCCAGCGGCCGCTGGTACATAACTCCTGAACCCTCTTGGGGCCCTCTTGGAGCCCTCTTGGGCCTCTTGTTGGCCCACATGATGGCTCCAAGAAGGCCCTAAGAGGGCCCCCAAACGGGCCCAAGAGGGGCCCAAGAGAGGCCTCAGAAACCGCTAGTAGGTGTCATCGATCAGCGCGTCTGGATGAGACCTCTCAGTGGTCTCTGGGGCGCGTCTTGGAGCCCTCTTGGGGCCCTCTGGAGCCCCCTGGGTGCTCCCAAAAAGGTTCCAAGGGACATCCAAAGGGGTGGAGGGGGAGTTGGACGGGGAGTGGAGGGGGAGGTGGAGGGGGGGCTGAGGTGGGTGGTGGAGGGGGGGGTGGAGGGGGGGTGGGGGGGTTAGTGGAGGGGGAAGGGAGAGGGAGAGGGAGAGGGGTTTGATTAGGAAACTGGAAGAGGTTTGACGACCACGACGACGACGACGATGACGACGACGACGACGATGACGGCGACAACCACGATGACGAGTGGGCGCCTTGGAGTTCTCGTGGGCCGTCTTGGAGGCGCCTTGGGGGCCTTTTGGACCGTCTGGAGGCCGTCGTGGGGCCGTCTTGGAGGCCTCTTGGGCGCTCTTGGGGCCATCTTGGGGGTCTCTTCGGCGGCACTGGGCCGTCGGCAGGCCGAAAACGTTAAAATCCATCAAGAGCCCACGGGAAATCAGCTGTCTTGGCCTCTTCGGGCCTTCCTGCAGGTCCCCTTGGAGGCTTCTTGGACTGCATTAAAAGCCTCTTGGGGGCCTTTGGGGCCGTCCTGGGCCATCTTGGGGCCATCTTGGAACGCCTCGGTTGCATCTTGGGCCGTCTTGGAAACATATTGGGGCCGTCTTGGGCTCTCTTGGAGCGATCCTAGCCGCCTTGGAGGCATCTTGGTGGCCATCTTGGGCCATTTGGGCCGTCTTAGTGGCGATGTGGCCACACCTTCTGGTCCTTCCGAGGGCAGGCGGTCTGGGCCGAAGGCCACTGGGAAGGGTTTGAAAATAAGAAGAGCAGCAAAATGTCTGGCACGCCGTCCACCCCTGTGGCAAGCACAGGGGGCGGCGGATCCAAGACGCCTACGGCGAATCACCGCCGCCCCCAGCCTTTTTGAGAAGCGCCTATGTGGCCAAACGTTGGGCCCCAGCTTGGCCAAGCTATCTGATTATGTATTCCCCCAGCCGCTCCGGAAACTCTTCGGGGAACACTTGGGGGAGGCTGAGGGGGAGGATCAGGAGAGGGAGGAGGAAGAGAGGAGGAGGAGGAGGAGGAGGAGGAGGCCTCTTGGGAGCCTCTTTGGGCACTCTTGTGGGGCCTCCTGGAGGCTTCCCGGGGGCCTCTTGGAAGCCTCTTGGGGCCTCCTTAGGCCTCTTGGGGGCCGTGGGGGCGTCTTGGGGGCCTCTCCTTGGCCGTCTTAAAGCGTTCCTGGCCCGTCTGACGGGTCTGACGCCGTCGGAAGCCGTCTTGGGGGCCTCTCTGAACCGATGTGGGGTCCTCTTGAGGCGCTTCAGGGCCGTCTTGGAGGCCATCTTGGGCGTCTTAGAGGCCTCTTGGGGAGGAGGAGGGGGGGGAGGGAGAGAGGGAGGAGGTGAGGAGGAGGCGAGGAGGAGGAGGAGGAGGAGGAGGAGGAGGAGGAGGAGGAGGAGGAGGAGGGGAGGAGGAGGAGGAGGAGGAGAGGAGGAGGAGGAGGAGAGAGGAGGAGGGGAGGAGGAGGAGAGAGGAGGAGGGGAGGAGGAGGAGGTTGAGGAGGAGGAGGAGGAGGAGGAACAGGAGGAAGAGGAAGAAAAGGACTGGGAAAAGCAGGCGAAGAGGGAGTAGGAAGAGAAATAGGGAGGAGGACCAGGAGAAGGAGGCAGGGGGTAGGAGCGAGGAGACACAGTCGGACAGCGAGAGACAAAGTCGGAGCAACCCCAAACCCCCAGAATCTGGGGGCGCCCAAGAGTCTGAGCAGCACCTTTTTCAGATCAGGAGAAAAAAACATGAAAAAGAGGAGGAGGAGGCGGAGGAGGAGGCGGAGGAGGAGGAGGAGGAGGGGGCGGAGGATTGACCAAATCGAATCCCGAGGGAATCGCTCGGCTCAACGGCCGCAAGCGCCATTAGGAGGTCCGCGCGCTCCAGTCAGCAGGGGGCGATCCCCGCAGGGCCCGCCGAAAGGCCACAGGGGCCCGAAGACCGAAGGGCCAGGAGGACCGAACCCCAGGGAGCCCCAAGACGGACCAGGACCCCCAGACCGGAGCGCGCGAACCCCCCAGGTGGAGGATGGGGGAGGGGGAGGGGGAGGAGGAGGAAGAGGAGGAGGAGGAGGAGGAGGAGGAGGAGGAGGAGGAGGAGGAGGAGGAGGAGGAGGGGGAGGAGGAGGGGGAGGAGGGGGAAGAGGAGGAGGAGGAGGACCACGAACGCCGGGCCCAGGTGAACCAGAGCAAGACCAAAGCCTGGACGAAGGATCCGGCGCAAGCCTTGCCCCCGACGGCGCAGCAGGCCCAGGTCGACACCCTCATGTGTCTGGGGAACGTAGCGACATGGCTGGGCCAAGAAGACGAGAGGGTCCGGGTTCACGCTGGCGCCGACGGATCAGCCGCCGTGGCCAGGGCCACCGCTTTTCGTGCCCGCCTGCAAGAGCTTCGGGGTGCCGGACTTTCCGCAGAGGGAGCTTGGGTCCTCCTCCGCACCTTCGCCCAGGGCGCAGTGACTCACCACCTTCGCGCCGCGTACAACTACAACTCAACGTGGACTGACACTTTCGATGGCGCTGTGTCCGGATGCTTCGAAGACCTCGTGCAGGCCCCTCTGGACGACACGCAAAGAATGCAGGCCACCCTGCGGCTGGTCGACGGGGTGTGTGCCCTCCCTTCAGCCAAGGAAACAGCGCCGGCCGCGTACGCTGCGAGCTGGGCGTTTGTCATGCAGGACGTGGCCCGCGGCGCTGGGTTCGCTACTTCGGAGGACTTTCGGGCCCGCTGCCCCTCGAGGTTCCAATCGTTGCGGGAGGCGGAGGCGGCGCTGCGAACGCAGGGAGCTATGGGGAACGACCCGTTCGAGTGGCTGGACACTTTCCAGGAACCGCAACTGAAGCTGCAGGGGCGGTGGGGCAAAGCGAGGTCCTCGGCTGGGAGGGAACACTGGCTAGGAACGTTGGGAGAGGACGACCGACTCCAATTCCGCGGAACAGGAGGCCCAGGCGCCGGGGGATTGCTGCTCCCCCGTGAGGAGGGTGACCAGTCCATGCCAGATAAGCATTTCCTTGCGGCGTACAAGAAGCGCTTGCGGGTGCCGGTGTGCCCGCCCGGTGCTCGCTGCCAGCACAAGTATGCCGACACAGGGCTGCCGTGCAACGAGCCCTTGGACGCGCGCGGGTGGCATGCCTGCAGCTGCCCTGTGGGGGGGTCTCGCGCAGGCCGCCGCGACAGCATGAGGGACTGGCGCGCCCCCACGCACACACGCCTCACGGGCTACTACGCGGTCAAGGAGCAGCGGGTTCCTGGTTGAGACAGGATGGACCCGCAGACGGGCGTCATGGAGGAGGCGAAGTTGGACGTTTGTACACGAGACCCCAGCACAGGTCAACCTGTGTATGTGGATTGGAGCGTTACCTGCGAATACAGCACCTACGGCGCAGACGGTCCACGAGAAGCGCGAGCGCTACCCTCCGCAGCACGGGAACTTGGCGCCCTTAGTGTTCGAGTCGGGCGGCCGCCCATCCGACACGGCCGTCGAGTTCATCCGGTCGTACGGCCACGGGCTCGACGACGCTGACCGGGCCGTGGTCTTCGGAACGCTGTGGAGGCAAATCAGCAGACGCCTGCAGACCGGGAGCGCCGAGATGCTGCTGAGTGCGCTCGGACGCTAGGCCGGCAGCTACCTGGGCACCAACCCTGCTGCCCACGGTGCTGTTCGGACAGGCGCCAGGACAAGGACCACCGCTACCGCGGCCCACATCAGCGGCCGCGCCGACCAATGCGGCAACCATGGCGACGACAGCCGCCACCAACTGCCGTAGCTACCACCGCAGCTCTTGCGGCCACCGCCACGACCACTGTGGCCGCCCCCATCACGGCGAACAAACAACGCAACCGCCGCAGCCTGGCCGCCTCCAGCACTACTACCGCCAGCCCGGCTATCGCCAGGGCCGCCACGACCGCCTCTCCGACCACCAGCACGGACCGACCACCAGCACTCCGACCACCACAACGACCACTGGCACGACCACCCCTACCGCCCCCGCCCCCCGCCCCTTTCCGCTCTCTCCCCTCTCCCTTTCCCTCCCCCTCTCCCTCGCCTCCCCCTCCTTCTCCTCCCAGCAAGTAATTAATTGATAATTCATGTGGGGCCCCTCGCCGAATGCGGCGTGCGCGAGGGAGCGATCGGATCGACCATTCCGGCCGCCCCAGGGGTCCCGTTCGCGGGTGCCGGTCCCTTCTGGGAGCCCCTGGGGCCGTGGCGGAGGAGGAGGAGGAGAAGGAGGAGGAGGAGGAGGAGGAGGAGGAGGACGACGACCACCTTCAGTGCTTGTCGTTCGCCCCGTCCACGACGAGGGGCTTCAACCACGCTTCGAGGCCCGCGCGGTCGACACCCTCGATGCCGTGCTCCCGCTTGAGGGCCACGGGCTCGGCGTGTCGCCCATGAGTTGCAACGCCTGCAGGACCTTTACGGGGTCCGTCTTGCCCTTCGCGTCACATCCCACTAGGTCGCCGTCGCTCTCGTCGACGCTGCCCACGCCAATGCTGCGCGACTGGTCCACCTGCTTGACCTTCTTCTTGCGTTTCTGCTTGCCGTGCTGGTCGGAGGCACCGTCGCGTCCCACGAAGCTGCTCCACAGCTCCCCCTGCTGCAACTGCTTGCCGTGCTTGTCGGAGGCACCGTCGCGGCCCACGCTCTGGCTGATCGACTGCTCCTCCTGCTGCACCTCCGGCTTGCCGTGCTCGTCGGAGGCCACGTCGAGGCCCACGCTCACGCTGCTCGACAGCTCCACCGGCTGCACCATCTGCTTGCCGTGTTGGTCGGAGGCACCGTCGAGGCCCACGCGCCTGCTGCTCGATTGCCCACCCTGCTGCAAGTGCTTCCCGTGCTTACCGGAGGCTCCGTCGAGGCCCACGCATTTGCCGCTCGACTGCTCCTCCTGCCGCACCTTCTGCTTGCCGTGCGTGTCGGAGGATACGTCGAGGCCCACGCTCACGCTGCTCGACAGTTCCACCTGCTGCACCTTCTGCTTGCAGCAACGGTCGGAGGCTCCGTCGAGGCCCACGTTTACGCTGCTTCACCTTCGGGCCGTCGGCATGCCACCCACGAAAGTTTGGGACGACTCGATGCCACCGAGCACGCCGAACTTGCTCGAGACGCCTACGTTGTACACCAGCTCCTCGGACGTGCCGTCGCCGTCCTCGTCCGCCTCGGGGTCCTCGGCGGCGCTCTTGTACCAGTCCATGGGCGCCTCGCCGTTGGACCCCCCCTTCGGACACGGTGGTCTCGCTGTCCCCGAGCTCGAACCAGTCAACCCGCTTCACTCCAGCATCTTTGGACCAGCTCCACGCCAGCTGGTGGGAGGAGGGCTGGGGCCCCAGGGCGCCTTGTTGTCTTGCTTGCATTTCCTGTGCTTCGTTTCCGTCTTTCCTTTCTTCTCTTTCACCGCCTTCTTCGAGCGCGCGTTCACGCCGTCCTCCTAGGCCTGCAACGCCCGCTCGAAGTCCGTCCTCGCTTGTGACTTGCGGACGACGCTGTCCGCTCCACCAGAGCTCTGGGCCTTCTCCATCCTCACCTGCTGGCAGGGCCCGAAGTCCCCAGGCGGCGGCGACGGCGGCGCCACGGATCCGTCCAGGATCGCCAGCGGCTGGGATGCCACGGGCGTGGAGGACGCTCCTCGCCCAGCGCCGGGCGCGCCGCCCGCTGCGACGGACTGCGGGGCGGCGACTGCGGCACTGCTGCCCAGCAGAAATGTGCTCGGCAGCTTCTTGCCTGTCCACAGCTCGAGTTCAGTCGAGACAAGCACCCACGCAGGAAAGTACACGAGATGAGCTGATCATACGTTTCCAGAAGGTATGCGAATGACTCGTAGAGTTTCCCCAAGAGCGAAGCGGCGAAGCTTGCCGCCTCCGCGCGCTGGCGACGCGGAGCCCTCGCCGGGTGCCATGCCGTACAACGGCCCTCGCCAGCTGCGCCACGTCGCAGAGCGCTGGCGAGCGCGCGAGAGCCCCGAGCTGCGGGGCGCCCCTGCTCGCGCCGCAGTGGCTGGAGGAGGCGAAGGAGGAGGAGGAGGAGGAGGAGGATGACGATGACGATGATAATGATGGTGATGATGATGACGGTGATGATGAGGATGATGATGATGATGATGCTGATGATGATGACGATGATGATGATGGTGATGATGCAAATGATGATGTTCATGTTGATGTTGATGTTGATGTTGGTGATGATGCTGATGATGATGATGCTGATGATGATGACGATGATGATGATGGTGATGATGCTGATGATGATGTTCATGTTGATGTTGATGTTGATGTTGATGATGCTGCTGCTGATGATGATGATGATGATGATGATGATGATGGTGATGATGATGATGCTGATGTTGATGATGATGATGATGATGAGGAGGAGGAGGAGGAGGAGGAGGACGAGGAGGAGGACGATGAAGATGATGCTGCTGCTGCTGTTGCTGCTGCTGCTGATGATGATGATGATGAGGAGGAGGAGGAGGAGGAGGAGGAGGAGGATGGGCAGTTCTAGAACAGTAATCTTAGAGCGGTTGAAGGCCGTGCAGTGTCTCCGAAACTGCCTCGGCTCAAGCCTTTTTCGTGGGGAGGCCTCCGAGCACTGCCGCGTCCGGGGCCTGGATGCGTGCGGTGGGCCAGTGCGCGGTGCTCCTGGCCTTCCACGTGGGCTCCGCCTGGGTCGGCCAGCTCTGGGCCGCTTCTCGGGCACCGAGCGCTCCGTCTCCGGCGCGGCCGCCTGCGGCGCCAGCGCCCGCCCCGCCAGCGCGGGGCTCGCCGGCGGCCGCCGCGCCGCCCACCCAGGCGCTGGCCCAGGAGCTGTGCGCGGATCTGGAGGCGTGCCTCCTGGCTTGCCCGCCGGTGCACCTGGCCGCCTGCCCTGACCCTTGCCCGGCGTGCCCCGAGCTGGCCAAAGGGGAGTTCAACTGGGGCGTCGAGGAGTCGTTCGGCCTCTTCACGCTCTTTGTGTGGGAGCTCTGCCGGCTCGGCGTGGCCCGGGCCCAGGCGGTGCTGGCGAGGCTGTGGCCGCGCCGGCACGGGTGCGTGCCTGCCCTCGTGGACGCCCGGGAGGGCGGGCCCAGGCCAAAGGCCGGTGATCGGCGAGTGCCAGGCGGACGCGGACTCATCACGCCCGCGGTCAGTCAATGAGCATTGGTGATGAGGTTTTGGTCGAGTATGATTTGGCTGGGGCCCCTCTGCTTCACTCTCAGATCGTCGTTGGAGTCTCTCAAGTGGACGCTTATCATGCTGCGGTAGTTTCTCCCGATCAAGATGTCTTCGTCGAGTTCTTCACTGAAGACACTGACGATGTGCGCCATTGGTGCCGACAGCTTCCAGGTGGACTCCTCCCCAGGAGCGATGGCAACGTGGTCCCTGCGGCGGCGGCGGGAGCCCTCAGGCGCTACGAGTTCGCTGCGCACCCGACCGCCGCCGAGATGCAGGCCTTCATGCAGCAGGCTGGTCACATGCTTGCTGGTCACGATGCTGCACTGGGAGCGGTCGCCGCAGTCGTGCCGGCGGGGCCCGTGGCCGCCGCCGGAGCCGCCCCACCCGCCCCCGCGGGCCCCCCGGCTGGGGGCCTCGCGCTCGCAGGTGGGGTGCCTGGTGGGCTGGCTGGGCTGCTCGCTGGCGCTGGGGGCGCCGCGGGCGCAGCAGGTGGCGGAGGCGCGCAGGTTACACCAGCCGCGGCTGTGGCCGATCCGGCTGCCGCGGGAGGCGGGGGGCCGCCCTTGCCGCGGCCCTGGCTGGCCCGGCGCTGGGCCAGGCGGGAGCTGGAAGCGCCGCCGGTGTGGAGGCCGGCGTGGACGAGAGCGGGGACTGCCGCGCGCTCATCGTCGACGACATCAAAGGGAAGCGGCGCCGCTCCTTCGCCGCGGCGGTCGGCCTCCTCCGCGCCGCCACCTGGTCGGACTGGGTGGTCCCCGGACCGCGGACAGAGTACTGGGTCGCAGTCTTCATGCTGGAGAACGGTGGCAGCGCCTTCTCTCACGGCTTGGACTGGAGGACGCTGTGGTCTCTAACAACTTGGAGTTCTCCAAGATCTTTGAGACGGCGCTGTGCTACGACCAGCTGGACGTGTCGAACTTGGCCAGCCTTGAGCTCGTCGCTCGACAGCTTCAACTGTGTGGAGAACGCCACAAAGATCGGCTGTTGGGCACGACGCGCGATGGCAGCGGCATCCGGGACGAGGGGTTCTTCTTCACAGGGATGGGCAGCGCGCGCGAGCTCATGGTGGCGCCCGAGTTGTCGACTTGGATCAGCGAGCAAATCTCGCGCGAGAACGCCGTGGCCAAGGAAGGAGGAAAGCCAGAGAAGAGAGGGCGCTCGCCCGGCCTAAGCAGAAGCCAAAGGACGGAAAGGACGGCAAGGACGGCAAGGAGGGGGAGTGAGCTCACCTTCGTCTCCAACGATTTCGGCTGCCTGCCGCCCCCTGGCCCGGGGCGCGCGGGCCTTCTGATTTTCGGCCACGAGGGGGGGATGCGCTAGCGGGGCGTCTTCCCCTTACCTCTCCTTCCTCTTCCTGATCCTGCTGGTCATGGCTGTCGCGCTGTCGCTCGCCGTGGTCCGCGCCGTCGGCGCTCCATAGATCGAGTGGGCCAACGACGGCGTCACTTCCCTGAACGCCCTCTCTGGGCGCGGGTCGGAGGCCTCTGGTTTGCCCAACGCGGCCCAGTGCGCTGTCCTCGAGCACGCGGAGCGCACCTACTGCGCCGTGGGCGCCTGCCCCGCCGACCTCCGCCGCAGCGGGAGCCGGCGGGGGCCTTCGTGAGCTCTGCGGGAGCGCTGCCATGTACGGCGAGTGCTCGACTACCGTCGTATCCCACAGCAAGGGCGCCGCGTCCTGGCCGGCCGTGGGGACCCAGCCTGCGCCGCTCGGCTCTGCGCCCCCAGCCGCGCGCCCTACCTGGCTGAGGGACTTGACGGCCACTGCGCGAAGACCTCCAGCTGCAGCGGCTGCCCTTCGGTCTGAGCTCGGGCTTCTACGTCCTTATCTTGACCCTGCACTCCGGGACCAACGAGTGTACGGTGATTTCGTGGAAGAGCTGGTCATCCGTGGCATGGCCAGATTGGTCCCCTGTGTGCCGACCTCGGGGGGGGGGCGGCGCGACGGTCGGCCCGTTCTTCGTTCGGAAGAAGTCCTGCCAGCAGAGGATCAACTTCGACACGCGCCTCGCCAACTGCGACTTCGAGGCCCCCCCTTCAACCCATTTGCCATCAGCTGGGGCGTTCGCCAGGATGGAGACCCAGGAGTGCGACGTGGCGTGGCGCAGCTCGGGCGACATCCAGAACGCGTTCTACGCTATCGAGGCGCCCGAGGAGCTCGGCCCGAGTTTCAGGCCCCCCGGCGTGCGAGGTGGCGCAGCGGGGCTTCGAGGCCCGGCAGGCGCGGCCATGTGCACGCCGGTGCTGACCGCGCTGCCCATGGGATGGAGCTGGGCGCTGCACCTCTGCCATCTGGCGACCGAGGAGGGCATCTCCCGCGGCGGCCGCGACCCAGGCGCTCTGGTGAAGGACCGCGAGGCCGCGGCGCCGCCGGGGCCTCCAAGACCGTTGGCTGCAGCTGTCCATGTGGACAACTACACGAGGAGACCGACGGAGCCCTGTGCCAGACGGACTTCGTGGGCCTCAGCTTTGACGGCGCACGATCAAGATCTCCACGAGACGCATGTGGCGGCCGCGGCTCGCCATCGATGAGTTGCTGAGGCGCGGCCCCTACTCCGGACACGTGCCGGGGATCGTCGCGGGGCGCGCCGCGTGGATTATGATGGTGCAGAGATCCACGCTGTCGATCTTCAGCTCCGCCTACCCCTTCATCAAGATCCTCGGGGGCGAAACCGGCACTCTGTGGACCTCCGCGAAGGAGGAGCTGGAGCACGTCAGGAACCTTCTCCCTTGATGGTCGCGCATACCAGCCGCAGCTGGCACCGCAAGGTGACGGCCAGCGACGCCTCGCATTGGGGCTGCGGGGTTTGCGAGCGGACCGCGCCGGCGGGGGAGGTGGCTCGCCGGGGCCGCACTGCCGAGCGGCGGAGGCATCGCCAGGGGGCCGCCGCTGCCCGCGCGCACGCCTTCAACGGGGAGGCCGAGAGGCTGGGCGACGCGCTGGTCCAGGACGACCGGCCGGACAGCCTGAAGCAGGCCGAGGAGCACGCCAGGGCGTTCGACATGATAGACGAGGACTTCACCCGCCCAGAGGCTCGGCACATCGTCGAGTCTTTTCAGTGGCGGGGCCCGGCGAACATTCTTCGGCTTGAGGGGCTCGCTCCGTTTAACTCGCTTCGCCGCCTCCTTCGCGATCGAGGGGCCTTCGGCCATCGTTTACTGCTCTTGGTCGACATGACAACCTCGGCCTGGCCCTCGCGGCTGGGAAGGGCCGCTCGGCCGCGTTCCAGCTTCGAGATACCCTCAGGGAGATATCGACACTCACCCTCGCTTGTGACGTCCGTCCAGGCGCGCGTTCGCTGGGCCCCGTCCGACAGGAACCCGGCCGACAACCCCCCAAGAGAACTCTACTTCCTCATGTCGCAGGACGAGGCGGACGGGCCCCCTGGTCTGGCTGCTGGCGCTGCTGGGGCTGACCTTCCGGCCGCGCCTGCTTCCCGTCCCTCGGCGAGGTCTCGTCCGTGCGAGACGACCTCGCCGAGGCCGACAGTGGCGCCCTGGATGGAGATGCTGGGGGCAGCGCGGTCGGCAGTGGCTGCAGCAGCGCGAAGGGCCCGATGCCACCCGCCATCAGCAGATATGGAGCTCCCCCTGGGCTCATTGCTGCCCATCTTTCTGGGGTCTCGGTCGGTGGCCAAGGCGGCGTTCACCGACTACAAGAAGCGGATGGAGATCTTCCTCACCTGGGCCGTCCAGACGTTGGTGACGCGGGCGACCGTAGAGGGGCTCGACCAGGCCTTGGTGGGGCACATGGACCGCTTCTTTTTCTTGGGCTGCTCGGGCGACGTGGCTAGCAAGACCTTGGCGGCGGTGAAGTTTTTCTACCCAGAGGTTGGGCGGCGCGGCGCCCGGGGCCTCCCCCGCGCGGCGCGGGCGCTGGCGGGCTGGAGCAAGGTGGTGCCACGCGCCACCAGGACGCCTGCACCGCGTCTGCTGGCCGCTGCGCTGGCGGGGCACATGGTCGCGAGTGGGCTGCTGGAGCACGCCGTTGCGCTCCTGCTGACGTACTGCGGCTACCTCTGGCCAGGGGAGTGCGACGCCATCGCGAGCCTGCAGCTGATCCCGTCGGTAACGGGCGCCGGCTTTGGGTAGCAGACGTGGGCCCTGCTGCGGGGGCCAAGCGAGCTGGGGGCCACGACGAAGGTGGGCGCCTACGACGAGAGCGCGGTGCTCGACGGCATTCCGTACCTGCGCGACTGCCTGGCCGTCCTCAAGGCGAGGTGCAAGTCCCCGGGCGATCGGATCTGGAGTTTCCCGCGGAACGACCTGTCCAGGCAGATGCAGGCGTCCGCGGAGGCCCTGGGTCTCGAGAGTCTGGGACTGACGGTCTACGGCCAGAGGCACGGCGGCGCCTCGCACGACCTCCTCTGCCGGCACCGCTCGGCCCCCGCAAGTCAAGGGACCGTTGGGGGAGCGACGCGATGCTCGAGCGGCACGGCAAGGAGGCCAGGGCATTGGCAGAATTGCACAAGGCGCCGGCCATCACGCTCGAGTTTGGGCAGCGCGTGGCCGCCCGCCTCCGCGAGATTTTCATAGGCCACGAGGCCCCGCCACCAGCGCCGCCGCGTCGTCAGAAAATCGGCTGAGTGACGACCAGGTTCGGGTCAGGATGCGCCGCGTTTTGAGGCGAGCTCTTTCTATAGCTCCTCGGTTTTTAGACAGCAGGTGTTCCTTGAATTGCATGCCGGGCAAGCCGGCTTATCCTGGGCCGTGCGCAGCTTGGGATCCGGGGCAATTTCTGTAGATATCCTTCGGCAGCCGTGGTTTGATCTAGACCCGGCCTGTGTCCAGAGGATCGTGAGGGGCTGAATCACTGGGGGGATCGTCGTCGGTCTCTGGATGGGCACGCCCTGTTGTTCCTGGTCTCAAGCACGGCACGGGCCTCCAGGGTCCAGCCGGTGCCGCCTTCGAAGTTCCGCCCACCTTTGGGGTCTCCCAAACCTCGAAGGACGTTCCCTCCAAGCTTGCCGCCAGGGAAACTCGCAGCTCAAGTTCTGTCTTCCACTGATCCCTACTGGCTGCCGCATCCAAATCCCCGTGGCCCTCGAGAACCCGAGTACGAGTTGGATGTGGCAGATTCCTCAGCTAGCGCGCCTCTGCAGGAGGCAGGATTCGCGTGCCTGTGTTCTGGACTACTGTGCCTTCGGTTGTAGGTGGCGCAAACGTACTCGGGTTCAGGTCTGGGGATCAGGTTTTAGTATCAAGCTCCCGAGTCTCTGCCGGGGGC
Source organism: Prorocentrum cordatum (assembly GCA_963575745.1). Classification (NCBI taxonomy): domain Eukaryota; class Dinophyceae; order Prorocentrales; family Prorocentraceae; genus Prorocentrum; species Prorocentrum cordatum. The sequence goes on along the minus strand of CAUYUJ010010302.1, from coordinate 42,366 downwards.
GTTCGGGTGTGTGCTGTCTTACAGAGAAACGACACATCGTGCTCTCCGGAATTGACAGAAGCTCGGGCAAACTGTGGACGCGAGTTGCCGAGCCTTTCCCTGTTCGGTTTTGTAAGTTGTTTGCCCGAGCTTTCGAGCAGTATATAAGCAATCTTCAACTCTGCCGTCTCCGGCAGCTTATGCATTAAATTAGCGGCGAATGCCAGAAACCCATTTGGGGTGTTTGGGGGTTTCTCTTCTTCTCTCTCGTTTGTTGTTGTGTGTTTGTGTGGTGTGTGTCTTGTGGTGTTGTTCTGTTGCTGGTCGTCCTTCTCCTCCTCTCTACTGCCGAGCTCTGCCCGAGTGTCGCCCTGTCCTGCTGGACCCGCCTGGCCCGCGACACACAAAATCGTGTCCTGGCCTGGGGGAGCGTCACGATGGGCAATTCTAGAACAGTAATCGTAGAGCGGTTGAAGGCCGTGCAGTGTCGCCGAAACTGCCTCGGTTCAAGCCTTTTTGGTACCCGCCCGCTTCCTCCCTGTTTCTTTTCTTCTCTCTCGTTCGTTGTTGTTGTGTGTTTGTGTGGGGTGTGTCTTGTGGTGTTGTTCTGTTGCTGTTCGTCCTTCTCCTCCTCTCTGCTGCCGAGCCCTGCCCGAGTGTCGCCCTGTCCTGCTGGACCCGCCTGGCCCGCGACACAAAATCGTGTCCTGGCCTGGGGGAGCATCACGATGATGATGATGATGATGATGATGATGATGATGATGATGATGACGACGATGATGATGATGATGTTGATGACGATGGTGATGATGATGATGATGATGATGATGATGATGATGATGCCGATGATGATGATGGTGATGGTGATGATGCTGATGCTGACTTTAATGCTGATGATGATGCTGATGATCATGCAGATGATTATGAGTGTGATGATTGTGATGGTGATGGTGATGGTGATGATGATGACGGCGGTTGTGGTGATGACGATGATGATGTTGGGGTGGTGGTGATGATGATGATGATGATGATGATGATGATGATGATGATGATGATGATGATGATTAGGATGAGGAGGAGGAGGAGGAGGACCAGTCCAAACCCAAGACGCATCCACGATGTTATTCACCCTCCCTACAAGGGTTCCTCGTAATTGGCCCCTACAAGAAGTTGTTTTCACTGCTGGAAATGCCGTGTTTGCAGACAATTGTCTGAGAATCCTCTGTCGTGCCAAACACACAACTCGTTCGACTTCCGTGCCCCGAATGAACGTTACTGTGGCGCCTTGAACATCCTGCGTCGTGCCAGAACACCATTCCTCGGAACACACAGAGTCAACATGCCTCGTGCGCCCTGACAGCCCCATTCCGTGTCGGAGCACAGCTCCCAGGACGTCAACCGCTAGAACCCGTGACACCCTTGCACATGTTAAGGACGAATGCGCACGGCGCTCATGTGAGAACAAGAGCCGCCTTCCATTGGTGAAGCATTTCCACAATTTGAGCACGAATGCGCGTGGCGCTCAGGCGAGAGCCACATTTTGGAAACCAACCGCCCTCTATCCGTGTAACTCTTTGCCAACTCTTCTGAGACAAATGTGCGCGGCGTTCAGGCGAGAGCCACATTTGGAAACGGCCCGCCCTCTATCCGTGAAGCTCTTTGCCAACTTGTTTGGGCGCGGCGCTAATGTGAGAGCCACCTTTTGAAAACGACCCGCCCCCTCCACCCGTGAAGCTCATTGCGAATTGTTACGTAGGACGAATGTGCGCGGCGCTAGGGCGAGAGCCACATTTGGGAAACCACCCGCCCTCCATCCGTGAAAGGGTTTGCCAACTTCGTTGGCACAATAGTGGCGCTGCGCTCAGGCTGGAGCCACATGCCGAGCAAGAGCTGGCCTCCGTCCGCGAAGCTCGTGGCAAACTGCTGCGACGAGTGCGCTTTGACGCCGAGGCGAGAGCCACGTGCTGCAAGCGGCCCGCCCTCCATCCGCGAAGCTCTTGCCAACTCTCGAGACGAGCGTGCGCTTGCGCTCGGGCGAGGGCCACACGTGTTGAGCGAGAGCCGCCCTCCGTCGGCGATGCTCCTCGCGAGCGTCTAAGGGCGAGCGTGCGCGGCGCCAGGGCGCGAGAGAGCCGCCCCTTGGAGAAACGGCCCGCCCTCCTCCCGTGGAGCCCTCGCAAACGCTCGGGGACGAATGCTGCGCGCGGCGCCAGGGCGAGAGAGCCGCCCCTTAGGAGAAGGGGCCGCCCTCCGTGGAGCCCCCGCAAACGTCTCTTGCAGGGCGAGTGTGCGCGGCGCCGGGGCGAGGGCCGAAGGCGAGTGCGCGCGATGCCGAGGCGAGGGCCGCACTTTGAAGACGGCCCGCCCCACATCCGTGAAGGTCATGGCACACCCTGGAGACGGACGTGCGCGGTGCTGTGCCGAGAGCCACACTTTGAAGACGGCCCGCGCTCCACACCCGCAGATCTCCAGACTCTGAAGGCGAGTGCGCGCGATGCTGAGGCGAGGGCCGCACTTTGAAGACGGCCCACCCCACATTCCTGAGGCTGCTGAGGCTGCTTCGGTTCAGGCTCCCTAGCGGCGAGGAAGTCTCAGGCGAAACGGCCGGCCCGCCCTACCGACACGTCTCGGGCTGCGCAGGGAGGAGTTACCTTCATGAGGAGGAGGAGGAGGAGGGATGAGCGAGGATGAGGAGGTGCAAGAGAGATGGGAAGAGGGGAAGGGGAGGGGCGAGGTGCGGGAGAGTCAGGAAGAGGATGTTTCTGTTACAGGCGGTGAGGCTGATCATGCGTTTGATGATAATACTGATGGTGCTGATGATGATGCTGCTGCTGCTGATGATGATGATGATGATGATGGTGATGATGATGATGATGGTGATGATGATGATGATGATGATGATGATGATGATGATGATGATGATGATGATGATGTTGTGTATTTCCAGCCCTCCTGCGCTGGGCCTTCTTTCGGAATCGAGCACTGCGGTCGCGACCCGTACGCCTCTCGCTTTTTTTGTTGTTCTTTGCCTGGTTGATGCCTGCCTGCCTGCCAGCCTGCCTCGTACTTCTCCGTCGTGCGTCACCTCGTCGTCTTCTGGGGTGCGAGACGGCCGCCACCTGCAAGGGCTGCCGCGGGGGGGGGTCCAGCGGAGTGACGTCACACGCAGACTCAGAGTCGACCTCGCCATCCGTGGGGTGGCTGCGAACCGCGAGGCTGGCCCCGCTTTCGAAGGCTGCTGCGGGGTCCGTGTGGGTGGCGTTATACTGCAGACTCAGATGAGACTTCGCGACGCCGTCGCCGCTTTCGAAAGCTGCTGGGGGGTCCAGCAGAGTGGCGTCATACGCAGACTCAGGGTAGACCTCGCCATTCTTGGGAGGGCTGCGAAGTGCGAAGCTGCCGCCACTTTCGAGGACTGCTGATGAGCAGACGCGCAGAAACACCGACCCAGAAGAGACATCGCCATCACTGCTGGGGGACTGCGAGCTGCGAAACTGTCGCCACGTTCGAGGGCTGCTGGTGGGTCCATGGGAGTGACGTCATACGCAGGTTCATATTCGACCTCGCCATCCTTGGGGGGGCTGCGAACTGCGAAGCTGTCGCCACTTTCGAGGGCTGCTGGGGGGCCCAGCGGAGTGACGTCACACGCAGACTCAGATTAGAACTCGCCATCCCTGGGAGGTTGCGAACTGCGAAGCTATCGCCACCTTCGACGGCTGCTGGGGGCCAGCGGAGTGATGCTCTATGCAGGCTCGGTTTCGACCGCGCTGCAAGCTGCAAACTTGTCGGAACGTTCGAGGGCTGCTGGGGTGTCCAGCGGAGTGACGTCATACGTAGACTTAGTTTATACCTCGCTATCGTTGGGAGGTCGTGAACTGCGAAGCTGTCGCCACCTTCGACGGCTGCTGGGGGGTCAGTGCTGTGACGTCGTACGCAGGCCCAGACTCGACCTCGCCATCCGTGGGAGGCTTGCGAACTGCGAAGCCGTCGCCACGTCCGAGGGCTGCTGATTAGCAGAGATGCAGACACGCAGACCCAGACGAGACGTCGCCATCCCTGGGGGGCTGCGAACTGCGAAGCTGTCACCACTTCGATGGCCGCGGGGGAGGGGTCAATGGAGTGGCGTCATGCGCAGGTTCAGATTCAACTTCGCCATCACTGGGGGCTGCGAACTGCGAAGTTGACGCAACTTTCGATGGCTGCTGGGGAGTCCAACGGAGTGACGTCAGACGCAGCCTCAGACGAGACGCTGCCATCTCTCAGGGGCTGCGAACCGCGAAGCTGTCGCCACGTTCGAGGGTTGCTGGGGGGGGTCCAGCAGAGTGACGCCACATGCGGACTCTGATGAGACGTGGCCGTTTTTGGGGGGCTGCGGATGGCGAAGTTGTCGCAGGTCTCGAAGGCTGCTGGGAGGGGGGGCGGGGTTCAGCGGAGGGTCGCCATGCGCAGAGTCGGGCGAGGCGTCGCCGTTCCCAGGGATCCGCGAGCTGCGAAGGTGTCGCCGTGTTCGAGGCTCGTTGGGGGTCCAGCGGAGTGTCGCCGTACCCAGATTCAGGCTAGGCCTCGCCCTCTTTGGGGGGGCTGTGCACTGCAAGTGTGCCGCCACTTTCGGCTGCTGTTGGGGGGGAGCGGAATGACGTCAAACGCAGATTCAGATTAGACCTCACCATCTTTGAACACCGATCTGCTGCCCTGCTGCTATCAGTGTGAGCGCAGCCCCTTTTGCACCAGCCAGCGCGCCAGCACAGGCTCCACGGATCTCGGGCGCGGGCCGCCCGAGAGGCAGTAAAACCTGGGGCCCCAGGCTTGGGCCCACAGTGGTTGCGGGAGCACGGGAGAGGGGCAGAGGGAGAGCAAAAGAGGAAAGGGATAGGCGGGTTGAGGCGAGCCTGGAAATCTTCACACGCCCTCAAAAGGAGACGCCGAAAACCGCCTGGCACCTCAATCTGCGATGTCCCGCATCTCATTAGCTCTCACGAGTTTGTCCTGCTGCCTCTTCTCCGTCTTCCTCGTGTCGATGGCGGTCTTGCGGCTGGCACGTTGCATACTCTTCTTCATCTTGATCGCCGCTGCCGCCGGGTCCTGCACCAGGCTCCACTTGGCCTCCCGCAGTACTTTGTAGAGGTAGACCTTGTCCACTCCCAGCTTCGTCAGCACATCTGCAATGTTCTGCGAGCCGTCAATCCACCTGAGGTGGGTGTTCTCGCAGCGTAGTACCTCTCTGAGCAAGGCACCCTCGATCGCCATTCTCTTGTCCTTGCTCTTAGCCGAGCCCTCCTTCGTGAGGTGGTCGTAGACGGACTTGGCGTCTGTTGCCCAAAAGCGAGGAAGCCGCTGCACCTCCCCCTGCCAGTTGAGCAAATCCACTGAGACATTCATAGCCTCTCTAAACAGCACTGCCGCCCAGTCGACGGCCTCCACCGCATCGGCCAGGTGAGTGGCCTCGGCCGCCAAGGTTGAGCGGCACACGCGCTGCGTCATGCCACTCTTCCAATCCAGCACTGCCACTGGTGCTTGGTGTCCGGCCAGGATGCCGTCGGTCGTGAGGAGCACCACGTGGCCACCACAGCTCTTGTAGCGCTCGATGTCGTCGTGCTCTGGGCCGTTCGCGTGGCCTGCGTCCACGGCCGCGCCAATCACGGCGCTGGACAGCCTCAGGTTGGCCGGGTAGACCAACGCGACCTCAGCGCCCTTCTTGGCCTCAGACACCGCCAGGTTCGCCTTCACCAGGTCCGCCACGCACGGGGCCGCTCGGGCCCTCTGCAGCTCGCCTGAGAGGAAGGCCAGGTCGAGTCGGCACTGTCGACCTAGCCAGCCGATCTCACCAGATACCCTCAGCAGCTCCTTCGCCTCGTTCTCGTTCAAGTCCTCCTGCAACTGCTTCCTTCGTCCTGCTGGGATCTTGATCGGCTTGATGGAAGTTGCGCAGTTCACCATCTTAACCAGAAAACCTCTCGGATCACTGGAGAGCTCACGGCCGCGGAAGGTGAAGGGCAGCTCGCTCCACTTCCACTGGAACGTACCCAGGACCTTCGGCGAGAGGTCCGACAGCTGCATGTCCTTCATCCTCGCCACCAGCACGTCGTCAACGTGCGAGACCGCGAGGCCCTTCGGCTGCCCGCCCATGCGCCTGTAGAAGAGCGCCGGCTTCAAGGCGCGACTGAAGCCAGCCGTCGGACAGCAAAGCGTCACGCAGCGCCAACCAGAATAGCCTTGCTGCCTCAGCAAAGCCGTAGATGGCCCTGCGGGCCCTCAGCAACTGGCCCGCGGCAAGGCCAGGCAGGCCTCCTCGAGGCTGCTCCAGGTAGACCTCGCGCTGCAGGTTCTGCCCGTTGAAGTAGGCGTTCTTGACGTCGCCCAGGGAGAGGGTCATGCCCATGGCCGCCGCCAGCGTCAGGAGCAGCGCCTCCGCCAGCCGTGAGGCAGTGGGAGCGTCTCGCCTGAACATACCCAGCAAGCGGTCGCGAAAGCCCACCACGACCAGGCGGCTCTTCGCGAGCAGCGGCAGAGGGGCTCCGGCCTCATCATACTTCCCGTCGTTCTTGTCGGTATCCACCCAGCGCATCGGGATGATGATGTTGGCCTTGTCCGCGCGGATCGACTCACTCTCATCCGGCGGGATCGGCTCAGCCGCATCAAAGTCCTGCCAGGATCGCCACTCTGCATCACGACTGCCACCTCGATCCATGAACATCCGGCGTTGCTCCTCAGGCAAGCTGCCGAGCTTGATCTCCTTCCTACCAGGCTTCTTCGTCAGAAAAGCGTGCTCGAAATCATTCCGCATCAGCCCGAAGATGAACTCCTCCTTGCCAATGCCCTCCTGGACAAAGAAGGCCTCACCCTGCTGGTAAGTCTCAAAGCCGGCCTCCATGAACTCCTCCAGGTCATTGTCCAGCACGAACTTCGCCGAGTCGACAGGCGCAGAGAGGCTGGATCCTGCAGTCCCCTGTCGGATCGAGACAGGGACGTCGTCCAGCAGGCGCCGTCGCTTGGCCTCCCGCTCGCGGCGCTCCTCAGTCTCCTCTTCCTCCAGGAGACTCCCAGGACGCCGATGCCGAGAGGCCCCCGGCTCGGGCTCCGTCTGCACCCCGTGGGAGTCAGGGTGCCAGTCATCGTCGCCGTCATCTCTCATGATGTCCTGCATCGCTGCGTCGAACTCCATCGCGTCGAAGTCCAGGTCGGGCGGCACGGGCACGTTCTCAGCCCCCACCGCTGGGGCTGGCGCCGCAGGCGGCTCGGGCGCGGCTGGAGCCGCGCGAGGAGCCTCCGCCGCAGGCGGGGCCTGAGGCGCCTCCGGCTCAGGCGGAGCCGGGGCGGGCCGCGGCTCCTCCGGCGCCCCCGCCTGCGGCCCGACGTCCATGCCGCTCTCGTCGCCCTGCTCAGCGGGCTCCTGCCCCGCTGCGGCGGGGGGCTTGGGCCGACCTCGCAAGTCCACGAAGCCGCTGCCGCCACTGACGGGCGCGTCGTGCACCAACTTCTGCTCCTGTGCGATCGATCTCCAGGCGTGGATCTCGTGGCCGGTCGCTGCAGCCAGGTGCTCCGGGCTCGCGAGCACGGTGAGGCCACGGAAAGCAAGCCACACTCCATGCCGTCCCTCATGTCCGATCACGCGCGCCAGCCCTCGCCAGTTGTCTGGATGCTCTGGTCGATGTTTGACTGGCTGCGCTTGGTCGTAGAAAAGTACCCACTGGCCAACAACGAACGGCCCTCTCGTAGGTCGTATCTGTCGAAGCTCCGCTCGTCGAAGTCGATCCTCCGTGTCGGTCTGGATGAAAGCCATCCGGCACTGGGTCCTGATCTCCACCTTGCGGGCAAAGCGTGAGCCCGGCGTAGCAGCTGCCACCTGCTCGCCTACACGCTCCACCTCGGCGTCATCTGCGAGGCTCGCCGGGAGTCGGACATCCCGGCCAAGGACCCAGAGGTAGGGGCTGAAACCAGCCCGCCGGGCCAGCGTGTTCTTGGCCCTGTTGCACTCCGTCACTGCCGTCCTCATCTCCTCAAGGCCCGCCACCTGCTTGTCGTGCACCACCCTCGTGAGCATCGAGTTCCAGATGCCGTCGTGGCGCTCCATCTTGCCGATGTGCCACGGCGAAGCCAGAGCGGCCGAGTCCAGGCGCACGCCCTCCTGCTCCAGGTAGTCCGCGAACTCGCCCAGGAAGGACCGCGCGCGGTCCACCATGATCGCCTCCTCCGGCTGGCCAGCCCAGGAGACCCAGCAGAGCTTGTAGAACTTCCTGACCTCCGAGGCCTTGGGGTTCTTGTGAGTGTCCTCCAGCAGGCAAACCACGTGGAAGTTCGTCCCCATACACATGATGCCAAGGAACACCCAGTTGTTGCCGGCGCTGTCGACGTTCTCGAAGCAGTCCATCGCGAGCAGCACGTTAAACTCGTCGACCCTCGGAAGCTGACTCGGACGTGGGATGCTGGGTCGCTGCACTCGCCGGCAGCTCTCGCAAACAAACAACCTTGCTGCCCTCAGCGCCACCGCCGTCGCCTTGCCCAGGCGCAGCGCCCTGAGCAGCGCCGGCCGTGAGGGGTGCCCGAGGTTCACGTGCACCCGCTCGATCGCCCTCTTGACGGCCCTCGGCAACAGCTCCCAACGTCGCTTCCTCTCCCGTGAGGCGTCCCGCTGCTGTGCTGCAGCCGGCCCCTCGGGCAGGTCGCCCCGCTCGTAGCCCGCGAAGTAGAAGACCACCACGTCGTTCTCGAGTAAGTGTCGTGGCAACCAGCGCCGTCGTGCTTGCAGTGACTGTTGCGACCAGTCCTCGAAGTCCAGCCTGAAGAGCTGGTTGCCCTTGAGCGTAGTGACCATCCTGAGCGGGGCGTCCGCGGCGTGCAGCTGTGGCTGCGCCGTCTGGAGCCGCTGACCCCCGCGTCTAGCCTTCACCATCTTCAGCGGCTCGCTGATGACTCCTCCCAGCTCCTCCAGGAAGAGGTCCGAGCCCCAGATGATCGTCTCGATATCCTCGCCCATCTTCTCCAGTAGTCTTCCATGCCAACTCCGGAACGTGTCCAGCTCGGCGCACAGCTCCACCGTCAGCAGCTCGAACTCGCCGTACTGCGTACGTCGTCCCCGGCGGAAGCCCAGCGGACGTCCGCCAGGAGGCACTCCGCGCTCGCGTCGAGCAGGCGCCCGGCCGCGCCTGGGCCTCGCGGGCACCTCGGCCGGTGCCTCCGGGGCCTCCGCTGCCGCCTCGGCAGGCGGCGCGTCCTCTCCGAGAGGCGGGCCCTCCTGGTGTGCCTCCTCTGGCACAGGCTCTCCTCGCGGCGGGGTCCGCGATCGCGGACGCTCGTGCGGGAAAGCATCCTCCACAGGGAAGGCCGCATCCATGACCAGCGAGCTGCGGTAGTCGATCTGCATCTGCTGGAGCACGCCGCGACAGAAGGCCTTCGCGAGGCCCACGGGGTAGGCCGCCGCCTGCGGCGCCCGATAGCCACCCGAGTTCCTCCCGAGCAGCTGCTGGTGAGCGCGGGGCGGACAGGCACAGCGCTTGCTCAGCTGGTTCGCCACCGCTGCGCTGTTCGTGAGCCACCCTGTCGGCTTCTTGATCGGCTTGCCCGTGTCCCTGTCTCAGGCTCCGTAAGCACATTGATCTCCACGCACAAAAACAACACCTTCCAAATCCCACAAACGTATCAGGATGCCGTCATACTCCCAAGAAAGTGCTGTCAAAGGCTGCTCTATCAAGAAATACCGTCCTCTTGCATGCACACATCGAGATACCCGTCGAACGAGCAAAAGATAACGACGAGCACTCCTGCGGACCTCATCCCAGTCTATGCGCTTGTTCATGTTGGTCATCAAGGACCACGGATGACAGGGAAAAGCCAGCACGGTGATGTAAGGCCAGTGCAGGTCGAGGATTCGGTAGAGTAAGGCCCGTCCAGGGCCTTTGAGCAAATCGTAGTCGGGAGAGTGGTCCACATCCAACGGCTGAGACTGCATCCATCCGTACTCCTTCGCACCGTAGCGCGTCAGGATGTGCTCCCCACCGAACGGCTCGAACACCACCGTGGTCTGGAAGTCGGCAGTCACGAAACGCTCCGCCTCGAACCTCGGTCGAGGCAGCTCTTCCCGCAGTCGACGATCCTCTCCACGAAGCCCACGCCAGGCGGACTCGAGCTTCTTCCGAGTCGTCTTGGAGAGGATCCCCGTCGCGTCGGTGGCCAGCACACCGCGATCCTTCGACGGGAAGGCGTGGCCAACCTCCTCCTCGACTCGGATCGCGGACTCCTCGAAGGCCGACTCCTTCCGTGACTGCGCGCAGAAGAACTCCGAGTCCTTATTCGTCGAGATCGCCGTCGCTGATCTCGAACTCGAAGCTGCTGCCGATCGGTGACCATCATCGTCTCCCCAGTCGTCAAGTCGCACTGCCAAGTGACCGCCCACCTTGATCAGCTGCACGTCCACGGCGAGCGTCTGCAGCTCCATCCGCATCTCCCTCAGGTGGAGCACGGCACCCAGCGCCTCCTGCGACGCCAGGCTGACCAGGAGCGGGGTGTCGCAGTCGTCCATCTCCGTGCTGAAAATCACCCCGCGGCGGCCGCCAAGGGCGACCGGGATCTCGACCACGCGCCCCTCCTGCTTCTTGCCGAAGGCCGAGGAGAAGCTCCTCACGCGGTCCGTCATCTTGATCTCGAGGCCACGGGGATGCAGGCACCTCTTCTCGAACAGCTCCCGCCAGCGTTTGCCGTGCATGCATCTTGTGCAACCGGTGTCGATGAGCGCCACTGGTACGTCAGACGTGTCACTGTCTTCA
>CAUYUJ010010302.1:17500-31527 GCA_963575745.1 Prorocentrum cordatum | reverse complement strand
GCTCGGGCAAACTGTGGACGCGAGTTGCCGAGCCTTTCCCTGTTCGGTTTTGTAAGTTGTTTGCCCGAGCTTTCGAGCAGTATATAAGCAATCTTCAACTCTGCCGTCTCCGGCAGCTTATGCATTAAATTAGCGGCGAATGCCAGAAACCCATTTGGGGTGTTTGGGGGTTTCTCTTCTTCTCTCTCGTTTGTTGTTGTGTGTTTGTGTGGTGTGTGTCTTGTGGTGTTGTTCTGTTGCTGGTCGTCCTTCTCCTCCTCTCTACTGCCGAGCTCTGCCCGAGTGTCGCCCTGTCCTGCTGGACCCGCCTGGCCCGCGACACACAAAATCGTGTCCTGGCCTGGGGGAGCGTCACGATGGGCAATTCTAGAACAGTAATCGTAGAGCGGTTGAAGGCCGTGCAGTGTCGCCGAAACTGCCTCGGTTCAAGCCTTTTTGGTACCCGCCCGCTTCCTCCCTGTTTCTTTTCTTCTCTCTCGTTCGTTGTTGTTGTGTGTTTGTGTGGGGTGTGTCTTGTGGTGTTGTTCTGTTGCTGTTCGTCCTTCTCCTCCTCTCTGCTGCCGAGCCCTGCCCGAGTGTCGCCCTGTCCTGCTGGACCCGCCTGGCCCGCGACACAAAATCGTGTCCTGGCCTGGGGGAGCATCACGATGATGATGATGATGATGATGATGATGATGATGATGATGATGACGACGATGATGATGATGATGTTGATGACGATGGTGATGATGATGATGATGATGATGATGATGATGATGATGCCGATGATGATGATGGTGATGGTGATGATGCTGATGCTGACTTTAATGCTGATGATGATGCTGATGATCATGCAGATGATTATGAGTGTGATGATTGTGATGGTGATGGTGATGGTGATGATGATGACGGCGGTTGTGGTGATGACGATGATGATGTTGGGGTGGTGGTGATGATGATGATGATGATGATGATGATGATGATGATGATGATGATGATGATGATTAGGATGAGGAGGAGGAGGAGGAGGACCAGTCCAAACCCAAGACGCATCCACGATGTTATTCACCCTCCCTACAAGGGTTCCTCGTAATTGGCCCCTACAAGAAGTTGTTTTCACTGCTGGAAATGCCGTGTTTGCAGACAATTGTCTGAGAATCCTCTGTCGTGCCAAACACACAACTCGTTCGACTTCCGTGCCCCGAATGAACGTTACTGTGGCGCCTTGAACATCCTGCGTCGTGCCAGAACACCATTCCTCGGAACACACAGAGTCAACATGCCTCGTGCGCCCTGACAGCCCCATTCCGTGTCGGAGCACAGCTCCCAGGACGTCAACCGCTAGAACCCGTGACACCCTTGCACATGTTAAGGACGAATGCGCACGGCGCTCATGTGAGAACAAGAGCCGCCTTCCATTGGTGAAGCATTTCCACAATTTGAGCACGAATGCGCGTGGCGCTCAGGCGAGAGCCACATTTTGGAAACCAACCGCCCTCTATCCGTGTAACTCTTTGCCAACTCTTCTGAGACAAATGTGCGCGGCGTTCAGGCGAGAGCCACATTTGGAAACGGCCCGCCCTCTATCCGTGAAGCTCTTTGCCAACTTGTTTGGGCGCGGCGCTAATGTGAGAGCCACCTTTTGAAAACGACCCGCCCCCTCCACCCGTGAAGCTCATTGCGAATTGTTACGTAGGACGAATGTGCGCGGCGCTAGGGCGAGAGCCACATTTGGGAAACCACCCGCCCTCCATCCGTGAAAGGGTTTGCCAACTTCGTTGGCACAATAGTGGCGCTGCGCTCAGGCTGGAGCCACATGCCGAGCAAGAGCTGGCCTCCGTCCGCGAAGCTCGTGGCAAACTGCTGCGACGAGTGCGCTTTGACGCCGAGGCGAGAGCCACGTGCTGCAAGCGGCCCGCCCTCCATCCGCGAAGCTCTTGCCAACTCTCGAGACGAGCGTGCGCTTGCGCTCGGGCGAGGGCCACACGTGTTGAGCGAGAGCCGCCCTCCGTCGGCGATGCTCCTCGCGAGCGTCTAAGGGCGAGCGTGCGCGGCGCCAGGGCGCGAGAGAGCCGCCCCTTGGAGAAACGGCCCGCCCTCCTCCCGTGGAGCCCTCGCAAACGCTCGGGGACGAATGCTGCGCGCGGCGCCAGGGCGAGAGAGCCGCCCCTTAGGAGAAGGGGCCGCCCTCCGTGGAGCCCCCGCAAACGTCTCTTGCAGGGCGAGTGTGCGCGGCGCCGGGGCGAGGGCCGAAGGCGAGTGCGCGCGATGCCGAGGCGAGGGCCGCACTTTGAAGACGGCCCGCCCCACATCCGTGAAGGTCATGGCACACCCTGGAGACGGACGTGCGCGGTGCTGTGCCGAGAGCCACACTTTGAAGACGGCCCGCGCTCCACACCCGCAGATCTCCAGACTCTGAAGGCGAGTGCGCGCGATGCTGAGGCGAGGGCCGCACTTTGAAGACGGCCCACCCCACATTCCTGAGGCTGCTGAGGCTGCTTCGGTTCAGGCTCCCTAGCGGCGAGGAAGTCTCAGGCGAAACGGCCGGCCCGCCCTACCGACACGTCTCGGGCTGCGCAGGGAGGAGTTACCTTCATGAGGAGGAGGAGGAGGAGGGATGAGCGAGGATGAGGAGGTGCAAGAGAGATGGGAAGAGGGGAAGGGGAGGGGCGAGGTGCGGGAGAGTCAGGAAGAGGATGTTTCTGTTACAGGCGGTGAGGCTGATCATGCGTTTGATGATAATACTGATGGTGCTGATGATGATGCTGCTGCTGCTGATGATGATGATGATGATGATGGTGATGATGATGATGATGGTGATGATGATGATGATGATGATGATGATGATGATGATGATGATGATGATGATGATGTTGTGTATTTCCAGCCCTCCTGCGCTGGGCCTTCTTTCGGAATCGAGCACTGCGGTCGCGACCCGTACGCCTCTCGCTTTTTTTGTTGTTCTTTGCCTGGTTGATGCCTGCCTGCCTGCCAGCCTGCCTCGTACTTCTCCGTCGTGCGTCACCTCGTCGTCTTCTGGGGTGCGAGACGGCCGCCACCTGCAAGGGCTGCCGCGGGGGGGGGTCCAGCGGAGTGACGTCACACGCAGACTCAGAGTCGACCTCGCCATCCGTGGGGTGGCTGCGAACCGCGAGGCTGGCCCCGCTTTCGAAGGCTGCTGCGGGGTCCGTGTGGGTGGCGTTATACTGCAGACTCAGATGAGACTTCGCGACGCCGTCGCCGCTTTCGAAAGCTGCTGGGGGGTCCAGCAGAGTGGCGTCATACGCAGACTCAGGGTAGACCTCGCCATTCTTGGGAGGGCTGCGAAGTGCGAAGCTGCCGCCACTTTCGAGGACTGCTGATGAGCAGACGCGCAGAAACACCGACCCAGAAGAGACATCGCCATCACTGCTGGGGGACTGCGAGCTGCGAAACTGTCGCCACGTTCGAGGGCTGCTGGTGGGTCCATGGGAGTGACGTCATACGCAGGTTCATATTCGACCTCGCCATCCTTGGGGGGGCTGCGAACTGCGAAGCTGTCGCCACTTTCGAGGGCTGCTGGGGGGCCCAGCGGAGTGACGTCACACGCAGACTCAGATTAGAACTCGCCATCCCTGGGAGGTTGCGAACTGCGAAGCTATCGCCACCTTCGACGGCTGCTGGGGGCCAGCGGAGTGATGCTCTATGCAGGCTCGGTTTCGACCGCGCTGCAAGCTGCAAACTTGTCGGAACGTTCGAGGGCTGCTGGGGTGTCCAGCGGAGTGACGTCATACGTAGACTTAGTTTATACCTCGCTATCGTTGGGAGGTCGTGAACTGCGAAGCTGTCGCCACCTTCGACGGCTGCTGGGGGGTCAGTGCTGTGACGTCGTACGCAGGCCCAGACTCGACCTCGCCATCCGTGGGAGGCTTGCGAACTGCGAAGCCGTCGCCACGTCCGAGGGCTGCTGATTAGCAGAGATGCAGACACGCAGACCCAGACGAGACGTCGCCATCCCTGGGGGGCTGCGAACTGCGAAGCTGTCACCACTTCGATGGCCGCGGGGGAGGGGTCAATGGAGTGGCGTCATGCGCAGGTTCAGATTCAACTTCGCCATCACTGGGGGCTGCGAACTGCGAAGTTGACGCAACTTTCGATGGCTGCTGGGGAGTCCAACGGAGTGACGTCAGACGCAGCCTCAGACGAGACGCTGCCATCTCTCAGGGGCTGCGAACCGCGAAGCTGTCGCCACGTTCGAGGGTTGCTGGGGGGGGTCCAGCAGAGTGACGCCACATGCGGACTCTGATGAGACGTGGCCGTTTTTGGGGGGCTGCGGATGGCGAAGTTGTCGCAGGTCTCGAAGGCTGCTGGGAGGGGGGGCGGGGTTCAGCGGAGGGTCGCCATGCGCAGAGTCGGGCGAGGCGTCGCCGTTCCCAGGGATCCGCGAGCTGCGAAGGTGTCGCCGTGTTCGAGGCTCGTTGGGGGTCCAGCGGAGTGTCGCCGTACCCAGATTCAGGCTAGGCCTCGCCCTCTTTGGGGGGGCTGTGCACTGCAAGTGTGCCGCCACTTTCGGCTGCTGTTGGGGGGGAGCGGAATGACGTCAAACGCAGATTCAGATTAGACCTCACCATCTTTGAACACCGATCTGCTGCCCTGCTGCTATCAGTGTGAGCGCAGCCCCTTTTGCACCAGCCAGCGCGCCAGCACAGGCTCCACGGATCTCGGGCGCGGGCCGCCCGAGAGGCAGTAAAACCTGGGGCCCCAGGCTTGGGCCCACAGTGGTTGCGGGAGCACGGGAGAGGGGCAGAGGGAGAGCAAAAGAGGAAAGGGATAGGCGGGTTGAGGCGAGCCTGGAAATCTTCACACGCCCTCAAAAGGAGACGCCGAAAACCGCCTGGCACCTCAATCTGCGATGTCCCGCATCTCATTAGCTCTCACGAGTTTGTCCTGCTGCCTCTTCTCCGTCTTCCTCGTGTCGATGGCGGTCTTGCGGCTGGCACGTTGCATACTCTTCTTCATCTTGATCGCCGCTGCCGCCGGGTCCTGCACCAGGCTCCACTTGGCCTCCCGCAGTACTTTGTAGAGGTAGACCTTGTCCACTCCCAGCTTCGTCAGCACATCTGCAATGTTCTGCGAGCCGTCAATCCACCTGAGGTGGGTGTTCTCGCAGCGTAGTACCTCTCTGAGCAAGGCACCCTCGATCGCCATTCTCTTGTCCTTGCTCTTAGCCGAGCCCTCCTTCGTGAGGTGGTCGTAGACGGACTTGGCGTCTGTTGCCCAAAAGCGAGGAAGCCGCTGCACCTCCCCCTGCCAGTTGAGCAAATCCACTGAGACATTCATAGCCTCTCTAAACAGCACTGCCGCCCAGTCGACGGCCTCCACCGCATCGGCCAGGTGACTGGCCTCCGCCGCCAAGGTTGAGCGGCACACGCGCTGCGTCATGCCACTCTTCCAATCCAGCACTGCCACTGGTGCCTGGTGTCCGGCCAGGATGCCGTCGGTCGTGAGGAGCACCACGTGGCCACCACAGCTCTTGTAGCGCTCGATGTCGTCGTGCTCTGGGCCGTTCGCGTGGCCTGCGTCCACGGCCGCGCCAATCACGGCGCTGGACAGCCTCAGGTTGGCCGGGTAGACCAACGCGACCTCAGCGCCCTTCTTGGCCTCAGACACCGCCAGGTTCGCCTTCACCAGGTCCGCCACGCACGGGGCCGCTCGGGCCCTCTGCAGCTCGCCTGAGAGGAAGGCCAGGTCGAGTCGGCACTGTCGACCTAGCCAGCCGATCTCACCAGATACCCTCAGCAGCTCCTTCGCCTCGTTCTCGTTCAAGTCCTCCTGCAACTGCTTCCTTCGTCCTGCTGGGATCTTGATCGGCTTGATGGAAGTTGCGCAGTTCACCATCTTAACCAGAAAACCTCTCGGATCACTGGAGAGCTCACGGCCGCGGAAGGTGAAGGGCAGCTCGCTCCACTTCCACTGGAACGTACCCAGGACCTTCGGCGAGAGGTCCGACAGCTGCATGTCCTTCATCCTCGCCACCAGCACGTCGTCAACGTGCGAGACCGCGAGGCCCTTCGGCTGCCCGCCCATGCGCCTGTAGAAGAGCGCCGGCTTCAAGGCGCGACTGAAGCCAGCCGTCGGACAGCAAAGCGTCACGCAGCGCCAACCAGAATAGCCTTGCTGCCTCAGCAAAGCCGTAGATGGCCCTGCGGGCCCTCAGCAACTGGCCCGCGGCAAGGCCAGGCAGGCCTCCTCGAGGCTGCTCCAGGTAGACCTCGCGCTGCAGGTTCTGCCCGTTGAAGTAGGCGTTCTTGACGTCGCCCAGGGAGAGGGTCATGCCCATGGCCGCCGCCAGCGTCAGGAGCAGCGCCTCCGCCAGCCGTGAGGCAGTGGGAGCGTCTCGCCTGAACATACCCAGCAAGCGGTCGCGAAAGCCCACCACGACCAGGCGGCTCTTCGCGAGCAGCGGCAGAGGGGCTCCGGCCTCATCATACTTCCCGTCGTTCTTGTCGGTATCCACCCAGCGCATCGGGATGATGATGTTGGCCTTGTCCGCGCGGATCGACTCACTCTCATCCGGCGGGATCGGCTCAGCCGCATCAAAATCCTGCCAGGATCGCCACTCTGCATCACGACTGCCACCTCGATCCATGAACATCCGGCGTTGCTCCTCAGGCAAGCTGCCGAGCTTGATCTCCTTCCTACCAGGCTTCTTCGTCAGAAAAGCGTGCTCGAAATCATTCCGCATCAGCCCGAAGATGAACTCCTCCTTGCCAATGCCCTCCTGGACAAAGAAGGCCTCACCCTGCTGGTAAGTCTCAAAGCCGGCCTCCATGAACTCCTCCAGGTCATTGTCCAGCACGAACTTCGCCGAGTCGACAGGCGCAGAGAGGCTGGATCCTGCAGTCCCCTGTCGGATCGAGACAGGGACGTCGTCCAGCAGGCGCCGTCGCTTGGCCTCCCGCTCGCGGCGCTCCTCAGTCTCCTCTTCCTCCAGGAGACTCCCAGGACGCCGATGCCGAGAGGCCCCCGGCTCGGGCTCCGTCTGCACCCCGTGGGAGTCAGGGTGCCAGTCATCGTCGCCGTCATCTCTCATGATGTCCTGCATCGCTGCGTCGAACTCCATCGCGTCGAAGTCCAGGTCGGGCGGCACGGGCACGTTCTCAGCCCCCACCGCTGGGGCTGGCGCCGCAGGCGGCTCGGGCGCGGCTGGAGCCGCGCGAGGAGCCTCCGCCGCAGGCGGGGCCTGAGGCGCCTCCGGCTCAGGCGGAGCCGGGGCGGGCCGCGGCTCCTCCGGCGCCCCCGCCTGCGGCCCGACGTCCATGCCGCTCTCGTCGCCCTGCTCAGCGGGCTCCTGCCCCGCTGCGGCGGGGGGCTTGGGCCGACCTCGCAAGTCCACGAAGCCGCTGCCGCCACTGACGGGCGCGTCGTGCACCAACTCCTGCTCCTGTGCAATCGATCTCCAGGCGTGGATCTCGTGGCCGGTCGCTGCAGCCAGGTGCTCCGGGCTCGCGAGCACGGTGAGGCCACGGAAAGCAAGCCATACTCCGTGCCGTCCCTCATGTCCGATCACGCGCGCCAGCCCTCGCCAGTTGTCTGGATGCTCTGGTCGATGTTTGACTGGCTGCGCTTGGTCGTAGAAAAGTACCCACTGGCCAACAACGAACGGCCCTCTCGTAGGTCGTATCTGTCGAAGCTCCGCTCGTCGAAGTCGATCCTCCGTGTCGGTCTGGATGAAAGCCATCCGGCACTGGGTCCTGATCTCCACCTTGCGGGCAAAGCGTGAGCCCGGCGTAGCAGCTGCCACCTGCTCGCCCACACGCTCCACCTCGGCGTCATCTGCGAGGCTCGCCGGGAGTCGGACATCCCGGCCAAGGACCCAGAGGTAGGGGCTGAAACCAGCCCGCCGGGCCAGCGTGTTCTTGGCCCTGTTGCACTCCGTCACTGCCGTCCTCATCTCCTCAAGGCCCGCCACCTGCTTGTCGTGCACCACCCTCGTGAGCATCGAGTTCCAGATGCCGTCGTGGCGCTCCATCTTGCCGATGTGCCACGGCGAGGCCAGAGCGGCCGAGTCCAGGCGCACGCCCTCCTGCTCCAGGTAGTCCGCGAACTCGCCCAGGAAGGACCGCGCGCGGTCCACCATGATCGCCTCCTCCGGCTGGCCAGCCCAGGAGACCCAGCAGAGCTCGTAGAACTTCCTGACCTCCGAGGCCTTGGGGTTCTTGTGAGTGTCCTCCAGCAGGCAAACCACGTGAAAGTTTGTCCCCATACACATGATGCCAAGGAACTCCCAGTTGTTGCCGGCGCTGTCGACATTCTCGAAGCAGTCCATCGCGAGCAGCACGTTAAACTCGTCGACCCTCGGAAGCTGACTCGGACGTGGGATGCTGGGTCGCTGCACTCGCCGGCAGCTCTCGCAAACAAACAACCTTGCTGCCCTCAGCGCCACCGCCGTCGCCTTGCCCAGGCGCAACGCCCTGAGCAGCGCCGGCCGTGAGGGGTGCCCGAGGTTCACGTGCACCCGCTCGATCGCCCTCTTGACGGCCCTCGGCAACAGCTCCCAACGTCGCTTCCTCTCCCGTGAGGCGTCCCGCTGCTGTGCTGCAGCCGGCCCCTCGGGCAGGTCGCCCCGCTCGTAGCCCGCGAAGTAGAAGACCACCACGTCGTTCTCGAGTAAGTGTCGTGGCAACCAGCGCCGTCGTGCTTGCAGTGACTGTTGCGACCAGTCCTCGAAGTCCAGCCTGAAGAGCTGGTTGCCCTTGAGCGTAGTGACCATCCTGAGCGGGGCGTCCGCGGCGTGCAGCTGTGGCTGCGCCGTCTGGAGCCGCTGACCCCCGCGTCTAGCCTTCACCATCTTCAGCGGCTCGCTGATGACTCCTCCCAGCTCCTCCAGGAAGAGGTCCGAGCCCCAGATGATCGTCTCGATATCCTCGCCCATCTTCTCCAGTAGTCTTCCATGCCAACTCCGGAACGTGTCCAGCTCGGCGCACAGCTCCACCGTCAGCAGCTCAAACTCGCCGTACTGCGTACGTCGTCCCCGGCGGAAGCCCAGCGGACGTCCGCCAGGAGGCACTCCGCGCTCGCGTCGAGCAGGCGCCCGGCCGCGCCTGGGCCTCGCGGGCACCTCGGCCGGTGCCTCGGGGGCCTCCGCTGCCGCCTCGGCAGGCGGCGCGTCCTCTCCGAGAGGCGGGCCCTCCTGGTGTGCCTCCTCTGGCACAGGCTCTCCTCGCGGCGGGGTCCGCGATCGCGGACGCTCGTGCGGGAAAGCATCCTCCACAGGGAAGGCCGCATCCATGACCAGCGAGCTGCGGTAGTCGATCTGCATCTGCTGGAGCACGCCGCGACAGAAGGCCTTCGCGAGGCCCACGGGGTAGGCCGCCGCCTGCTGCGCCCGATAGCCACCCGAGTTCCTCCCGAGCAGCTGCTGGTGAGCGCCGGGCGGACAGGCACAGCGCTTGCTCAGCTGGTTCGCCACCGCTGCGCTGTTCGTGAGCCACCCTGTCGGCTTCTTGATCGGCTTGCCCGTGTCCCTGTCTCAGGCTCCGTAAGCACATTGATCTCCACGCACAAAAACAACACCTTCCAAATCCCACAAACGTATCAGGATGCCGTCATACTCCCAAGAAAGTGCTGTCAAAGGCTGCTCTATCAAGAAATACCGTCCTCTTGCATGCACACATCGAGATACCCGTCGAACGAGCAAAAGATAACGACGAGCACTCCTGCGGACCTCATCCCAGTCTATGCGCTTGTTCATGTTGGTCATCAAGGACCACGGATGACAGGGAAAAGCCAGCACGGTGATGTAAGGCCAGTGCAGGTCGAGGATTCGGTAGAGTAAGGCCCGTCCAGGGCCTTTGAGCAAATCGTAGTCGGGAGAGTGGTCCACATCCAACGGCTGAGACTGCATCCATCCGTACTCCTTCGCACCGTAGCGCGTCAGGATGTGCTCCCCACCGAACGGCTCGAACACCACCGTGGTCTGGAAGTCGGCAGTCACGAAACGCTCCGCCTCGAACCTCGGTCGAGGCAGCTCTTCCCGCAGTCGACGATCCTCTCCACGAAGCCCACGCCAGGCGGACTCGAGCTTCTTCCGAGTCGTCTTGGAGAGGATCCCCGTCGCGTCGGTGGCCAGCACACCGCGATCCTTCGACGGGAAGGCGTGGCCAACCTCCTCCTCGACTCGGATCGCGGACTCCTCGAAGGCCGACTCCTTCCGTGACTGCGCGCAGAAGAACTCCGAGTCCTTATTCGTCGAGATCGCCGTCGCTGATCTCGAACTCGAAGCTGCTGCCGATCGGTGACCATCATCGTCTCCCCAGTCGTCAAGTCGCACTGCCAAGTGACCGCCCACCTTGATCAGCTGCACGTCCACGGCGAGCGTCTGCAGCTCCATCCGCATCTCCCTCAGGTGGAGCACGGCACCCAGCGCCTCCTGCGACGCCAGGCTGACCAGGAGCGGGGTGTCGCAGTCGTCCATCTCCGTGCTGAAAATCACCCCGCGGCGGCCGCCAAGGGCGACCGGGATCTCGACCACGCGCCCCTCCTGCTTCTTGCCGAAGGCCGAGGAGAAGCTCCTCACGCGGTCCGTCATCTTGATCTCGAGGCCACGGGGATGCAGGCACCTCTTCTCGAACAGCTCCCGCCAGCGTTTGCCGTGCATGCATCTTGTGCAACCGGTGTCGATGAGCGCCACTGGTACGTCAGACGTGTCACTGTCTTCACTCACCATAAGCACTATCTCCAGAACTCCTTCCCCGGGTACTGGGCGCTCGTGGCGCCCGTGAGGGGCCCCTCTGGGCCCCGGTGTGGAGTGTGCTCAGGCCGAAGACGGCGGTGGCCGCGCCTCGCGCAGCCTCTGCTCGCCCTCGTTGTAGTTCAGCGTGCCCTTGCAGTTCGGGAACTGGCTGCACCCGAAGAACCAGCCGCCCGTCCGATGATTCTGGCGAGCTACCAGAGCCTTGGAGCACTTCGGGCATGGCAACACCTCGTCGTCCTTCATCGTCGGGAGAGTCGTGCTGAGGCTGTCGCTGACCACACTCGCACTGTCGCCGATGTCGCTGCCCACGAGCTTGAAGGAGCCGATGTCGGAGCCACGGTCCGAGCTGACGAAGAAGGCCGAGTCGTACTCGACATCGTCCAGCACGAAGGGTGTCGCATCTCTCCGCTTCTTGGCACTGGTACTGCTCGTTGGACGTGGGCTGCTGCCCGAGGCCGAAGGACTGCTCCAGGCCGGGCGAGCCAACGCCGCTGCTCGACCACGTGGGTCAGCTCGACTCTTAGGCTTCGCCGACGGCTTCGGCCTCTTCGGACCCATGGGGCACTCTGGGTCCCCGGCCCAGTGGCCGATCTTGCCGCACGCCCCGCAGTGCGTGCGCTGCTTGTCCTTCGCGATCTCCGCCTTGCGCTCCTCGAACGTCAGCGTGCCCTCCGCCTTGAAGAAGCCGCGCTTCCTCTGGAGGTCCCGGACCTTGGCCCGGGCGGTGTCGTATGCGGCGTACGCGTTGTTGATGGCCTCGTCCTGACTCGCCCCGGCGTCACTGGCGATGTCCTCCTCGGCCTCGCCATCCTCGTAGGCCTCGTAGACCTCGTCATCGTAGTCCTCGTCCTGCTCGTCCTCCTCGTCGTCCACGTCGTCCGCCTCGGTGTAGTACACCCTCGTCTGCTTCTTGGACTTGTCCTTGCCGCCTTTGCCTCCGCCCTTCGAGCGTACGTGAAGATGAGGCTGTGGCGGCCGGGAGGTCTTTCCTGCAGGTGGAGGTCGTGGTAGTTCGTCTTCAGTGTGTTCTCGAAGGCCTTTGTCTCGTACTTATTGTCCGCCACCATCGTGACCAGCCTCTTCTGGTCGTCCGTCAGCATAGCCCCCTCGAGGAGGAAGTACGCGTAGAGGTCGTCGCTGAGCTTCGTCCCGGTGTCCAGCTCCGTCAGCTCCTTGTACTTGTTGTGGAACGTCCTCAGATACTCGACGATCTCCTGGCCACGACGACGGCGGGACCTCTTGAAGAAATCGTCGAACTTCTGCTGCTTGCGCACTACCGCTACCTTGTCTAAGCCATAGAGCCTCGATGATCTTCTGGTGCGAGCCATCCTGGGTGAGCGACGCCATGTCGTCCAGCAGGGGCTCCACCGCCTTCCACGCGCGGCCAGTGAGGCCTCGCGTCAAGCGCAAGCCCAAGTTCGCCCTCTTCTCCTTGCCAGCCTCTGTCGAGCTAGACTGGGTGCTGTACTCAATCATCACCCTCATGCGGTATTCTCGTAGAAGAGCTATGTTCTCGCCGTCCCAGTGCGGGATGCCCTCCTTGTCGACAAAGAGCTCCTCTGCGGACTCGTCTGTCGAGCGGGCCATTCTCTCCGCCGTAGATCGAAACCTGCTCCGCGACCAGTTTGAACACCGATCTGCTGCCCTGCTGCTATCAGTGTGAGCGCAGCCCCTTTTGCACCAGCCAGCGCGCCAGCACAGGCTCCACGGATCTCGGGCGCGGGCCGCCCGAGAAGCAGTAAAACCTGGGGCCCCAGGCTTGGGCCCACGGTGGTTGCGGGAGCACGGGAGAGGGGCAGAGGGAGAGCAAAAGAGGAAAGGGATAGGCGGGTTGAGGCGCGCCTGGAAATCTTCACACCATCCTTGGGGGGCGGGTGGGTGGGTGGGGGGGGCTGCGAATTGCGAGGCTGTCGTCACGTTGGAGGGCTGCTGCAGGGTCCAGCGGAGTGACGTCATACGCAGACTCATATTAGACCCCGCCATCACTGGTGCTGGGGAGGGTCTGCGAAGGAAGCAGTCGCTACTTTCGAGGGCTCCTGAGGAGTCCAGCGGAGTGAAGTCATACGCAGACTCAGGTTAGGCCTCGCCATCTTTGCGGGGTGTTGCGATCTGCGAAGCTGCCGTCACTTTGGACGGCTGCTGGGTGGTCCAACCGAGCGAAGTCATACGCACACTCAGATTGGACCTCGCCATCATCCGAGGGGGGAGGCAGGGGTTCGAACTGCGAAGCTGTCTCCACGTTCGAAGGCCGGCGGGGTGTCCAACGGAGTGACGTCACACGCAGACTCAGATTAGACGTCGCCATGGAGGCTGCGAGCGTCACCGCAGACTTAGTTTAGACCTCGTTATCGCTGGGGGTTGCCAACTGCGAAACTGGCGCCATTTTTGTGTGTCCCTGGACGCGAACCGCGAAGCCGTCGCCACGTTCGCGGGCTTCCTGGAGGTCAAGCGGAGTGACGCCCTAGTCAGATCAGATCAGACCTCGCCATCTTTGGGGGGGGGGGGGGGGGTGCGAACTTCGAATGTCGCAACGTTTGCGTGTTCCTGGGAGGTCCAGCAGAGTGACGTCCTATTCAGATCAGGTGAGACCTCGCCGTCGCTAGGGGCTGCGAACGGCGAAGCTGTCGCCACTTTTGTGGGTTCCTGGGAGGTCCAGCGGAGTGACGTCGCATCCTGATCAAATGAAGCCTCGTCGTCGCCGTCGCTGGGGGCCCCCCCTCTCCCCCCCGCCCTGCTCCCCCTGCCCTGCCTCCCCCCCCCCCTGCCCCCCACCTGCGTTGCTGCTCCCCATGCCACCTGCCACCCACCCACCCTACCTTCCACCTCCCCCTGCGACCCTCTGCCACTGGGCCCCCCTCCCCCACCCCCTGACATGCCCCCTGCTTCTGCGACCTCCCCCCCCCCCCACCCTTGCCCCCATCCCCCCACACCTCTGCGCCCCCGCTCCCCCCCACATGCCCACCTACCTGCCCTCCTTCATTTTCTCGCCCCCCTGCCCCCATGCCCCCCCCACACTCCCCCCCCCTGATCTCCCCCCCCCCCTGCCCCCCCCCCCTCTCGCCCCCCGCGCCCCCCCTGATCCTCCCCCCCCCCCCCCCCCCACCCCCCTCCCTGCCCCCTCCCGCCCCCCCCCCTGCCCCTCCTTCCTCCCCTGCGAACTGCGAAGCTGCCGCCACTTGTGTGGGATGCTGGGGGTGGGGGGTCCAGCGAGATGTTGTCTTTCTCAGATCAGATGAGACTGCGCCGTCACTGGGGCTGCGAACTGCGAAGCTGTCGCAACTTTCGTGGGCTTCTGGGAGGTCCAGCGGAGTGA
>CAUYUJ010010302.1:0-7500 GCA_963575745.1 Prorocentrum cordatum | reverse complement strand
TGCAGGGGCGCCTCCAGTTTGCGGGCCGCTCCTCGGACCCGGGTCGGGTGGCCCGTGCGTGGCCGAGGCTCGCCGTGGCCGGAGGCGCCCTGCGTCCCGCGCTCCACGGTGGCAGCACGACGGCAGCACTGGCGGGGGGCCACAGGCATCGAACAAGAACACATCTGCAGAAGCGTAGACGTTCGAAGCTCGAGCAGACCCGAGAAGTCTGCGCGAACCTCCGGAAGGTTGATGCGGATGCGGTGTGCCTGCTTCTGTCTAGGGCGGTCGCTCTGTGCGGAAAGTGGGCTTGAGTCTACCGTGTGCGGCCTCTCTGGCGCAGCCTGCCTGGTGCAATTCGTGGGGCGACGCTACGCAATAACTAGTCTGCTGCAACTCATATGAGCATAGCTCAATCGACTTCGAGACCCCCGTCAGACCCACGTAACAATCCAGCGACCGCAGCGACGTCGAAACCGACGCCCAAGCACGCGCCCAAAGCCACCTCCGAGCCAGGCGAGCACACGCCGCGCCATCTATGCGGTGCAGCCTTCCTGCGGCGGCGACGTCCGAGTCCACGTGCGTCCCCGCGTCCGAGCCACCTCCCAACTCGGGCAACGGCGGCAACGTCGCAATCCAGTCCTCCTCCTTCTCCTCCTCCTCCTCCTCCTCCTCGTCCTCCCCCTCCTCCTCCTCCTCCTCCTCCTCCTCCTCCTCCTCCTCCTCCTCCTTCTCCTCCTCGGTTTTCTCCTCCTCCTCCTCCTCCTCCTCCTCCTCCTCCTCCTCCTCCTCCTCCTCTTTTCTCCTCCTCCTCCTCCTCCTCCTCCTCCTACTCCTCCTACCTCCTCCTCGTCCTCCTCCTCTTCCTCCTACTCCTCTTTCTCCTCCTCCTCCGCCCCTCCTCCTCCTCCTTCCCCTCCTCCTCCCCCATCCTCCCCTCGGCCTCCTCCCTCCTCCACCTTCTTGTCCTCCTCCTCCTCCTCCTCCTCCTGCTCTTCCTCCTCCCCTCCTCCTCCCTCCTCCTCCTCCTCCTCCTCCTCCTCCTCCTCCTCCTGGTAGCACTGGTAGCACTGTAAAGCGTTTCCGTGCGAGCACAGAATACACGCGCCTAGTAAAAGATGCGGCCCAGCCCCGAAAAATGGGACCCCCTGAACATAGCACCGCCCACCTTGCGCCCGTAAGCTCCTCACTATCAAGGGGGGCTGGGCACGACATCAACCTCGCCTTCCAGGCGAGGGCCCTCCAACGGGGTTCAAAACCGACGGGCTGGCATAACCCAGAATTGCCGGATGAGCCCACCACGGGGATTTAAAATCCCCCGCCTTTAACCCTCAGTCCGCCCATCGTGCGCTCTATCCCCCATGTGGGGGGGGCTTGGCGTAACGGTATGGCCGTCCAGACCGTTACGAGTCCCGTCGCAGTCACCCCAGGTGAGTGATTCTGGAGAAGGTGAGGGCGGTCCCTGGCACACATCCTCGCTGCAGCTTCCGAAGCTCACTGCTGACGCGGGGGGGGGCACTCGCCCCTGCCAGGGAGCCACCTCTTGTTTGCTGCCTCACTCGGTCCTGTTCCGTGAGGCAGAGCTGCAGGAGTTTTGTGCCCCTCCCCATGCTATACCCCCCACAGAGGTTACAAAAAACAATTGGCATGTTACTCCCATCAATCCACCCCATGCTTAGGGAATGGTGAAGGGCTCGGCGCTTGTTAATTGCCTCTGTGAGGGAAGGGGGGCACTCTTGTGAGCAAGCCCTCCTGCATTGAGGAGTGACCTTTTTCAAACATGTGGTACATCGATAACCCTTGCCAGTCCAAGTGGGCGAGTGGGTAGAAACAAACGGGCGGGGTGGAGGGGATCGAGGAACCTTGGACAAGGGACCGAAATACTCACGCGAGGGGGGCCAGCTGGCCAGAACCCTCCCTGCACCTGTCACGAGCTCGACATATTCTTCCAGGGCCAACGTGCAGTCCGCAAGGGAACCGGGATTAATGTCGTGCTTCCCGGCGGCCTCCTTTGCTAGAGTGTCCGCCATCCGATTTCCTAGGATTCGATATCGGTCAGAATCGCTAACCGCATCTTCAACGTTGCGGTGGGCTTTGACATGTGAGAGCAACAGCCATGGCCCTGGCGTGGCATGAGCCAGAACCCTCCAATAATGACTAAAGAGGGTGGTGCCCTTGAGGCTGAGAGCCGGCTGAGAAACTCCGCGGAAAAGAGCCTTGCAGTCCACCGCAAACTCTGGGGACTGCTCCAGATCAGAATGGAGCCCCGCCGCTACGAGTCCAGAGTGCTCACAATGGACAGCATGCTGAGGTAGCACTCGGGGCTGCGGGGACGACACGGCGCGGAGAAGGTTGCCATCATCATCTATCTGGCACGCTGCCAGGCCCCCGCGCTCCAGCATATCAAGCCCGGGGTTCAGGCACGAGCCATCTACAAAAGTGGCCCTTCCAGGGTCAAACTGAAATTTATCACAGGGCCCCTCCCCATCTCTATAAACGAATTCCCAATCAACCACCGGTGGGTCGATATCGGGGGCTGCCAACCACAGATGCGCGAAAAGTGGGTGGCTGGGACCTGCTGCAACTGCTCGCTCGACAAATTTCCCCAGCTCCTGGTCTCGAAGGGGGGCGCAACGAGGGCACTCCCACAGACGATGAAAAGGAGTGTCCAAAGATCCATTGTTGCAGTAGGGGCAACGAGTGGGAATGTCATACCCCCACTTAGCCAACGAGGTGGCTGTGACTAAACAGTCCCCTAAAAGACCATGCACACAGGCCATCTCTCGAGTGCTTAGCTGCTTACCTACCTGCTTTAACACTCGACAAATCTGGGTCCTCCACAAACCCCGAGTGAGCAGTTCCTGCCCATAGGGGTGGGTGTCAGCACCAAGCTTAGATGCTATTGTGGCTAGCACGCTGCGCGACCTAATGCTGTCATTAAAGAGGGAGGTGAGCCAGTGGGGGGGAAACTGCATGAGGGAGTAGACCTGCCCATCAGGGCTCACTAAATGGGTAGCATCACGAAACGCCCATCCAGCCAGCTCCACCCACTGCAGCATCTCGGTGAGGGGCCCCCGGGATTTTCCCAGCCAAGATTTCTTGGTGGTGCTCCTGAGGTGTTCGCGCGCGTTCACGAAGGCATTCTGCAGTTCCTTGGCAGACAAGATGTCGGCATGCCTATGCTGAAGGGGCGACGTGCCCGACAACATCCACCATTCGTGGCAATACCGACTCAAAGTACTAGCCCCCAGATCCATGGGGTCTGAATCTGGCGCAAATGCCCACCATAAGTCAACGCTGGCACCTGTGGCAAGGTGTCCAGACAGACTTCGTGCATGCTGGCGGAGTCGAGCCAACTCGGAAGGTGTATACCCATGGACCTTCCCGCCGAAAGCAAGACCTGACTGGACAGACGCACGAAAGAAACGATGCTTGATGCTCTTACCCTTGCGCGTCCCGGTGCTCAGCTTGATCGCTCGGAGCTTTCTGATGCGACCTCGTGCCTTGGCCCATCTCTGTCTCCGTGCCACTGACTTAGTTGCTTTCGCCTTCCCCGCCGAGAAGTCGATCCCCAAGTTGACAGCAGAGTGAGCTCCTGTCCCAAACAAGTCCCCCGGCAAACTTTTCCGAGCCACATCCAGCAACTTAGCCGACGAGGCAGTGGAACACACCTTCTGGAGGGCAAGGGAGAGGTTGAGCTTCTCCAGACCCTGGTACATGCGAGTGGCGAGCTCGACCATGTTGGTGACACAATCCTCTATGAGGGTGCTCCACGAGAAAAGCCCCATGTCGTCTACGTGGACCGTCGTGCCGACAGACTCCTGAGCCTGCCAAGCGCCTAGAACCTCAGGATCCTGGACTAAAGGAATGAGGTAGGCCTTCGCCTCAAACGTAGCCGTGGCAGAGCCCGCTATGATGCCTTCCTCTGGCCACATCTTGTCACTCAACACTCCCTCCAGGAAAATGCGCCTGGGCCATCGATAAGATCGAATAGTCTGGGCAAGAATGTACCATGGGAAACCTGCAACACCACACTGCTCAGCTAAACCTTTATGAACAATGTGCTCGTAGAATTGCTTGACATCCCAGAATAGGGCCAAGAAGTGCATGCGAGACGTGGCAGCGTATTCGGCGCGCACAGCCTGCCTCCAGACAGTGTCCTCCACCGACCTCCCTTTGCCCATGCTGAAAGACGGCCCACCACCCATCCGAGCGCCCCAGGTCCGAAGTCGTTGTGCCAAAAAGCGGCCCTTAAGACGGGGGAACGACGGGAAGTGGCCGATAGGTCGACGTCCTGGTCCTTTGGTTTTACGAGCCAAAAGGATGATGACCTCCTGCAGCTGAGAAGGATGCACTCCGAGAGCATCCACGAGAACGAACAGCTTCGCCAAAACCAACCGGGCAGGATGGCATAGCAGAGCATAGTGTCTAGGGTGCACCCTATCTGGTTGACACGTGTTTTTCTTGAAAGCCCTGGAGACCGCTGCAACGACATCTGGATCTTCGGCCTCGGGTATTTCCATCGACGGGAGGTCCACGATCCAGGGCGGCACATCCAATGGGGTAGGGCTGGCTTTCCACGTATGCAGCCAATGCTTATATTGGTCATCAAGGTGACCTGAAAGTAAGGAAGTGTAGCCCTCAGGACCTTCTGTCACCTCAACCTCCAAATGGGGCTTCTCACGGAGATACCTGAAAATGCCTTTTGCCGGAGGCTGTAGCAAGAGCCTGGTCGCACCATGCCCTCCATGACTGCCGCTGGAGGGTCTCGGGTTTAGGAAGGGCCGTCGAAGCAAAAAGCTGGACGAAGTCTATGAACTCTTGCGACTGCTTTATCAGAAGGTCCCAGGCGCTCCTATCCAGATAAACTCGACATCTTGTTGCTATCGTTGCGGTTAGGGCGTGCCAGAAACCCATGTGCTGTGGCCAGAAAACCTTAAAGGGGCCGCCATGACGTCCGAGGCGCACCAGAACCCGAAGAAGCCTAGCCAACGCCGTCCGAGAAGTCATGGACGTTCTCGGCGCACGGGAGGCCCTTGACGGTCGGGGCGCGCTGGGTCCTGCAGACAGCTTTCCTGCAAGGCCCTGAACTTCATGGAACCTCGAAACTAACCAATCCAAGGCCCTGTGGGGATCGTGTTTCGTGTTGGAGCGGGTCCGGAGGAGGGAGGAGAGAGAAACCGTCACCACGTGAATCCCTGAGCCTCCTCGAGGGCCCTTGGTAGGGGTGATGGTTTTCTTAAGGATTTCATCCCATGCTTTACCCATCCAGTCCTGGTAGACCTGGTTGAGCAGAGCCTCTCCTGTCTCGCGTAAAGCACCGCCGCCCGTAACAGAGTACAGCTTACCATCCTCTCCTCTCAGCTGCGCCAAGTACTCGTCCAAGCGAGCTCCCAACTCCACGTAGTCCTGCTCCTGGTCAGGGAACTGGATGGGGCCGATACCAGAGTCTGGAGGAACCGGGATAGATTTAAGCGGAACCGTAACCTCTATGTCCTGGATGTTCGCCGCCAGGGATAGGGAGACCTGTCGGTGCTGGCCCGTCGGGGCCAGGGAGTCCAAGGATAGATCTGCCACTGCATACGAGACCAAAGACGACAACATAAAGTAGTCAATATTACTCTGATCCTTTCCCGAGACATACGTTGGGCCCGTCACACTTCTGAGGACAGCATCCAAGCGGCCAATCGGGGCGGCAGAATCTAGTTCATGTGGGTCCATGTTGTAGTCCCCACCAGCAATAAACGGATAACCATGGTCAAACACATCATTGGCCAAAGTATCGAGGATCTGGAGGTTCCGGAAGCCTAGCCCGATCCCGTCTTTGAAGTAGCACGGATACACTGCAAGCACACCATACGATCGGGTCCTCAGAAAACAGCGAGTGACCCGACCAGGAACGAGCTCTGCAGACTGACGCGACTGCAGGAAGAGGTCGAGGTGGCCCCGTCCTGCGATGAGGACGCCCCCTGAGGTGCCACCTGGTGTGGACTCAGCGGGGCTCCCAAAAACTTTCCAGCCCTTTTGGATCAGGCTGGACCGAACGTCACGATACCGTCGAGGAGGCAACCTGTGCTCCTGGATAAACACAATAGTACTTGTAGTGGTAGATAGGTAGCTCTCAGCATTCCTCCAGCATGTGCCATTCAGAGTGGTGATCACTACCTGGGGGTCCTTTGGATGGGATCGGCTCCGAGGGTTACCCCACCTCGAAGGGTGCAGCTGCTGTCCCAGAGGCTGCTGCTGCTGATGCTGGGGCCGCTCGGCCTTTGTCCTGTGCCCTACGCCCACCGCCTTTTGGGACCAGCTTCGGCTTTCGCTTGAGAAAGTTATTCTGGACCGTCCTGGCCAATTGCTGACGTACTTCGGGCTCCAGACTGTTGATCTGGTCACAGGACTCAAAAAGTGATTCCGCATCCATAGGGTCCTCATCCACAGCCGCGAATGGGCTGTTCTGGGGCACTCCTGCGGCATCCACGGGCCTCGAGAAACTGGGTGCCCCGGAAAGGAAAGGGTTGCTCCCGGTGGCGTCGTTTGCTCCACTCGCTGCTGATTCCCCTCCTTCTCCTCCTGGGCCTCCTGCACCTCCGTCACCTGCTGCATCGGCTGCTGGGGCTGCTGGGGGTGGGGGCTCCAGGAGGGCGTTGTAGCGAGCCTCGATTGCCTGCTGGGCCTGGGGGTCGGCCACCCCCGCGACTGCAGCCTTGAGGGCATCGAGCTGCTGTTGGACGAACACGCTCTCTCCTCCCGGTGCTCCTCCGCCTCCGCTTCCTCCTCCTCCCATGCCGGCCTTGCCTGCCTGGTACTTGGCCAGGGCCTGGTCGTGGGCGCGCTGGGCGGCGGCCTTGCCGAGCTCCTCCTCCTGGAGCTGCCCGGCAAGGTCTTGGCGGCGCACGAGCAACTCTTCGATCTCCGACTCGCCCTGGATGATGGAATCCTGCACCTGCTCCGCCTTCCTCCCAGCCCTCTCAAGCTCCTGCTCGGCCCTCCTGAGGGCTGTGGAGGGGTCACGGGTGTTCTCACGATGCTGCTGCTGGTGCTGCCAGGCCTGCTGCAGCAGGGCCGCAGCGTCTGGGGCCAGGTCTTCCACCTTGCCACTTCCCTGGGACACTCCCTGGAACAATCGATGCAACAGTTCATGACCCGTTTCGGACTTCTTGTTCCATCCTTTCCATCCTCCTCCACCTCCACGGCCCCACCACTGCCCACCCTTCCATTCCCCATGCTTGTTCTCAGACGGGGGAAGGGGCATCTTACAGTGGTAGCACCAGGTGTAGTGATGAAGGTTCTTGCGGCACTTGCAATTAGGACAAACAATATTATAGGTCTGCCCATAGCCTTTCGCGCCTCCATCGGCGCCCATACTCTGACACTCCCAATCTCTATGGCGCGCGCGCGAGAGAGTAAGGTTTAACTAGGGATCGAAGGGCCCCTACCCTGAGTCCAGCCTCCGCTTTGAGCAGAGGTTGAGTGGGACCCCCACGGGGAGGTACACCCGTGGAGGCTTGAGCCAAAATGGCT
>CAUYUJ010010301.1:0-29238 GCA_963575745.1 Prorocentrum cordatum | reverse complement strand
AAAGGGACCGACAAGAACCGATGATGCATCAACAATGCTGCAGCAGTTCCTTCCGCCCCCAACCAGGGAGCGCCGCCTTGAAAGACGGGCGCCCCGTGGGCATGCCGCAGGCCATCGAGCGAGAAGCCTGTTTTTTGGAACACACTGGTGGCTCATAGAAGTGGCAGCGTGTAGGATCACGAAGTTGAGAAGGAGGACGTCAAACAACACCTCCGCAAACAAAAAAAACAAAAAACAAAAAAAAAACAGCCGCCTCACTCACACTGGTAGCTCATAGAAGTGTCAGCGTGCAAGATCATGACATTGAATAACGACGTCAGACAACGTCTCCGTTTACAAACCGGCCGCCCTCCATGCGTATAACGGCTTCACATTTGAACGGCGGGCTCGGGCTGTCAAACCTGAGAGCGCGTCAAGTGAGAGCTACACGTTGAACATTAACCACTATCCATCAATTGAGCTTTTCTTTTTCTTTCTGACTTTCGCATGATGTGCCCCGACACGACCCAATCGAGATCCGGACTTTGGGGGTGAACCGTCCGCATCCGTGTCACTGCTGGACAATGCGCTGCGCTCGAACGAGAACCGCACTCTGAATACTGGGACACCCACCGCCCGTGCAACTTCTGGAAACGTTTCAAGTGAGCGGACACGCCGCTGAAACGAGAGCTACATGCTGAAAACCACCCGCAGTCCGTGCGCGAGCTGTCGGAAGCCGTGGGAAAGAACGCGCGCGGCGCCAGAACGAGAACCACATGCCGAGAACGGCTCGCCGTTCATCCGTGCAGAAGACGTTGAAGACGAATGTGCGTAATGTCATGGCGAGAACCACACGCCCGCCCTCCAGCGAAAACCACATGTTGAGAACGGATCGCCTTTCATCTGCGCAGCCAGAGAGAACGCTGAAGACGACTGTGCGCAATGCCATGGCGAGAACCACACACCCGCCCTCCGTCCGTGTAGCTGCTGGGGATTTCGCGCTTCGAGATCACATTTTCCATGGGGAAAGCTCACATGAAGCTCCCCAGTCGCCATGCCGGCACGCCTTAGTGGTGCGGCGAGGAGGACAGCCCATCAAAAACAAAGGAGGAGGATGAGGAGGAGGGGGAGGGGAGGCAGGGAAGGAGACAGCGAGGACGTAGGAAACGAAGGGTAGGAGGCAAGTAGGAGTAGC
The DNA here is from genome assembly GCA_963575745.1 of Prorocentrum cordatum. Taxonomy (NCBI): domain Eukaryota; class Dinophyceae; order Prorocentrales; family Prorocentraceae; genus Prorocentrum; species Prorocentrum cordatum. Next base: position 28,064 of record CAUYUJ010010301.1, on the reverse strand, counting down.
ACGGCAGTGCAAGATTGGAGGGCCAGGAAGGAGGAGAGGAGCGAGGGAGGAGGAGGGAAGAGTAGGAGGAGGAGGGAGGAGGCAGGAGGAGGAAGAGCGGAGGAGGAGACGGAGGAGGAGGAGGCACCCATGGGAAGAAGAAGGGTGATGGGGGAGGGGCATGAGGCGGGGGTATGAGGGACGTAGGAGGGAAGAGGGGGCGGAGGAGGGGGGAAGAGGGATCCATAGAAGGGCTGGACCGAAACGTTGTTTTTCGTCTTGTTTTTCGTTCTGCTCTACCTGTTCTCCTGTACCTCCCTGCCAAAACGAACAACAAAACACAGCCGAAGTCAAGCAAAACAACGTTTAGGTCCAGCCCGATCCATAACTGCGACGCCGTGTTTGTTTCGCAGCCGATGGCCCCGGAAGTCTGGAGCTTTTCCCTGAGGCTGGCTTATCCTCCTGGGGCCGGCTTTTTCTCACCTCCCGACGCTGTTCTTTCGCGAAGAGAGGGGGGTTGGATGGGGGAGGGGAGAGAGGGGAGAAGCAGCTTAACGAAGACGAGCATGTGGGCAAGGATAAGCACATCCTCGAGAGGGGGGGAAGAGAGGAGCAGCTTGACGAAGACGAGCACGTGGACAAGGGGGAGCACAGCCTCGAGCACCTCGGCGATCGCCCGCGTGCACTCGGCGCTCAGCTCCGGCCAGTTCATCGCCCCACCCCCAAGGTGCGGACTCAGTAAACTGTCTAAACCTTCAGCTGCCATAGCAACGGGTGATAATGATGATGGTGATGATGCGGATGACGATGATGACGACGATGATGATGATGATGTTGATGCTGATGGTGATGATGATGATGATGATGATGATGATGATGATGATGGTGATGATGATAATGATGATGCTGATGCTGCTGATGATGAGGAGGATGATGCGGATGATGATGATACTGATGATGCTTATGATGCTGGTGATGGTGATGATGGTGATGATCAAAGTGATGTTGATGCTGCTGCTGATGATGAGGAGGAGGAGGAGGAGAAGGCGTAACGACGAGCGTTACACAGCGCGACATGATCATATGGTTGAGCGGTAGGGATGCAAGAAGCCTGGGCGCCCACGTTGAAGCCTTTTGAACGAAAGTGGCCATCGACTGTGGTTCAATAATCGGCCGAATATGCAAGGATGAAAGGACACACCTGGGCTACTCGTCCTTATGACCAGGATTGACTGTGTAGTAGTGGTGGTAGTCATGATGTGGACGATGCTTGGGTTTGCAATCGGCAGAGGGGGAGGAGTGAGGTTAGAAGGAAGGATGAAAATGAGGAGGAGGAACAGAATAAGGAGGAAGAGGAGTAGGAGTAGGAGTAGGAGGAGGAGGAGGAGGAAGAGGAGGAGGAGGAGGGGGAGGCCGTAGCCATTTTGGCTCAAGATTTTGGCCCCCCCTGGAAACAAAGTGGATATCGCTAGTCCGCGGCCAATTTTCTGTTGTTTTCTTCCAGGCCTCCTCAATGTAGTTCCGCGCTGCTGAGGTTGAGCCCACACCACGACGGTCTCATGCCGCCTGCCCGCAGTGTCCCCAGGAAAGTCGCCAGTCAGCCGCACGCGCTTGCTGACAAGGGTGCTCTTGGGAACAGTGGTTGGGTGCGTAGGCCTTGGATGTACTTTGGACCCCTGTGGAAGTGTATGGCGTGAGGGTGCGGAAAGAAACCGAGTACCTACCGTTGGTGCAAGCATTTGTGGTGAGTGGAAGCCGCGGGGTCCGCGCTACAGGTACAGTCAACCCTCCCCGGACTTCGACGCGACATCCCTTCGCAAAGACGAGCTCAGCAGCCTGCGTGAGACGTCCAGCAAGATCGGTGACAAGTCCCTCATGGCCCTCTGCGAAATGCAGCTTAAATTGCTCAACAGGGTACCGCCGCCGCCGCCACCCATCGAGCAGAGGCTGGCAGCATCCAGAAGGGCCTTGGACCAGCAGGGTGCGAAGCTCGGGAAGGCCATGGACCAACATGTCAAATGGAAGCGCGACATTGACAACCACTGGGAGTACATCGTGAGCCCCAAGACGAAGCTCGAGGACATACAGGCCGACTATGACCTCCTGGCCGCGGAGGTCGGCACTGTGGGGCCCGAGTCCCAGCACCAAGAAACTGAAGAAGCAAAACCAAAGTTGTCCCTCCATGCGCTCCTGGACGGATCCCTGGACGGTTTCGCCATCGACTTCGGAGACGTGTTCAATCTTGGGGGTGGTGAAGATACCGAGGAAGGGGAACTCAAGCAGGCTGAAGAGCGCAGGGAGGCCCTCGCCACGCAGCTCCAGCCCGCAGCCAAGTGTCTCTTCTCGGAGGCGGCCTCCAGGTGTGCCAAGGCCTGGGAGGAGCATAGGGGGCCCCGCGCCTCCGCCTCGGCAAGACAAGAGGGGGCCCAGGACGGTGCAGCCCCGAGCGAGAAACCTCCCCCAGCCCAGGACAACGCCGAACCGCAGTCTGGCCCAGCACCCGCAGCTTCTGGCCCAGGCTCGGAGGGCCCGCCCCAGCGACCAGCGGGGGGGGGACAGCGTTGCCGGGGCAAGGAGGGCCTTCGAGCAGGAGGCTGCACAGCGTGCTGCTGGCGACCCTATCCCAGCGACGTCATAGCCTCCTGGCCGATGGCCGTCTTCCCCTCGGTACCCTTAGGTCGGGCATGTCCCCCTACAGGGGGATTTTGGATGAAAAACCTGACCGGACAAGAACGGGAAGCGTCGCTTTAGTCCACCAAGCATGTGGAATATGCTCTGTTGTTGTTACGCCGCGAAGGTATGCCGTGGCGCGCGTGTCGGCGTGCGTGCGGGGTGTGTTTTGCTGTGTTCCTGTGTGTTCTGCCGTGCTCCTGTTCTGCCGTGCTTGTGCTCTGCCGTGCCTCTGTGTGCTCTGTGTGTTCTGCCGTGTTCCTGTATTCTGCCGTGCGGATCGTCGCGGTGGTCGTTTTGGCGGAGCTTCTGGGCGCGCACGGCAGAAAAAGACCAGAAGCACGGCATAATAGGCCCGAAGAGCGAAGGAGCACGGCAGAAAAAGACCAGGATCACAGCAGAATAGACCCCAAGAGCAAAGGAGTACGGCAGAATAAACCCCAAAAGCGAAGGAGCACGGCAGAAAAAGACCAGGAACACGATAGAATAGACCCCAAGAGCAAAAGAGTACGGCAGAATAGACCCCAAAAGCAAAGGAGCAGGCAGAATAAGACCAGGATCACGGCAGAATAGGCCCCAAGAGCTAAGGAGCACGGAAGAAAAAGACCAGGAGCACGGCAGAATAGACCCCAGGAGCTAAAGAGCAGGGATGAATATGCCCCAAGTGCGAAGGAGCACGGCAGAGAAAGGCCAGGAGCACAGCATTATACACCCCAAAAGCCAAGGAGCACGGCAGAAACTTACCAGAATAAGCCGCAAGAGCGAAGGAGCACGGCAGAAAAAGACCAGGAGCACGGTAGAATAGACCCCAAGAGCTAAGAAGCACGGCAGAGTAGGCCCCAAGAGCGAAGGAGCAAACCAGAAGAAGACCAGGAACATGGCAGAAAGACTAGATAACTCGTCATTTTCGGCAGACTCCAGGGCGCTGTTGGAGCCATCTTGGGCTCCTTTGGGGGCTCTCATCTCTTCGTCTTGAATCACTTCGAAAACGTTGTGGAGGCGATGTTGCGAACATCTCATTTGTTGAGGATGTCCCCAGCGAAATGATCAATTTCTGCTGTGCTCCTTTTTTCGGTCTGCCGCGCCCCTCCCGATTTCCTGAGGATGTCCCGAGCGAAAGCGCAATGTTTTATATGAGAAGTGGTAAAACAGCTTTTCTAACAAATCATTGGTTCGAGGATGTCTCGGGCGAAACGCTAATTTTCATACACGACAAAATCCTTGACATTTTTCGACATCCCGATGTTCTGAGGATGTCTCGAACGAACATGTCACTTGTTTACAGAAAACGTCTTAAACGATAGCCTCCAACACCTCCATATTCGGAAGATGTCTCGAGCGATATCGCTGCTTGTGGGAATCCGCCAACGAAAAAATCGGTACAGCGCCGAACCCCATTTAGTCCACCAAACATGTGGAACATGCTCTGTTGTTGTCATGCCGCGCAAGTATGCCGTGGCGCGCGTGTCGGCGTGCGTGCGGGGTGTGTTTTGCTGTGCTCCTGTATGCTCTGCCGTGCTCCTGTTCTGCCGTGCTTCTGTGTTCTGCCGTGCCTCTGTGTGCTCTGTGTGTTCTGCCGTGTTCCTGTATCTGCCGTGCGGATCGTCGCGGTGGCCGTTTTGGCAGAGCTTCTGGGCGCACACCGCAGAAAAAAGATGAGGAGCACGGCAGAATAGGCCCCAAGAGCGACGGAGCACGGCAAAGAGAAACAAGGAACACTGCAGAATAGACCCCAATAACAAATGAGTACGGCAGAATACGCCCAAAAAGCTAAGGAACACGGCAGAAAACGACCAGGAGCACGGCAGAATAGACCTCACGAGCCAAGGGGCAGGCAAACAAAGACCAGGTGCACGGCAGATTAGGCCCCAAGAGCGAAGGAGCACGGCAGAAAAAGACCAGGAGCACGGCAGAATAGACCCCAGGAGCTAAGGAACAGGGCTGGATATGCATCAAGTGCGAAGGAATACGGCAGAGAAAGACCAGGAGCACGGCAGGATAGACCCCAAAAGCTAAGGAGTACGGCAGAGAATGACCAGGAGCACGGCAGAATAGGCCCCAAGAGCGAAGGAGCACGGCAGAAAAAAAAAACCAGAAGCACGCCAGAATAGACCCCGAGAGCTGAAGGAGTGCGGGAAACTAGACCCCAAGAGCGAAGGCGCAAACCAGAAACAGACGAGGAACACAGCAGAATAGAACCCCAAGAGACAAGGAACACGGCAGAATACGCCCCAAGTGCGAAGGAGCACGGCAGAAAAAAAAGCAGGAACACGGCAGACAAAGACCAGGAGCACGGCAGAATAGGCCCCATGAGCGAAGGAGCACGTCGTAAACAAACCAGGAGCATGGCATAATAGACTCCAAGTGCTGCCGAGCACGGCAGAAAAAGACCAGGAGCACGGCAGAATAGACCCCAAGGGCTAAGGAACACGGCATAATAGGCCCCAAGAGCGAAACAGACGCCAGAAAAAGACCAGGATGACGGCAGAAGATGCCCCAAGAGCTAAGGACGACGGCAGAAAAGACCGAAACACCGTAGAAAAGGCCCGATGAGCCAAGGAGTACGACAGAAAAGACCAGGAGCACGACAGAATAGGCCCGAAGAGCGAAGGGGTACACCAGAAAAAGACGAGGAGCACGGCAGAATAGGCCCGAAGAGACAAGGAGCACGGCAGAAGATGCCCCAAGTGCGAAGAAGCACGGCAGAAAATGACCAGGAGCACGGCAGAATAGACCCCCAGAGCTCAGGGGCACGGCAGAAGAAGACCAGGACCACGGCAGAATAGACCCCAGAGCTAAGGAGCACGGCAGAAAAAAAAAACAGGAGCACGGCATAATAGGCCCCATGAGCGAAGGAGCACGGCAGAAAAAAAACAAAGAGCACGGCAGAATAGACCCCAAGAGCTGAGGAGCACGGCAGAAGAGGCCCCAAGAGCGAAGGAGCATGACAGACAAAAAACAGGAGCACGGCAGAATAGACCCCAAGAGCTGAGGAGCACGGCAGAATAGGCGCCAGGAAAGAAGGAGCATTGCAAAACACGACCAGTGACCAAGAGCACGGCAGAATAGACCGCGAGAGCTAAGGAGCACGGCAAGATAGATGCAATAATACAGCATAATACGCCCCAGGGAAGAAGGAGTATGCAAGAAAAACACAAGGAGCACGGCAGAATAAACCCCGAAAGCGAAGGAGCACGGCAGAATGTGCCCCAAGAGCTAAGGAGCACGGCAGAAAACGACCAGGAGCACGGCATCATAAGCCCCAAGAACAAAGGATTGTGACAGAAACTGGCCAGGAGCATGGCAGAATAGGCTAGAAGAGCGAAGGAGCACGGCACAAAAAAACAAGGAGCATTTCAGAATAGACCCCAAGAACGAAAGAGCACGGCAGAATAGACGTCAAGAGCGAAGGAGCACTTTTGTTCGCCGGCCATGCTCCGCCCGATTTTTTTGAGGATGTATGCAGCGAGAGCGCGATTTTAAACATGAGAGGTATTGAAACCGCCACTCCAAGATATCATTTTTGTTAGGATGTCTCAGGCGAGACGCTAGTTTTTGAACATCTGTCGAATTCGCGGGTTCCCATGTTTAAGGGATGTCTCAGGCGAAACGCTCATTTTTGATGAAATCGATGTTGTGAACATTTCATTTTTGTAAGGATGTCTCAGGCGAAATCGCCATTTTGGATCGTCTCGAGGGCGCTCCTGAGGGTCAAATTTGGGCTTGTTTGGGGCCTTTGGGGGCCTTCTTGATGCCTTACAAAACCGTTACAGTCCGATGTTACACACATTCATTTTTTCAGGATGTCCCTAGCGAAATCGTCATTTTTAGATGACTGGCAGGAACCATCTAGAAGCCTTTTCAGGAGCGATCCCCAGACGATGTTGAAACAGCAGTTTTCAAAACGATGTTGTTCGATTTGCTTTTTTTGTTGAAGATGTCCCTCGCGAAATCACTATTTTCAGCAACCTTAAGGGCGCTCTTGGAGCCATGTTGTGGCCTTCTGTTGCTTCCTGATGCCCTCCGAAAATCATTACGATGCGATGTCGCACGCATCAATGTTTTGAGGATGTCCCTAGCGAAATCGACATTTTTTGAAGGCTGCCTTGGGCCGTCTGGAAGCCTTTTTAGAAGCAAAGTCAAAACTATGTAAGAACAACAGTTTTCAAGTCGATGCTGGTGTATGTTTTCATTTTTTGAGGATGTCCCTAGCGAAATCGCTATTTTCGGAAGTCCCCCAATCGTTCTGATAGCCATCTTGACGTGCTTTTTGGCATCTCATTTCCTCATCTTGAGGCACTTCGAGAACGATACCAAGACGACGTTGAGGACATCTCATTTTGTTGAGGATGTCCCTGGCGAAATGCACATTTCTGCCGTGCTCTTCGTTCTGGTCCGCCGTGCTGCCGCTCGTTTTCTGAGGATGTCCCTAGCGAAATCGCAATTCTTAACATAAGAGTTAGTTGAAGACTTCAGTCGTCATTTAATTTTTTCGAGGATGTCCCGAGCGAAACGCAAATTTTCACAGACGGCGACATTTCGCTGTCATCAACTGTTCGAGGATGTCTCGAGCGAAACGCTTGTTTTTGTTAAACGCGATGTCGCGAAGATTTCATTTTTGTGAAGATGTCTCACGTAAAATCGCCATCCCGAGGAATCCGCTAAGCCTCATACACCGTGCACCCCGCCACCCCCTATAATTAAAAGATCTCTTACTGATATGAGGAAGATTCAGCCAAAACGTCCAGCTCGCTTCTCGTTCCTCGAAGACGCTTCCCGTCATCCGCCGACCCTGTCGGCGTGTGGAAGAGGCTGTTCCGTCACAGCGAAATTGAAATTGAGCAACGCTGTAGTTGAGTCGAAGGGAAGCTCCTTCCCTTTGATCCCTTTCCCGCTGGGGGGGTCCCGGGGGGGTCCAAGGGGTGGGGTCCTGGGGGTCCCGGGGCAGATACGACTCCCCCCCGGGCGGTTCGATGGCCCAGAAAAGCCGCAGGGCGCGGCAGAAGTGCCCCAAGATGTCCCCAAGACAGTCTTCGAGCGTTCCATATCGGTCAAGTATTGGTATAAGTCGCCAGAGTAACCTCCAGACGGCACTAAAGGTTTCCAGCGCGCCCCAAGAGGCCTCCTAGACGACTTCCAAGAGGGCCCCAAGGGGCAAAAGTCATTGCTTTTCCAGAGCTTTAAACATAAATCAGCACTCTTGCCTTATCAGCTTCCCGACGCTCCAAGACAGGCCAAGAAGCCCCCAAGACCGCCCGAAGAGGCCTCCAAGAGAGTTCCAAAACGACCCAAGAAGGCGCCAAGGCCTCCAAGACAGCCGAAGAGGCCCCCAAGACGACTCCAAGGAGGCGCCCAGACGGGGGACCCGAACGAACATTTCGAGCCCTCGGCCTGAGATGCTCTCGGGAAGCCCCCAGAGGCCCCTAAGAAGCCCCTCGAGAAGGCCCAAGAAGCCCCCAAGAGACCCCCAAGCCCAAGAAGCGTCAAGAGGCCCCCTCCACCTCTTGCTCCTCAACGTCCTCCTCGTGCTCGTCGTCGCCGTCTTTAGGGTCGGCGGCACCGGGCGTAAGGCCGTCGCAATAAACAGGATGCAACAAACATTCAAACATGATCAAACATAGCAGAGCAAATCGTCCCGGGACGATTTTTTGCTGTTAAAGGAACTATGTTCGAATTTTCCTCCTGTGGAGGGACGCGCCCGACGTAACGGCACCCCGACAGGGGCTGAACGGGGGCCTCTGACCACCCCCCGCCCTGGGACAGCGGCCGCGGGCCGCCAGGCCCTCGGCGCTCCGCGAGGGGCTCAAGGTGGGGGCTGCTCGGGGCGCTCCCCGCCCGGGGGGAGCGGGCTCCGGGAGCGGGTGGCACGCGGAGTCACGCGCAACCCTGTCCCCCGAGGCTGGTGGCAGGGCCACTGTACGGTGGAGGCGCTTGTTGAGGAATAGTCCCAGGAGGCGCCAGACCCTGGAGGATTCCTTGCCCACGGAGGGCGGCGGTGATCTCCACGGCCGATCCACGATTGGAGTTCCACTGGCTTCCAGACCCTGGATTTCTTATCTGCGGGTTCCTTATCCACTGCCCACTCTGTACTACTCATGGCGATAGGCAACGTCCGAATTCCACGGCGCGTTTGGGCGCCAGTTCCCTCCGGGGAGCAGCCCTTCTTCGACAACCTTGCCGAGCGGCGCGCTCGCTGGCCCCGCGAAGCCTGGAGGGCCCACGGGGGCGCGCCCTCCGCTGCAGCGGGCGCGGGCCTCTCCTGGAAGCCAGGTGGAGGGGCGGCCGAAGTCGCCGACAGCATCGCCGAGTGCCAGGTCGAGCGGCGCACCCGCTGGCCCTGCGAGGCCCGAGGGGCCCACGTGAGCGCGGCGCCCTCCGCTTCAGCGGGCACGGGTCTCTCCTGGATGCCAGGTGGAGGGACAGCGAAAATCGCCAACGTCGTCGCGGGTTACCAGGCCTCCTTCCTCTTCGAGCCCAGCTGGGCAGCAGCTGGCGGTGGCGAGGAGCTCTAGATCTCAGCCCCGCTTCTACTTCGCCAATGCCACGCCTTGGGGTCAGAAGGCTTGGGATTACCTTAACCAGGATGGCGGAGGCTTTTATCGTTTCTGACACAGTCATGATAGCGGAGCACCACCTGCAAGGCCCCTAACACGTGCAGGCGGTCAAGATGCTAATGCGGGATGACGATCAATTAAAAAAATGGGGGGGGGGGGGAACGATAAACAAAAATAGTTTCCTGCTATTTCTGCACAATTTTCTGACTGGACGAGAACGATTTGAAACATAGTATTCCAGCCCGCGGCCGGTTTTTTCGAATCGTCATCCTGGGCGCCGCCGCGTGAACACGACCCCCGGTCATTTATTAATCGTCATCCTCCATTAAACAGGTGTGGCTAGTCGGTTACCTCCCAGAGTGCAGTTGGAACCGCTCGCGGAGGCTTTCGTGGTGGAACATGGCTCATGACCAGGAAGTGGCTCCGGCATGATCCGCTCTATCCTGGGGTAAAGCGTGCAGTTCAGGAAGAGAGGCCCACCTACATGGAGACCCAGTGGACCAGCCAGACAGTCCGCATGGGGAACCTCCAGGGAACCTCCGGGAGGTCTGTTCGAGGTCTGTTTGAGGTCTGTTTGAGGTCTGTTTAAGGTCTGTTTGAGGTCTGTTTGAGGTCTGTTTTGGGCCAAACTCTGATTAAGGTCTGTTTGACGTCTGTTTAAGGTCTGTTTGAGGTCTGTTTGTGGTCTGGCCGAATCTCTGAGGTCTGTTTGAGGTCTGGCCGAAACTCTGTTTCAAGTCTGATTTCCCCGGGCGGCCCTTGGGTTCCTCAGAGGGCCTCCGGGCGGCCCCGGAACGAGGGCGAAAACGATGGCGAGAACGAGGGCGGAAACGAGGGCGAGAACGAGGGCGAAAACGATGGCGGGAACGAGGGCGAGAACAAGGGCGGGAACGAAGGCGGGAACGAAGGCGGGAACGAGGGCGAGAACGGGGGCGAGAACGAGGGCGGAAACGAGGGCGGGAACGAGGGCGGGAACGAGGGCGGGAACGAGGGCGGGAACGAAGGCGGGGACGAGGGCGAGAACAAGGGCGGGAGCGACGGCGGGAACGAGGGCGGGAACGACGGCGGGAGCGAAGGCGAGAACGAGGGCGGAAACGAAGGATGGAACGAGGGCGGGAACAAGGGCGGGAACGAGGGCGGGAACGACGGCGAGAGCGAGGGCGGGATCGAAGGCGGGAGCGAGGGCTGGAGCGATAAGGGACGGTGGAAGGAAGAGGGAGGGGATAGTGGGAGGAGGGAGAGGAGGAAAGGGAAGGGGAGGGACGGTGGAGGATAAGGGAGGGCCGGAAAGAGGGGGAGGAGGGAAGGTGGATGATAAGGGAGGGGATAAGGGGCGGAGGAAGGAGACAAACTGAGGACGAGAGGGGGGGGGGAAGAGGGGCGCGAACGGGGGAGGATGGAAAGGGGGGGAGAGGGAAGCGGAGGAAGGAGGGAGGGGATGGACGAGGTAGGAAAGAGAGCGAAAACGAACCAGGGTCCGATAAAACGAGACCACGACCCAGGGGCCGAGAAAACGAGACAACGAGAAAACGCACCAGGGCCCGAGAAAGCGAGAACACGACCCAAGGGCCGAGACAACGAGAAAAATCAGAAAACGAACCAGGGCCCGAGAAAACGAAACAACAACCCAGAAGCCAAGAAAACGAGAAAACGAGACAATGACCCAGGGGCCGAGAAAACACGATAACGACCCAGGGGCCGAGAACACGAGAAAACGATCAAACAAACCAAGGTCCGTACGAGCAAACGAGACCACGAGGCCGAGAAAACGCGATTATCGGTCCTAGGCAGCGAGACGACGACCCAGGGGCCGAGAAAACGAAAAAAGGATGAAAGGAATCAGGGCCCGAGAAAACGAGACTACGAACCAGGGGCCGAGAAAACGAGGCAACGAGAAAACAAACCAGCGTCCGAGAAAACGAAACCACGACCCAGGGGCCGAGAAAACAAGCAAACGAGAAAACTAACCAAGGCCCGAGAAAACTGGACCACGACCCAGGCGCCGAGAAAACAAGAAACGAGAACACAAACCGGGGCAGCGAAAACGAGACCACGTCCCAGGGGCAGGGAAAACGAGAAAACGAACCAGAGGCCGAGAAAACGAGACCACGACCCAGGAGCCGAGAAAACAAGAAAACGAGGAAACGAAACGGGGTCCGAGAAAACGAGACCACGACCAAGGGGCAGAGAGAATGCGAAGACGATAAAACAAACCAGGGTCCGAAAAAAAATGACACCACGACCCAGGGGCCGAGAAAACAAGAACACGAGAAAACGAACCAGGGTCCGAGAAAACAAAACCACGACCCAGGGGACGATAGAACAAGAAACCAAGACAACGAATCAGGGTCAGAGAAAACGAGACCACGACCCAGGGGCCGAGAAAACGAGAAAACAGGACAACGAACCAGGGGCCGAGAAAACGAAACAAAAAACCCAGGGGCCGAGAAAACGAGAAAGCGAACTGGGGCCCGAGAATCCGAGACCACGACCCAGGGGCCGAGACAACGAGAAAAAGAGAAAACGAACCGGGGCCCGAGAAAACGAGACCACGACCCAGGGGCCGAGAAAACGAGAAAACGAAACAGGGTCCGAGAAAACAGAACTACAATCCAGGGGCCGAGAAACGGAGAACACGAGAAACCGAACCAGGGTCCGAGAAAACAAAACCACGACCCAGGGGCCGAGAAAACAAAAAACGAACCAGGGTCACAGAAAACGAGACCACGACCAAGGGGCCAAGAACACGAGAAAACGAGAAAACTAACAAGGGCCCGAGAAAAAATGACACCACGACCCAGGGGCCGAGAAAACAAGAACACGAGAAAACGAACCAGGGTCCGAGAAAACAAAACCACGATCCAGGGGACGATAGAACAAGAAACCAAGACAACGAATCAGGGTCAGAGAAAACGAGACCACGACCCAGGGGTCGAGAAAACGAGAAAACAGGACAACGAACCAGGGGCCGAGAAAACGAAGCAAAAAACCCAGGGGCCGAGAAAACGAGAAAGCGAACTGGGGCCCGAGAATCCGAGACCACGACCCAGGGGCCGAGACAACGAGAAAAAGAGAAAACGAACCGGGGCCCGAGAAAACGAGACCACGACCCAGGGGCCGAGAAAACGAGAAAACGAAACAGGGTCCGAGAAAACAGAACTACAATCCAGGGGCCGAGAAACGGAGAACACGAGGAACCGAACCAGGGTCCGAGAAAACAAAACCACGACCCAGGGGCCGAGAAAACAAAAAACGAACCAGGGTCACAGAAAACGAGACCACGACCAAGGGGCCAAGAACACGAAAAAACGAGAAAACAAACAAGGGCCCGAGGAAAAATGACACCACGACCCAGGGGCCGAGAAAACAAGAACACGAGAAAACGAACCAGGCGCCGAGAAAACAACACAAAAAACAACATCCAAGAAACGAAACAGAAAACTACGAACCAGGGGTCGAGAAAACGAGGCCACGACCCAGGGGCCGAGAAAACGAGAAAACGAGAAAACAAACCGGGGCCCGAGAAAACGAGACCACGACCCAAGGGCACAGAAAATGCGAGAACGAACCAGGGTCCGAGAAAACACGACCACGACCCAGGGGCCGAGAAAACGAGAAAACGAGCCGGGGCCCGAGAAAACGAGACCACGACCCAGGGGCCGAGAAAACAAGAAAACGAAACAACGAACAGGAACACAGAAAACGAGACCACGACCCACAGGCTTAGAAAACAAACAAACGAGAAAACGAACCAAGCCCCGAGAAAACGATACCACGACCCAGGAGCCGAGGACATGAGAAAACGCGAAAACTACCCACGACCCAGGGTCCGAGATCACCAAAAGACGCTTGGTTCGAGAAAACGAGACCACGACCCAGAAGCCGAGAAAACGAAGAAACGAGAAAACAAAGCAGGGTCACAAAAAACGAGACCACCAGCCGGGGGACGAGAGAACGAGAAAACGAGAATTCTAACCAGCGTCCGACAAAAAGAATACCACAACCAAGGGGCCGTGAAAACGAGAAAACGAAGCAGGGTCAGAGAAAACGAGACCACGACCCAGGCGCCGAGAAAACAAGAAAACAAGAACGCGAACCAGGGTCAAAGAAAACGAGACCGCGACCCAGGAGCCGAAAACACGAGAACACAAGAAAACGAACCAGGGGCCGAGAAAATGAGAAAACGATAAAAGGAATCAGGGCCCGAGAAAACGAGACTACGAACCAGGGGCCAAGAAAACAAGAAAGCAAGAAAACGAACCAAGGGTCGATTCGTTCTCTAGTGCTGCGGTGCGCACCTGTCGTCAAGGATTCCGCCATTTTGCCAGAGCCCCGGAAGGGAGGGGGGGAGGAGGTAGCTTCGGAAGCCCCCCCCCTTTACACAGGACGGGGGGGGGTAGTTTAAAGCCGCCCCCCCTGTGTCCAGACCAAGAAAGGAAGGAGGGGTGGGGGTAGCTTCCGAAGCCCCCCCCACTTTGAAAGGGAAGCCCGGGCTCACCTTCTGCTTTGGAAAAGGGAGGGAGTGCGGGGATAGCTTCGGAGCCCCCCCCTTTAGCCAGGGCCCCCCTAGCTTAGAAACCCGTCAGAAGGGAGGGGGGGGGGTAGTTTCGGAAGCTCCCCCCCTCTTTCGAAGGAAGGGGGGGGGGGTAGCTTGAAGCTGGGTCCCCTTTTCGAGTATTGAGTTCCGTACGGGCGCGCTCTGACGAAACTCTGATTTGGCTCTGGCCTGAAACTCTGGTTCATCTCTCTGGTTTAGCTGAAGCTCTGAATTAGCTCTGGTCTGGAACTCTGACTTAACTCTGATTTAGCTCTGGTCGGGGACAGAGCCGAATCAGAGTTAAATCAGAGTTCGGACCAGGGTTAAATCAGAGTTTCGAGAAAATCAGAAATGAAACAGAGTTCCGGGCCAGAATTGAATCAGAGCTGGATCGGAATATTTTCATAGTTTTTTGAGTTTAATGTTTGAAGCTAGTTTGCCTCCAAAACACACACTCAACCCTAGCTTGCAGGAAGCCAACCAGCATGGTCTCCGCTTGGCCTGGGGACAAGCCGTCGCTGAGCTGCAGCATCCGGCTAGTCGTTGGAGGAGAGTTAACGGTTTTGTAGTAGCCACAGTCGCATGTCGATTGGAGGTGGGCTGCAAACCACATGAGCCCACTGTCTTGGCGGGCACCGATGGTGAGGTGTTCCACGTTCGAGCGCGTGATCCAGAGCGCCCCATGCTGGATCTTCTAGAGGCATTTCATGTTTTGGCCGGAAAACGCCGGCGAACATTATCACGGTAGCTTTTTGTCAGGCTGAACGGACGCGTTTGGTCCGCTCCGAAGGTTGGACAAGCTCAGGGCTGCATGGACTTATGACAAGGCTGGTGTTCTGGAGCTGATCCTTTCGGGTGTCCTCTGGCCAGCTTCCAGGCGGCTTGGGGACGACGCTCGGAGGCCCTTCCCAGATCCCAGGCCCAGGAGCCTCCTTTTCCTCCTTTCCCTCCTGAGCCTCCTCGCCCTCTAGACGAGGGAGAGCTGGATTTCGATGCGATGCTAAATGAAGCAGCGCGTGTCGAAGAAGAGTTGCAACTAGGAGATGACTTGCAGCGTGGCCCCTGTGATGAAGAGCCCATTTTAAGGCCTAATCCAGTCTGGACTTTTCCCTCCTGCCACCGCTGCGCCCCCCCCCAGGAGACCCTGCTCCATCAGCTCTGGATGTGCCCGCTCAATGATCCAAGTCCAGGTTTTGATGCCTCCCTCCACGCGAGAGCTGAGGCAGAGGCAACACATGCCCTATCTTTCTGGCTCAGGAGTCTCCCACCCTTGGATTGGACATGCCAGCATGTCAGTGTTCCGGTCCAGGGGGGAGAAGCGCTTTCGCCCCGATTTTCAGGGGGTCCTTTCGAACTTGATTTGGGGGGTGTGATTTGGGTCGGATGGGGGTGGGGGAGATGAGAGCTCGGACCCTCATTTGAAGCGATGTGGTTGGGGCTTTGCAATCCTGCGAAGAGCCCAGCATGTCCTGAGGGCTTCGCCCCCTTCCCTGTGACGCGCAGACGATCCCAGCAGCAGAATTGTTCGCAACAGCTCGTGCAGCCCAGCTCACCTCAGGCCCGACAGTCTGGGCGATAGATCATGGCGGAGTGGTCAGAGGTATTCGAGCTGGGCCCCGTTTCAAACACAGGAAGCCGATTTCGAGGTGGCGCGATTTTTGGAGCGCTCTTGGGGACAGGCCTATCAGTGTCCATCAGGGTGAGGGGGCCGAACGGTCATTCACTGTCCCTGGGTGCGTGGCTGAAGTGGAATTCCGCGGTGCGGATTCTCGTTGTTGTTGTTTGTTTGTTTGTTTGTCTGTTTGGTTGGTTGGTTGTTTGTTTGTTTGTTTGTTTGTTTGTTTGTTTGTTGTTGTTGTTGTTGAACATTATTTCTTCTTAAGAATAATTATTGTTGGGGCCCCTGGTGCACGACCCCCCCGCCGCGCCTAGGCCGCAGCCTCATTTTCATCATTTTCGTCAGGAAGTCTCAGGCAAAACGGGGTATACCAGATCCGGTTGTTTTGGTGTCCCCCGTTTTCCCGTGCAAAAAACACTATAAAATGAAATCTCTTGTTCTAACATAACCAAACTTCAAGAATCCTTTGCAAAAAAATGACACGAAGTGCACACTCGCGCGCGAAAGATGAAATCCTTCCAAAACCTTAGTTTTCGTAGCGATTTTAACATAAAACATGAAAAACCCAATGGTTTTTCAAAAAAAAAAGTTTCAAACATTCATCTGGCGCGCTCTTGCGGATTTCTGAGGAAACCCAATATGTTTTCAACATTTCTGTCAAACGGGCTTTTGCGAGCAACATTTCGTAGGAATTTTAGCACCGCGCAACATAAAATCATACGAATCGCACCGTGGGACCTCGAAAATCGTCGTCGGCATGTTACCACAGCAAGTCCGCGCGTCACCACGTCATCGAACAAAATCACTGTCACTGTCACATCCGTAGCCATCTCGGATCAAGGTATCGCCTGTGCTCTTGGATGGGTCATGGCTTTGTCGGCGAAAGCCCTTGACGAGCAGTATGGCCCAGAGCTGTCGCGGCCTCCTTTGGCCGACTGCGGCAGCCCGTATTATTTGCATCAGGCGCTCGTTGCAAAGGGTATCCAGGTCAGTCACCAGGCGTGCAAGCTTTGGTGGTGCAAGTATCGGGTTGTGCCTGGCACGGTCAGTATTTCTAGCGCCAAGGAGCTGGAGGGGCAGCACGGCTCTGCCATCCGCCACCTGGGCATCCAGTATAATACAGCTTTCAAATTATGCGGGGCGCTCCGACAGTTGGATCCACCACTGTATGTGTCAGATAAGGTCGCAACGACGTGGCTACTGCAGTATTCTCCCAAAGAGACGCTTGTCAAAGTGCAGAACGCTGGCCATCTGGAGACCTGGTATGGAGAACGTATTCGCACAGACATGCCCGAGGGGACTACTGACGGGGCCGTCTTGAAGCAGTGGCTCCGGGGACATTTATCTGCATCTGCTGACGCCAGGGTATGCCAGAAGTGGCTCAGCGCGGAGTGGGGCGCCAAGGGAGCATTGAATACTGCCCAAGCTGTGGAGGAATGCATAGGCCAGCGTCTTCGACTCAATCAGTATCGGGAGAGCTTCGCCGACGAGGCCGCCGCGGAGGTCCTCTCGCAGCTTCTCTCGGAGAGCGATCCTCCCGTCGCTGTCAGCGGTATGGTTTTGAGGCAATGGTACGTGAAGTATCACCCTGACTCCGGACCTTTGCAGCATGACACGGCTGAAAAGCTCGACGCGGCACTTGGTGACCACATGCGCGCGGTATATCCAGGGCTGAAGTGCCACGCGTTGCATACCGCGTTGCGTATGCGACGGAAAGCTGTCTTGGTGTCCCGAGGAGTTTTGAGACAGTGGTGCGATGTGTATGCGTCGGTGAGCTCCTCAGTGCAGGCGGCGGCTTCATCCGCCCAGGCCGTCACCAGGCGTGTATTGAAGCGCCCGGCGGCGCAGGTCGCAGGCGGGGCATTGAAACGGCCAGCCGCCGCCGGATCTGTCCGCGTGGGCAAACGGCCTGCCGCGGTCGACTGGGAGGAGCCCGTATCGAAGCAGCAGGCCACGGCAGCTTCTTCCTCCACAGATGTGGTTTGTATAAAGCTGCTGACGGGGGATGCTGTAGAGGCGGCATGCGGCAAGCGGTATCGAGAGCAGGAGGTCTCCGACTTGGGCCTTGGCCTCACTTACCAGAATATGCAGGTGCGTCTGAAGGCCTGGGGGTATGAGGCGGGTCAGTATGCCTTGCGAGAGTGGCTCGGCAAGTATCGACTCGGAGACGGTGCCAAACATGGCAATTGCGCCGTCTACGCGTTGTCGCGCAGGGACCTCCAGTACGTATCACGTAGAAGGCTTGAGGGGGCGAGCGCTTGTGGACAAGTATCGCGCGGAGACCGGGGTATTTGCCAATTTGTTGTCCCTGGAGAAGTGGCTGAAGGCGCCCTCCCAGCAGCTGGCAATGCTGGAGAATGCTGAGGAGATACACAGCCACGTATGCGGGGAGTATGTCCTGGAGCAGCTGCAGAAGGGTGTCTCGGCCGAGGAGGTGAAAAAGCAGTTATTGGCGCAGTATCTCGTGGATTGCAGGACCACGCAGCGGCTCGTAGCGCATCGTCGCTATCGCGAGCAACGTGGCGAATACTGGACCAGCGAGCACCTAGAGCAACAGGAGTGGGAGTTCTTGTATTCCTTGGTTTCTCTGGATAGCAAGCTCGGCCACAACTGGGTTGCTGGCCCGCGCGCCCGGGCTAGATCTGGTTTGGAGGCTGCGCGTGTATCCTTATGTCAGCGCTTGGGGGTGGCCGAAGAGTTGGTGCCTTTGCACAATCTACATGTATTTTTTGGTGTCCACGAACGGCATGCCAAGTTGGCACTCGAGTATCCCGGTGCCTTCGTATACAAGGATGCGCTGCCAGGTCCTGTGGTGGAGGCCTACGAGAGGACCTTCCAGGGCCACGTGCTGCCGAGGACTGCACACGCGTGTATCTCCGACCAAGAGCAAGGCTGGTATGCGAGAGCTTGCAGCGTGGCGACAGCTGACCGTTGCATAGTATTCCCGAAAATGGCGGCGGACGCTTGTCTTATTGCTGCGTATGCCATGTTAAAGTGCCAGGAGGTATTTCAGCGACAGTCTTGGTCCATGTCATTACTCACCAGTATCCAAGCCACCTACAAGAAGCAGTATAATCTGACAGATTTTGCGTTTTGGGTGTGCTACGGGAGTTGGTCCGCTTGCGAGGCCTGCGGTTCGTTCTTCTTCAATGACGAGTATTTCTCGAACCGTGTATATCAGGATCGTAGCACGTCGGAACAACCAGACATGCTGGCGGCGTATCGTCGGCAAGTACCGCAGGACCCGGTGGTGCACGCCTGTGGCCACGTTGGTATATCTTCGAGATGGTGGTATAAGCCAGGCATGTACACGCCTGTGGTTGCCAGCTGCCCTTGCTGTTCTGGTAAAGAGACTCCTCTCGAGAAGTTCAACCGCCGTATGCAGAACCATGGGCAGGCCCTCAAGGTTGCAAAGACGTCGGAGCTGTATAGGACCCCCTTGGCGACGAAGTCGGGCTACGAGGCAAAGGAGTGCATCGCCTGGCCTCGATATTCGTTTCGGCAGTTTTCGCTGGACCACAGCACTGGACCCTGTATGCGCGAGATGACCCTCGACGAATGTCGTGCTCTGAGCATCGTCGTCTTGAGGACCTCAGTACAGCAAGAGAGGTATGGCGCTGCGCACCAGTTCAACTGGAAGAAGGTGGGTCTCTCGCGCGCGTACTTCAAGAAGGACCTGGTCTGCGAAGCGAGTATGCCTACCGATCGGTGCAAGGCTGCATTCCATTTTTTGATGGAGCACAGCAAGTATTACCGCAGCTTTCTGACGGAGCAGAGGATCCGCGCGAGCAGGGGCGCCGCGGTCGCCCCCAACCCACCCCCAAAGAAAACAGCCCACCCTCCCTCAACCCACCCCTCCCCCAACCCACCCCTCCCCAAACCCACCGCGGTCGCCCCAAACCCGCCCTCCCCCAACCCATCCCCCCCCAAAAAAAACACGCCAGCAACAAAAATCACATCAACATAAACGCTATTCATTTTCTGGGGGCGCATAACAGGTATTACACTAGCTTTTTGACTCCCACAGGATCCGCATCGAGAATCGCAGCTCCTTAAATCTGTCCTCCTACGACCTCTTTGTTGTCATGAAAGGTATCGAGTGTGCCATGTATCCCGTCTTGTATCCGACTGCGGACTTCACTGATACGGGTATTATGGAGCACTACTATGCCCAGACACAGGATAGCACGAATCGGGTGGTATCCATCGGCCTGTCTTGGACTCGGAAGGTGCTGTCCAGTGCCCGTGTATATGGCGAGCAGCGGGATCTGCCGTTTTTCCTGTATGAGAAGCATCTGGCGAACAAGTATTTCAATGCGCAAGTTCGTGCCGAGAGCCTCGGCGTCACGGGGGACGTCATGACTCGAGATTCGCAGGCCTCTACGGGGCATTGGGAGATTGTGCAAGATTCCCTCGCTGATCTGGTGCGCATCATGCTCGTGCGCTGCTACGACGAGAAGAATTATGAG
Organism: Prorocentrum cordatum; assembly: GCA_963575745.1. Taxonomy (NCBI): domain Eukaryota; class Dinophyceae; order Prorocentrales; family Prorocentraceae; genus Prorocentrum; species Prorocentrum cordatum. The sequence continues at coordinate 8,237 of CAUYUJ010010301.1, read as the reverse complement.
GCCCTGTATCAGCGCTGCCGGAATCCCCGGGGACAGGTATGGCTGTGCGCGTTTCCGAATTTGTTTATCACCATCGCGCCCGCGGAGTGGAAGTTCCCGAGGCCGTATTTCATGGAGCCGTATCTTCGCTGTATATTTGCTGGTGCCTATATGATGTCACTCCATATGTACTTCCTGGTTCGCTGTATCTGGTTGTTCTTGGCGAACCGCTGGGGCCACAGGTTCGTTTCTTGTGTAACACAATTCCAGGAATTGTTTTGCGAGTGTGTCTCATGTCATATGTATCATGTACCCATGTAGCACATACAACAACTGGATGTGTTCCACAAACTGCCCCACAAATGTGACCAACTCTTCTGCGAGTTTGTCTCATGTGTATCAGACGCATCATGTACCATATGTATCATGTCACCACAGTGTGCCCAAATAAAGAACAGTGTTCAGGTTCATCGTTTACCAGTTTGTCTATCATATGTATCATGTGCAATATGATTCATACATGCCAAATGCATGTGTTTGACATTCTTGGTAACCTGCTTGGACACATGACTCCTGCTGTCTTCCTGCAGCCCCGATGGCAGTATTCCAGGAAATATTTTGCGAGTTTGTCTCATGTTGGTCATATGTAAAATGTACTCCATCTATCACATATAACATCTCGATGTTTGCCACAAACTGCCCCAAACATGTGACCAACTCTTCTGCGAGTTTGTCTCATGAGTATCAGACGCATCGTGTACCATATGTATCATGTCATTACAGTGTGCTTACATAAAGAACAGTGTCCAGGTACTTCATCGTTTACGAGTGGTGTATGAAGACCGAGTACCAGGGCCGTGGCACCCCGCACTGGCACATCTGCGCGTGGGTTGTATGCTTTGGGCTGTTGCAGAATCTCCAAGGGCGCACTGGTACGGCTGTCGTGTCGGCATTCGTCAAGTTCCTCTCGCTGGTATTCTGCGCCGAGATAGATGTTCAGATAGGCAGCGGCCGGTTGAACTACATCTCCGGGTATGTGGCGAAGGACCATGATGCCGTCGACGTGAGGCTCGGCGAGTATGTGCAGAAGAATGCAAACAGCTCCTGGCTGACCGCGTATCGCTTGCTCAGCAAGAGCAGCCCGTGCTTGCCGGAAGTGGCGATCCGTATGGCGCAACTGTCGGAATTTGAGCGGTCCTACTCCCATGTTTTGCTGTATCCACCGCAGCCTGCAGCCATGCTGAATTATGACGGGCGGCAAGGAAACTTTTCCTCGAGGATGTATGGTTTTTATCTCCAGGAGAAGAGGGAGCAGCTGGTCGCAGGGACTCCCGTATCGGAGAGTTTCTTGGTATGGCACCGTGGCAGGGAGTATGACACCTCGAACCACTGCGCACAGTTCCGTGGCGGCAGACATCAGCAAAGGTATGCGTCCACGCAAGTGGTCGCCTGCAGGTACTGGTACGAGCTGACCGACGGTTATTGGGGCCAGCATTCACTGACTGTGCTGCCACATGAATACGCTGCACAATTACTCCCTCGGACGTTCAAACACCTGGACAGTATGAAGAACTTCGTGGGCATGATCGAGTATCTCATGTCCTGGCAGTGGTCCGACACTGCTGGTATCGTGGAGACGTCGTGTGAAATGAAATTCCATAATCATGCGCTGCCGATGCGAGTGGGTGAGGACGGCCAGATACTGTCATTCGGCTCGGAGTATACTGCTGGAGGGTCTGTATTTGCCAATGATAGGGCAGCATTCGAGTACCTGCTCTCGCTGGCCCGACGCGATCTGCAATTTCGAGGTATGCGCGATGAGCGTGTCGGCTGCTTCGAGCAGAAGCAACGCGCTAATTTTCTGTTGTATATGCGTGTTGCTCAATGCGATAACGAGCCAGAGTACGAGTGCCTCCGGCAGGCGTGGGATGTCTTGAATAGGCCGAAGTATCAGCAGCGCACCTGGAGTCCCGAGCAGGCTGACGCCATCGAACGGGTCAAGAAGGGTGTATCGCTGGAGGACGAGGAGGAGAAGCAGAACAGTAAGCGTTTCCTGTATATCAGTGGACCACCAGGCAGTGGGAAGACGGCAGTATTGCTGGAGCTGGCCATTTGGGCATGTGAGTCTGTTCAGGTTTTGATCGTGTGTCCCACCGGGTATCTCGTGCACCAGTACAAGTCCAAGCTGCCAGACAGACCTGGTATTGAGAACATCCGAGTGGATGCCATACAAGGAGTCCTGAAGTATAAGAGGGCCGGGAAGGACGGGAAGGTCCGCTGGGCCCCACCCTCGGCTTTGAGAGGTATTGACTTGATTCTTTGCGATGAAGGCAGCCAGTATGAAGATCAGGAATGGATGCGTTTTTTCGCCGCGGTGCGGGAGCAGCCGCATAAACCCTTCACTGTATCGTGGCCGATTTTAAGCAGTTGCAGCCAGTATTGAGCGGGGGGCAATGCGAGCACTTCTGCAACCAAATGGACAAGGTTGACTTGAAGACAGTGTATCGCACCGCAGACCAGCAGCACCTGGTTTTCCTGAACCGTATACGCGAGGCTCAGCCAGATCGAGTGTGTTTGACAGAGTATTTTTGCGACCGGAACTGGCAGCATGAGTCCTTGGAGGCTTGTGTTGAGCGCGGTATGGCGTTGGCGGCGGAGAAAGGACATCCGTTTTCTTGGCTGACGTGTACGAACGCAGGCTCGGCAGAGGTATGCAGAGCGGCTCTGGCATTACTCGGCATTAGTGAGGCCGATCTGCAAAAGGGTGGGTATTCCGATCCCACCACGAAGTCCAACTTGCGCATTTTGGCCAGACCTGGTATCGTGATTCGCCTCAGTCGGAACTTTGACAAACAGCGAGGCTTTGTCAATGGGGCGTTGGCCACGGTATGCGAGTCGCTTCGTGGAAACACTGTGTTTACAGCCAGGCTGGTGGGCACGGGCAACATGGTATTGGTGCACCCCATCGAGGAGAATGGGGAGATCTTCCTGCCCTGCTGCTACGGGTATGCGACCGCGGTGCGTCGAGCGCAGGGTGCGGATCTCTTTCGCGGCTGTATTTACTTCGAGCAGAAGAAGAGAGTGGCCACGAGAGGGTATGGCTACGTTGCCTGCAGTCGCTTTAAGTCCCGCGAGGGCTGCTATGTATTCGGCAAGCTCCGCCGCAGTGACTTCCTCCCGGCTGGCCCTGAGAAGGCCGGCGAGATTCTGGAGCGTGGCTATGACTCGGTATCGTCATCTGACGACGAGGGGAAAGGCTTGGAGTATGCCTGTGCAGATCAAGGGGAGTATGACGCGGACCCTGTTCTGTCCATGGATATGGGCAACAATCTCTTGGACTTCCTCGTGAGCACAGAGGATACGGCAGATGTATCCAAGACCGAGTGCCAACGTATCCTGGCAGAGTTTGCTGCAGGTGCCAGTGCGGAGGCTGCCGATGCGCCAGCGTATGCAGAGCTTCCAGTGAGGGAGGAAGTGCGGGGCGAGAACGGTGAGCTGCTCGTATACGGCGGCGCGGCAACGCCGGAATGATCTATGACGTATGGTGCCGGACGTTGAAAAAAACGTACACACGCGCATGTGTGTATCATCGTCTCCGGTCCGCGTCTAAGCTGGAGTCCAAGTGTATGCCTTCTTATAAAAAATGCCCTCCAAGAGGGCCCCAAGAGCGCCCCCAAGGCTCCCAAGAGCGCCCCAAGAGGGCCTGAAGAGGCCCCCAGGAGGTCCCAAGAGGCGCCCAACAGGCGCCCAAGAGGCGGCCAAGAGATCCCCAAGAAGCTCCAAGGGGCTCCCCGGGGCACCCAGGATGCCCCACGAGGCCCCCGGGTCACGCGAGGAGGCCCCCAAGACGACCCAAAAGGCTTCTACTTGCCCAAGATTCATCCGAGTAGACTCCGAAAGGCATTCAAGAGGCCTCTGGCTCTTCTGATACCTCCTCCTCCTCCACCTCCCTTCCTCAGCCTTCTCCTCATCCTCCTTCTCCCTCCTTCCCCTCTCATCACCATCACCAACACAATCATCACCATCGCCATCACCATCACCACCATCAGGAAACCTCCACCATCACCAACACCACCATCACCATCATCATCACCATCATCACCATCACCACCAATCATCACCATCACGACACAACAACAACAACGTTGTCTCTGTGTGTTGTTCATAGGCACTTTGGCTCAAGAGGGGGTTATTCTTGGCCACGTATTGCCTTGGCGTGGACTCCGCAGGGTATTTTTTCTTGCTCTCCTTTGTATTACTGCGTTTCACCAGAGGTCAGGCAGGAGTACCTGTCGTATGTGACTACCTTTTGGATCAGTGGAGTGTATTCGTCGAGAACTTCGATTCATTTTGTTGTGGACTCGTGCGGCACTGCGAGGCAGTATGCAAAGAGAGGGGATGCTCGTATTTGGCCCATCGGGAAGGTTTGCACATTGCGTATTCTGGTTTGAACTTCATTCGCACTCTTCGCAGGGCTCGTATACGACGGCGCCTTGTTGCATTTGCGGAGAAGTGGGCGCACGTAGTATCGGGGCTTCAGCGTCCCCGCGTGGTGGGCGTCTCGGTCGCGAGCGCTGACATCATGGCCATCGGGGACAGTATCCCGGACTATGTGGCCGTGGCTGTTCAGAAGAACCAGGTGAAGATGGCAGGTAAGTATAACAGCATGGACTGTATGCGGTGTTTTATGCACATGCTTGAGTGTTGCATGGGCTGCGCGCCCACGGAGTATACCGAGGAGCTGCATCAGTGGTTTCTGAAGCGGCAGTGTCGGAAGTATGGACGCAATGCTGCGGCGGAGCTCGCGTATTTTGGCGTGGTGTCCTGCGACAGTGTGACCGCAGCATTGGGTCGTATGAGGAAGGCTCTAAACACCACGTCTCAAGTGAGTGCCGCGACCATGTATGTATTGTTCTGCGAGACGCGGCAGGCTATCAATAGGTATTCGCTGCATGGTCTTTGGTATCTCATTGAGCTGCATGACAAGAGGAAGTCTGTGCGGGCAAATGTTTCGCGTGTCCGACATGGGCTAGCATACAGTGTATCCACGCGTTCTCACACAATTCAGGTTTTGGAGGAGATCCGCAGCTGTGTGGGTGTATCACTCGCTGTGCTGCGGAAGTTACCCTCCAAACGCGCTGGCGGACCTTTGGAGGTGGCGTATCAGTTGGGTCGCCGCCGTTTGTGTCCCGAGGTTGAATTGGACGGTATTCCAGAGTTCCGTGTGCTCGCGAGTTGCCTGAGCGTTGTGACTCAGAAGGTCCAGCACACACAGCAGTATCGCGGCTTGGTCAAGGCCGCGAAGGGTCTGGGTATCAAGCACGCGAAGTCGTATACTAAGAAGAAGCTCGCGGTGCTGGCGCAGCGCGGTATGCAGAAGCCTGCAGGCACGGGGGCGCGTAAGAGGAGTTACGAGGAGCTGGCATCCGCAGTGCACGCTCGCGGCGGCTCCGAGTATGAAAGAATGAAAATGCAGGGAAGGTGGATCACCAGACGATTATCCAAAGTCAAGTTGGAGGCGTTGCTGGCTGAACCCCGAGGGCGGTGTTCATTTGTATAGTTGCATGTTGTCTGACACAGTGGTCGACCAGAAACGTATGAAAGAAGAGCATACAGCAGCAATGGCATACACATATTCATACATACACACATGTAAACATACTAGTTCGACGCGCATAGCCATTCTTGACACATAGACCTTACCTACACAGTCACATACACATACACATGCGTACGTCGAGACATGCACTGAGAGTTACATATCGTCGTATGCATGTGTTTGAAATTTGCCCCAAAAATGTGACCATCAGTTGTGTGTCTTTGTCCCATGTCTATCATATGTTTCATGTGCAATATGTATCATATATACCAAATGCATTCCGAAATTGGCATCAAACATGTGATCAACTGTTGTGTGTCTCTCTGGTCTATCATATGTATCATGTGCAATATGAAGTAGCATAACAAAAGCATGTGTGTGAAATCCCACAAATGTGACCAACTGTTCTTCTTTGTGTCATGTCTATCATATCATGTGCACTGTGTATCATATATAACAAGTGCATGTGTGCGACATTTGCCCCAAAAATGTGATCACCTGTTGTGTGTATTTGTCTTATGTCTATCATATCATGTGCAATATGTATCATATATAATAAATCCATCAGTCCGAAATTTGCCCCAACAATGTGAGCAACTGTTGTGTGTACTTGTCTCAGGTCTATCATATGTACATGTGCAATATGTATCATATATAACGAAGGCATGTGTCCGACGTTTGCTCCAAAAATGTGACCAACTGTTGCGTGTCTTTGCTTCATGTCTATCATATGTATCATGTGCAAGATGTATAATATATAACAAAGGCAGGTGTCCGAAATTTGCTCCAAAAATTTGATCAACTGTGGAGTGTCTTTGTCTCATGTCTAGCACATCATGTGCAATATGTATCATTTATAACAAATGCATGTCTCTGAACTTTGCCCCAAAAATGTGACCAACCGTTTTGTATATTTGTCTCATGTCTATCATGTGTACCATGTGCAATTTGCATCATATATAACAAAGGCATGTGTCTGAAATTTGCCCCAAAAATGTGACCTACTGTTGTGTGTCTTTGTATCATGTCTATCATTTGTATCATGTGCAATATGTATCATTGTATCATGTGCCAATATGTTGACTAATCTGCTTGTGAGTTTGAGTTGTCTTATCAGTGTGAGAAACTCGTTTTGAAACAGGAGGCGCCCTCAACCTCATCCTCCCTCTCTGGTCCCCCCCAGCCCCTAGAGGCCTCGGGCCCCGCCTCTCACGGCGCCCCCCCTTGGGCCCCTCCAGTGCGCCCCACCGGGAACTCAAGCGAGAACACCGTTTTGAAACAGGAGCCGCCCTCAACCTCATCCTCTGTGCCCTCTCTGGTCCCCCCCAGCCCCTCGAGGCCTCGGGCCCCGCCTCTCACGGCGCCTCCCCTTGGGTCCCTCCAGAGCGCCCCATCGGGAACTCAAGCGAGAACCTTGTTTTGAAACAGGAGCCGCCCTCAACCTTATCCTCGCCTCTCTGGCCCCCCCCGGCCCCCAGAGGCCTCGGGCCCCGCCTCTCACGGCGCCTCCTCGTGGGTCCCTCCAGAGCGCCCCATCGGGAACTCAAGCGAGAACCCCGTTTTGAAACAGGAGCCGCCCTCGACCTCATCATCCTCCTCTCTGGTCCCCCCCAGCCCCCAGAGGCCTCGGGCCCCGCCTCTCACGGCGCCTCTCCTTGGGTCCCTCCAGAGTGCCTCATCGGGAACTCCCTTTTTGAAATAGGAGCCGCCCTCAACCTCACCTGCTTGTGAGATTGAGTTGTCTGATCAGTTTGACACATGTATGTGCTTCGTTTCCGTTCGTATGGACTTTGGCACTTTCCCACAGCATCATTCGTTTGCCTTAGCCATTGGGGCTCCAGTCGTATTTCGCTTTTCGTATCTCTTTCCATATACACACGCGCGTCCGTATTGTTGGCAATGGCAGGGCAGTGGGACGAACAGACTGGGGAGTATACCCCATCCAACGAGGAGGTGGCCGAGGGTATGAGGCGCTGGTCTATGTCACCCGGCGGGGACGGATTGGTATTCCACTGGCTCAAGGCTCAGGAGAGACAACAGTACCACTACCATCAGCTAGGGGGGTGGCCGCTCCATCTTCGACCTGGTGGCTCCTTCCGGGTATGCCTCCAGAGAGTGCTCGGAACGAGGTGCCACCAGCTCGAGCTGAAGGCGCGGCCGCCCCCTTAGCTGGTGGTAGTGGTACTTTTGTCTCTCCTGAAAAGGTGCTGCGCGAGACCACGTGGTTGGCGACTGCAGTGTATTTTCCGTGTATGTGGCAGGGACTCACGGGTGTATGCCTTTGCCTCTCGACGCCGGAGAGTACGCGCCAGTCCAAGGAGAACAGTACGGTCGAGAACCAGCGCCGTATGGGAGGCATCGAGAGCCCAGAGTGGATGGCGTTCGCTGTATATTTCTACCCTGGAATGGTATTCGGCAACTTTTCTGGTTTCAAGGATCCAGCCGCGCAGTATCTGGGCACACTTTCGGAAGTATTCCATCGGCTGTGCACCCAAGCTGGTATAGCGAACTGGAGATCGCACGTATTCGTCCGGCACGGCGGCTGGGTGTATGCTGGCTTGCGCAGGCTGTTGCAGCTCCTGCGTATTCACGTGCATTCCGAGGTGGTATCAGGTCTGTCATACAGGCGCATTGCGAGCCTGGATGTATTTGTGGCAAC
>CAUYUJ010010300.1:0-29245 GCA_963575745.1 Prorocentrum cordatum | reverse complement strand
TTTCGGAGCTCCGCGCGGATGCCCCTGGCGCGCTCCGCGCCCCAGGAAGGGGGGTCCAGCGCCGATCCGATCATTTTTCGGAGCTCCGCGCGGATGTCCCTGGCGCGCTACGCGCCCCAGGAGGGGAGTGCAGCGCCGATCCAACAACCTTTCGGAGCTCCGCGCGGATGTCCCTGGCGCGCTCGAGGGGGGTGCAGCGCCGATCCAGGAAATCCGCGTGGACCGCCGAGGGCTGGTGTCTGTGCAGCTGTCTTCTCTCTCCAGGACTGCCACCTGGCCTTCGGCGGAGGCAGCGACAGGCCCGCGGAGGACCTGGCCGCCTGGTGCAGGGAGCTGCGGGACCAGCAGATCGAGTCGCTCGCGGCAGTCGACGACGAGATGATGGAGGCGTTCGTGGAGTTCGACGGCGACGTGCCGCGGGTCGTCATCGAGGGCGCCCTGCAGCGCGCCGTCGCCGCCGGCAAAGTGATGCCGCTGGTGGCCGGCAGCGCCAAGACCGGCATCGGCATCGAGGCGCTGCAGGAGGTGGTCCACGAGTTCATCCCCCCCGGGGACGGGAAGGCTCGCGCGACGAGAGCTGTGCAGAGAAGAGGAGGAGGAGGAGGAGGAGGAGGAGGAGGAGGAGGAGGAGGGGAGAGGGAGGGGGAGGAGGGGGGAAGGAGGAGGAGGAGGGGGAGGGGGAGGGAGGAGGGGAGGAGGGAGGCGGAGCGGGAGGCGAGGAGGAGAGGGGGAGGGGGGAGGAGGAGGAGGAGGAGGAGGAGGAGGAGGGAGGAGGAGGAGGGGAGGAGCGAGGAGGAGGAGGAGGAGGAGGAGGAGGAGGAGGAGGGGGAGGAGGGATGGAGGAGGAGGAAGGAGGAGGTGAGGAGGAGGAGGAGGAGGAGGAGGAGGAGAGGGCGGAGAGGAGGAGGAGGATGGAGGAGGAGGAGGAGGAGGAGGAGGAGGAGGAGGAGAGGAGGAGGAGGGGGAGGAGGAGGAGGAGGAGGAGGGGAAGGGAGCGAGGGAAGGGGGAAGGGGGAAGGGGGGGGCAAGGGGGAAGGGAAGGGGGAAGCGGGAAGGGGGAAGGGGAAGGGTGAGGAGGAGGAGGAGGGGGAGGAGGAGGAGGAGGGGGAGGAGGAGGGGGAGGAGGGAGAGGAGGAGGAGGGGGAGGGGGACAAGCTAGGTGCGCTCGCGTCATATCTGACATCCTACCCCTCCCTCCCATCCCTTACCATGGCGCAGATCCCCTCTCTACTCGCTCAGTCGGATGTCGAGCAGGGCAATGATGGGTACGCGATGCATTGTAGAGCACGGCATGGCATGGCGTAGAAGAGCACCGCAAAGCGTAGCATCAACCTAGCATTGCAGTGCATGCCGTGGCATTGCACGGGAAATGACGCCAGCGCTGCAGCGGGAGCAGGAGTCGAAACGAGCGGAAGCGCGGAAACGAGGCCAGCGCTGCAGCGGGAGCACGATTCGGAACGAGCAGAAGCACGGAAATGAGGCCAGCGCTGCAGCGGGAGCACGATTCGGAACGAGCGGGGCCCGAAAATGAGGCCGGCGCCTCAGCGAGAGCAGCATTTTGAAAAAAATGCAGGCGAAAACCCAACTCCGGGGAAACTAAAAAAAGAGTACGCGGGGGGGGGCTCGGACACTCCCAGGCCGTCATCAGGGAAAGAGGGACAGTAGTATTCATATTGAGTAATTGTGGAGGAGGAGGAGGAGGAGGAGAAGGAAGGAGGAGGAGGAGGAGGAGGAGGAGGAGGAGGAGGGGGAGGAGGGAGGGGGGAGGGTTGGAGGGGAGGGGGAGGGGGAGGGGGAAGGGGAGGGGGAGGGGAGGGGGAGGAGGGGACGCGGGGACGGGGGACGGGGACGGGGACGGGGACGGGGACGGGGAGGAGGGACGGGGAGGGGGAGGGGGAGGGGAGGGGAGGGGAGGGGGAGGGGAGGGAAGGGGGAGGGGGAGGAGGAGGAGGATTCAGGAGGAGGAGGACGGGAGGCGGAGAGGAGGAGGAGGAGTGAGGACGAGAGGACGAGGACGAGGACGAGGACGAGGACGAGGGAGAGGAGGAGGCAGGAGGAGGAGGAGGAGGAGAGGCGGAGGCGGAGGCGGAGGAGGAGGAGGAGGAGGGGCGGAGGAGGGAGGAGGAGGAGGGGGAGGAGGAGGGAGGAGGAGGAGGAGGAGGAGGAGGAGGAGGAGGAGGGAGGGGAGGAGGAGGAGGAGGAGGAGGAGGAGGAGGAGGAGGAGGAGGGGTGCCATGCCCCGAGGGCCCCAGGATGGGTGCGCACGCCTCCCTGGCCCAGCCCGGAGGGCGTGTGCACCGATCCTGGGCTCCAGAGGAAACTTGGCCAGGGTCGGCGGTTCTGCCAAGGCTCGAAGAAGAAACAGCGCCAGAAACATAAACTTTTTCCCCCGCGGATTTATTTGATCCGCGCTGGGCCCCCCCAGCGGCGCCTCCGGCGCCGCCCCTGGCGCGCGGAGCGCGCCAGGGAGGGGGTTCCAGCGCAGATCCAAGAAATCCGCGCGGAGCGCCAAAAGTTTATGTTTATAGCGTCTTTTCTTCTTCAACAGGCGCTGGTGGAGAGCCTGGGCGTGAGCCTGTTCGGCGGCGTGTTCTTCGACACCGTCCCGCCCTTCGTCGGCTGGGCCTTCGCCGTGCGGGCGCCGGCGCACGGTGGCGAGCGGCACGTCGAGGTGCGCATTCTGGACGGGACGCTGAGCAGGGGCGACGAGGTGAAGTTCGCAGGGAGTTCGCATAAGGAGGCTCCCAGAGAGAGAGAGAGAGCGAGAGCACCGGTGCGCCACCACCTCGCCTGGCCACTGCCATCCTGGGTCCCGCGGCGGTGTGCGGACCCTCCTGGCCTCGGTAGGAGTCCGTACGGTAGGTTCGTATCGTGCCGATGCGGTCGCGGTGGCGAACTGGCGTGGGCGTGCGAGGTTTGGGCGCCGCCGGCAGCCCAAAATCGTGCAAGATGCGAGGATCTGGCGATCGAGAGACCGCCGATCGTGAAAAAAGCTTGGATGGACGAGCCGCGCGGTGTCAGAGAAGCCAGCAGCGAGGTCGTCACGACGCGCACGAGCCTGCCGTGTACGTAGGGTACTCCAGATTTCGTAATAAAAGGGAGGGGGTCTGGACCCTCCAAGACAAGCCATTTCAGACCTCCCCGTGGGAGAACCCTCCAAAACATCGTCCCCAGACCCCCCAGGCCCTCCAAGATAGCCTGGAAGAGACCCCCCCCCGAAATGAGACCCCCCTCCCTTTATTACGAAATCTGGAGTAATTATGCGCAGCGCCTGGGCCGAGGACGGCCGTGGCCGTGGCCACGCAGGGTGGTGATGTGAACAGTCTGGCCGCTGAAGTGGGAACCCTGTTCATTGGCGAGGGGCTCAGTGTTCATCAAGCATTGTTTTGCGTGCTGTCTCAGGTCTTCCTCGGCTTGTCTACAGTCCACCCGCATGGTAAGGAGGAGCGAAATTCCAAGGCTACCCTTGACATCCTTGTCCCTTCGGCCCATCCTTGGTCACTTTCGCTGGCCAGCATCGTCCAGAAAACGTCAACATGGCCCTCCAAGGCCCTTGCATCCTTACCGCGCATCCTGATTATACGGGCTGACTGTATGGGAGATCGGAGCTTGACTTATGCAAACGAGGGGCCCCGTTCCTTATCAGGGGTTCCTTGTGGCCTGCAAGTGCCTGCCGTGCCAGGCCTTCACCATCCCGAAGGTCCTGATCCACGGGGCCCGGGGCGAGCTGGTGGAGTGCCCCACGGCCGGGCCAGGCGACCTGGTGGTGCTGCCCGCGCCTGGCTGGCTGGACCACAAGGCCCTCGGCGCCACAAGGCATTTTTGCCATCGCTCGGGCGCGTGCATTCTTTCCCCGGCGAGGACCATCGAGGAGCATGTGAGGTCAAGTTCTGCAAAGAAATGCACGCACGAAGCCGCAACGTGCACGAGGAATGGACGTCCGAGCGATGGCGAGACAAGGAATCCTTGGCATCGCTCGTACGCGTGCATTTTTCTCGGCGAGGACCATCGAGGAGCATTCGAGGTCATCTTGCGAAACAACTGCACGAGGAGTGGACGTCCGAGCGATTGCGAGACAGGGAGCCACTTCTTTACACGCCACAATCAGACAATCAAACTGCAATCCGCCACGTAAAAGGAATGTGATGGAAGCTGTGTGCGCTTCGCCACACAAGGAATCACAATGCCTTCCGCCGCGGAGAGAATCCCGATGTAATCGAAGAAACGACGACGGCATAGACATGCATTGTCGACGATCCTTTGCGGACCGTCGAAAGTTTATGCTGTGTTTAGGCAGTTTTTTCTCCTCCATGTAATCCTCCGCAAAGAGTCAGCGAGCGAAGAACGGTATAAGATAAACTTTCCGCCGTCGGGGACACCTGCCCCTGGGCGGCTGGAACGTTTATACCCCCACGGTGCCACCGTACGGGTATAAACTTTCCAGCCGCCCAGGGACCGGCGACCCCGACAGCGAAACAGTTTATTTTACACCGTTCTTCGCCCGATGTAATCGAAGAAACGACGACGGCATAAACATGCATTGTCGACGATCCTTGCGTACCGTCGACAGTTGATGTTGTGTTTAGGCAATTTTTTTTTCTTCCTCCATGCAATCCTCCGCAAAGAGGCGCTTGGCGCCCACGGCCTGACGCTGTGCGATGCCCACCGCCCTGTCGGCACCTCCCCGGCGATCCTGCCGCTGGGCGAGGCCGGCGCCGCCGCGGAGGCGGCCGGGTGCAGCTTCGCGCTGCAGCTGGAGGGCCTGGACAAGAAGGAGCAGAGGCGGCTCCTTGATGCGCTGGAGGCCAGTGGCGTTCTTCTTCCTCCTCCTCCGCCTCCTCCTCCTCCTCCGCCTCCTCCTCCTCCGCCTCTTCCTCCTCCTCCTCCTCCTCCCCCTCCCCCTCCTCCCCCTCCCCCTCCTCCTCCACGCGAGCCTCGACGCGAGGCCTCAGACCCTTCGCAAGAGGAGGAAAAGCAGGGAAGGGGGCGGGGGAAGGGGAGGGAGCAGGGAAGGGGGACCTTGAGGAGGAGCAGGAGGGGGAGGAGGAGGAGGAGGAGGAGGAGGAGGAGAAGGAGGAGGAGGCGCTGGAGGCCAGGAGCTCGCGCGCGGCGAACATAGAGTCGGGGCGCTGAAGAAGGAGCCCTTTTCGTTGGGGAGGGGCTCGGTGTTCGTTGATGTTTGAACAGTTTGCCTCGGGTCTTCCTGAGGTTTTCCACGGGACATCGATGTTTCATGTATGGAAAAAACGGGGCCTCGTTCCTTTTTTAGGGGTTCTTAGGTCAACGCCCCGACTGTACCCGTATAGCCGCGCCCTCGTGGTCTGGCTTCTGGGGCGCGCTCCTGCGGATGCGCGGTCGCGCGGGCACGCTCCGCGCGGGGGGCAGCCGCGAGAGCGCGCACCGCATCCGCGGGTTCGCGGCCCGGGTGCCTCGCCCGCGAGGCCGCGGAAATACGGACAAGCTCGACTGGACGCAAGAGTGCGTTTTCGCCGGAGTGACCTTTGGTGCGGGCACAGATGGTTGGAGGGTGAAAGAGGGGGTCTGCAACAGGGGGTCTTCAATGGGGGCTGAATGGCCCATGTATGCTCAATGTATCGCTCATGTGTGTGAACGGGTACGATTGGCATCCAATGTTGGCGGTCATTGAGGGCCAGTCGTTCGTGCCCGCGCGTTGCCGGGACCCTGCGGCCGACCCCCACTTTCACCCTCCAAGATGGGTCCCCAGATGGCTGAAAATGCAGCGGCAGCAGCGGCTTGCGCGCCCAGGTTTGGCCCCCCCGGGGCCCCGCGGCCCCCCAAAAGCCGCACACCAAGGGTCATTCTTGCCCAAGGTCACTCCTGCTTGTAGCCGATAAGTGTTTCCCAAGTTTCCGCCCACGACGAGCGAGAGAGGTCCGGGGGCGTCGAGAAGGGCGATGCGCCGCGTTGGGGGGAGACAGCGACGCCCGGTCGCCCACTCACCGCCGATGGGGTCGCCGGCACCCCCATTCCGCCCAGGCACGTTCGACCTCGTTCCCTGGGGCCAGCAGCAGATTCATATCGGCGACGTATCGCCGACCCCAAGCCGATGTTCCACCCCCCCCGAACAGGTTTCCCCTCCTTCGGCTCCCCTCAAGGGCGAAGTGGGTCAACCTCGGGAAGTGGCTCCTCCTTCTCTTCCTCCTCCTCCTCCTCCTTCTCCTTTTTTTTGACTTGACCAGACCTGAGTGCTACGACCGTGGCGTTCTTCTTCCTCCTCCTCCCCCTCCTCCTCCCCCTCCTCCTCCTCCTCCTCCTCCTCCTCCTCCTCCTCCTCCTCCTCCTCCTCCTCCACGCGAGCCTCGACGCGACGCCATTCGCCAGGAGGGCTCTCTGATGCAGGGTGGTGGAGGCTCACTGCACTGCGTGGGCGAGAGCTCCCGCAGGCTCCTGCGGGGCTGGGCGTGCCTCACCCCTGGCACTGACGCTGGTAGCGCTCGCCGGGGAGGGCACTCGGGCTTCACGGTGCGAACGTGCGCGTCCTGTGGACGTGGGGGCGCTGGGAAGCAGCTAGGAAGGGGGGGATCGAACCCGGGGGGGGGGGCAGGGGGAGGGGGGAGTCGAACAGGGGGGGTTACGCTGCATCTTCGAGGGACCTCGCCTGTCCCCCAAGTGTCTTTTCTTGTGCCCGACGCGGGCTCGATGCGGCCTCGACGTGGATTTGGCGTGGTTTCGACGCGGATTCGGCACGGATTCGACGCGGATCCGACGAGGCCGACATGGATTCGACACGGATTCGACACGGATAGGGCCGCGACAGGGCAGACAAGGCCCCCCGAGGATGTAACATAAGGGGGGAGGCCCCCCTTAATTTGCAAGGGGGGGGTGTTCGAACTGGGGGGGAGGCCCCCTCTTGTCCAGGGGTGGGTGGGTCACACGGGGGGGGGGTGTTCCGTCCTGGAGTTAGGCGGCCGCACGGCGCTCGCCGCGCTGACGCGACGCTCAGGGTGTGCCTCGAGCGCGAGACGCTCGCCATGAGCGCGCGGGTGGCCGAGTGTCGTCAGAGCGTGAATTACCTACCCCGCTTTCTCTTCCAGGCAAGACCAAGTCATACCACGCGACTCCCCGTCGAGCGGCCTGACCAGTGCGGGCCGTAGTTTAGCATCGCTTGGTAGCTCTTGGAAGCGAGGGTGGTCAAAAGCAAGGTAGGTTCGTTTGCCCCCTATGTCTGGGCATTGCACACGGCGCGAAACGCGATCGCTCGGCGGCCCCTCCAGCCAGAGGGGAGGAAGATCGCTATTGGCGCGGCCTTGCTCCACCACCATGGGAACGCCGCGAGCGAGCATCGGCGCCACGTTGCGTGGCGCGCGTGGACGACGTGGGATCCTGATTGCTCCACGCCCGCGCCCGCGCGCGGGTGGCATCGTTCATCGCGACGAGCTGCAGGGGCTGTTCCGCCAGCGGGTACGGCATCTCTGCAAGCTCGCCGCCCAGCCCGCATGCGCGGGGGGTCGCCTAGAGCCTCTGCGGCTGCGTCTTGCTGGTGCGGGGGTTGTACGATTCGAGGGAAGAAGCATGGTGACCATGACCAACATGATTACCAGCCTGGAACATATCCCTATCCCTATGCTGGGCATCTCCTCATCACGATGCCAATCTTAGGGATTCCCTTTTTTTTGAGGGCGAATCCCTAAGATTGTCGTCGCCTTTTGGCGTGTCAATCTTAGGGATAGGGATACGTTCGAGGCTGGTAACATGACGCAGGACCTTGTCGACGCCGATCCTCGCTATGGTCCACATCGGCGGCCGCCGCCGATCCGGGCCGACCGCGGCAGAGCGTTGCTCCGCCGGGGCTCTGGCGAGCCCGCGGGAGGCGCGACGCCGCCTGGCGCCTCTCGCGCAGAACGGGCCGTCGCGGCCGCCCTAGATTCGGGGGTGGACAGACCTCCTACCCTGACACGTCGATTGAGGAATTGTCCGTTTTCGGTTTGCGAGAGGGCGTCGGGGCCGTCATTTTTGCGGGTCCGGGTCCGTCGGTTTCGGCCCCAGGCCGTTTTCATTGAGGGGAGGTTTACTAAAGGGAGGTTTGTCCACCGCCGATAGATCGATCTCTCGAACACAAACATAAACTTTTGGCGCTCTGCGCGGATTTCTTGCATCCGCGCTGGGCCCCCCCCCGCGGCGCCTCCGGCGCCGCCCGGCGGTCTGATCTTGCCCAGCGCGGCAGTTTCACCTGGGAGGAGGAGGAGGAGGAGGAGGAGGAGGAGGAGGAGGAGGAGAGGAGGAGGAGGAGGAGGAGGAAGAAGAGGACGAGGGCCGGGGTGCGCGCTCCAAGAAGCCGCGCAGGCGGGGAGGCGCGGAGGCGAAGCAGCGCAGGGAGAACAGAGCTCGGGCAGAGCGCGACGGGTCTTCGTAGAGTTCTCAGCCCTTGCGGTGCAAAGCGGGGCGCCGAGCATCAGAACGAAAGGCTGCAGCTTGAGCTGAAGCTTCAACTGTGGATGCCGCGTGCGAGGCGAGGAAGCGTGTCTTCTGGTTTGCACTGCAGCTTCGCCGTTCCAGCTTCCGCTCTGGAGTCTGCCTGCGAGGCGAGAGCGGCCCGGGGAGGCCCAGGGAGGGTCTGAAGCCTAGGGCGCCAACCGCCATGATCAGAACTACAGTTTAAAAAAAAAAAAAAAAAAAAAAAAAAAAAAAAAAAAAAAAAAAAAATCGCAGGCCTAGAGGTTGACACCAACACCAAGATCGTCGGTGTGCCTCCACCGAGGGAAGACGATCCCGGTGTCGGTGATGGTGGTAATATTCTGGCTCCCAAGGTGACCGAAATATTACCACCACCACCGAAATCTAGGATCATCTTCCCCATGTGGAGGCAACCCCCTGTGCTGGTGTTCTCGCCAATTTCCAGGCCTCCAAGAAGTTCAGTGTTTGTTTGCATTGCAGCTTTGCCGTTCTATCTTCAGCTTCGGATTCCGCGTGCGAGGCTCTCCCCCCCCCAGGCTCGGGCCGGACGAAAGGGGGGGATTGGGAAAGGGGGGGGGGTACGAAATCTGCTGCATGCAGCTGGTTTCGGCCCCACCGAGGGGCCCATTCCTCGACGCATGGCCGCCTCCCGGCGCCGGGAGGCGCCGGGAAAATCAGCTACGCGAGCTGATTCTCAACCCCCCCCTTCGCTATCCCCCCCTTTCGCCCGACCCGAACTTTTCTGTTGGGGGTGGGCAGAACCCCAACAGGGACACGTCGATTCGTGAATTGTGCGTGTTCGGTTCTCGAGAGGGCGCCGTGGCCGTGATTTCCCGGGCCTGCGCCCGCCAGGCTTGGGCTTGAGGTCGTTTTCACGAAACCACGTTTTGCTAAAGGGAGGTCTGTCCATGCCCGGCCCCTTTCCTCCGACCCGACAGGCGCTGCAGCGCGAGGACGACGGCCTCGCCCTCCGGGTCTCCCAGTGCGGCGAGCACGTGCTGTCCTGCACGGGGCCCCTGCACCTCGAGCTGGTGCGGGAGCGGCTCGCCGAGGACCTCCCCCGCGGGGCGGAGGAGGCAGCGGCGGCCGCCAGAGGAGGAGGAGGAGGAGGAGGAGGAGGAGGAGGAGGAGGAGGAGGAGGAGGGAGGAGGAGGAGGAGGAGGTCGGGGAGGAGGAGGAGGAGGAGGCGGAGGAGGAGGAGGAGGAGAGGGAGGGAGGAGGGGGAGAGGGGGAAGAGCAGGAGGAGGAGGAGGAGGAGGAGGAGGAGGAAGAGGAGGAGGAGGAGGAGGAGAGGAGGAGGAGGGGGGGGGGAGGAGGGGGAAGAGGAGGAGGAGGAGGAGGAGGAGGAGGAGGAGGAGGAGGACGAGGAGGAGGAGGAGGAGGAGGAAAAGGAGGACCAGTGCAAGACCTAGAGTCACCAACGATGTTGGAATAAACCCTCCCGCCAAGCTCCCTCTTCATAGGCCCCTCAACGGTTCATTTCCACTGAAGGACCTGCCTCGTTGGAAGACGTTTGAAGACCCTGAAGCATGCCAAAACATTATTCTCGGTATTCCAACGCCACGGATGAACCTGACTGTTGCGTCTTGACGATCCTGAACCGTACCAGAACGCCATTCTTGGGACCTCAACTCCACGAATCATCGTATCATCGTAACTGTTGCGCCATCAAAATCGTGAATCCTTCCAAAACACCATTTCTGGCACGTCGATCATGGGAATCCGTGAAACTCCTGCAATTGTTTAACAAGAATATGCGCGGCGCTAAGGCGAGAGTCATATTTTGAACAGGAACCGCCCTCAAAACGTGAAGCTCTTTTAACTTTTAACACGAATGTGCGTGGCGCTTAGGCGAGAGCCACACTTTGAAAACGACCCGCCCTCAATCCGTGACTTCTCAACATTTAAAAAACGAATGTGCGCGGCGCTCAGGCGAGAGCCACATGTTGAAAACGTCCCGTCCTCAATCCGTGAAACTCTGAACCATGTTTCAAAACGAATGTGCGCGGCGCTAAGGCGAGAGCCACATTTGGAAAACGGCCCGCCCTCAATCCGCGAAGCTCTTGCAACTGTTTACAACGAATGTGCGCGGCGCTAAGGCGAGAGCCACATTTTGAAAACGACCCGCCCTCAATCCGTGAAGCACTCGATATGTTTTAAAACGATTGCACGCGGCGCTAAGGCGAGAGCCTCATTTTGAAAACCACCCGCCCTCAATCCGCGGAACTCTTGCGACTGTTTACAGCGAATGTGCGCGGCGCTAGGGCGAGAACCACATTTGAAAACCACACGTCCGCAATCCGCGGAACTCTTGCACTTTTTTATAGTTTGTTACGCATGTGCGCGGCGCTGAGGCGAGAGCCACATGTTGAAAACCTCCCGCCCTCAACCCGTGAAGCTCTTGCAATTTCTCTGAAAAACGAATCTGCGCGGCGCTAAAGCGAGAGCCTCATTTTGAAAACCACCCGCCCTCAATCCGTGAAGCTCTTGCAAAGTTTAACAACGAAGCTGCGCGGCGCTAGGGCGAGAGCCACATTTCGAAAACCCCACACCCGCAATCCGTGAAACTCTTGCACATTCAAAAAACGAATGTGCGCGGCGCTAAGGCGAGAGCCACATGTTGAAAACCACCCGCCCTCCATCGATGTTGCCGATTCTTAAGGTCCAGGTCATAAATGGGGAGGAAGTCTCAAGCGAAACGCCCGGCCCGCCCTAAACACTGGCCTCGGGGTGCGACAGGGATAAGTTACCTAACAGCGAAGACTGATAGGTTTCTAATGGTGTAAAAAGAGAGCAGCACATGACTCCACAGGGGGGTCTGGGCAGCCGTTGGGGAGCCGTTGGGGGGCCGTTGGGGGGCCGTTGGGGATTGCCGGGGAACCTCGTTTTTCGCAAACAGTCACACACTTAGTGCTCTTCGACCTCCCAGAACTCCATTCCCGGGCCACATTCTGAATCCCGGAGCAATTGTAGGGCACTTGTGGTCTTCGAGTTCCCAGAACTCCATTCCCGGGCCACATTCTGAATGCCCGGAGCCAACTGTAGGCCACTTCGTGGTCTTCGAGTTCCCAGAACTCCATTCCCGGGCCACATTTTGGATGCCCGGAGCCAACTGTAGGCCACTTCGTGCTCTTCGACTTCCCAGAACTCCATTCCCGGGCCCCATTTTGGATGCCCGGAGCCAACTGTAGGCCACTTCGTGCTCTTCGAGTTCCCAGAACTCCATTCCCGGGCCACATTTTGGATGCCCGGAGCCAACTGTAGGCCACTTCGTGCTCTTGGACTTCCCAGAACTCCATTCCTGGGTATGATTTTGAATGCCCGGAGGCAGGCTGAGGGCGAGGCTGAGGCAGGCTGAGGCTGATGCAGGCTGAGGGTGAGGCTGAGGCAGGCTGAGGCCGAGGCTGAAGGCAGACTGAGGCTGAGGCTGAAGCAGGCTGAGGCTGAGGCTGAGGCAGGCTGAGGCTGAGGCTGAGGCAGGCTGATGCTGAGGCAGGCTGAGGCTGAGGCTGAGGCTGATGCAGGCTGAGGCTGACGCAGGCTGAGGCTGAGGCCGAGGCCGACGGCAGACTGAGGCTGAGGCTGAAGCAGGCTGAGGCTGAGGCAGAGGCAGGCTGAGGCTGAGGCTGAGGCAGGCTGATGCTGAGGCAGGCTGAGGCTGAGGCTGAGGCTGATGCAGGCTGAGGCAGAGGCAGGCTGAGACTGAAGCCGAGGCTGAAGGCAGTTTGAGGCTGAGGCTGAGGCAGAGGCAGGCTGAGGCTGCGGCTGAGGCAGGCTGATGCTGAGGCAGGCTGAGGCTGAGGCTGAGGCTGATGCAGGCCGAGGCTGAGGCAGCCTGAGGCTGAGGCCGAGGCTGAAGGCAGACTGAGGCTGAGGCTGAAGCAGGCTGAGGCTGAGGTTGAGGCAGGCTGAGGCTGAGGCTGAGGCAGGCTGATGCTGAGCCAGGCTGAGGCTGAGGCTGAGGCTCATGCAGGCTGAAGCTGAGGCCGAGGCCGAGGCCGAGGCTGAAGGCAGACTGATGCTGAGGCTGAAGCAGGCTGAGGCTGAGGCTGAGGCAGGCTGAGGCTGAGGCTGAGGCAGGCTGATGCTGAGACAGGCTGAGGCTGAGGCTGAGGCTGATGCAGGCTGAGGCTGTGGCAGGCTGAGGCTGAGGCCGAGGCTGAAGGCAGACTGGGGCTGAGGCTGAAGCAGGCTGAGGCTGAGGCTGAGGCAGGCTGAGGCTGAGGCTGAGGCAGGCTGATGCTGAGGCAGGCTGAGGCTGAGGCTGAGGCTGATGCAGGCTGAGGCTGATGCAGGCTGAGGGTGAGGCCGAGGCTGAAGGCAGATTGAGGCTGAGGCTGAAGCAGGCTGAGGCTGAGGCAGAGGCAGGCTGAGGCTGAGGCTGAGGCAGGCTCAGGCTGAGGCAGGCTGAGGCTGAGGCCGAGGCTGAAGGCAGACTGCGGCTGAGGCTGAAGCAGGCTGACGCTGAGGCTGAGGCAGGCTGAGGCTGAGGCTGAGGCAGGCTGATGCTAAGCCAGGCTGAGGCTGAGGCTGAGGCTCATGCAGGCTGAGGCCGAGGCCGAGGCCGAGGCTGAAGGCAGACTGATGCTGAGGCTGAAGCAGGCTGAGGCTGAGGCTGAGGCAGGCTGAGGCTGAGGCTGAGGCAGGCTGAGGCTGAGGCTGAGGCTGA
Source organism: Prorocentrum cordatum (assembly GCA_963575745.1). Lineage (NCBI taxonomy): Eukaryota > Dinophyceae > Prorocentrales > Prorocentraceae > Prorocentrum > Prorocentrum cordatum. Next base: position 16,161 of record CAUYUJ010010300.1, on the reverse strand, counting down.
TGCAGGCTGAGGCTGAGGCAGGCCGAGGCTGAGCCCGAGGCTGAAGGCAGACTGAGGCTGAGGCTGAAGCAGGCTGAGGCTGAGGCTAAGGCTGAGGCTGAGGCTGAGGCTGAGGCTGAGGCTGAGGCTGAGGCTGGCTGATGCTGAGGCAGGCTGAGGCTGAGGCTGAGGCAGGCTCAGGCTGAGGCAGGCTGAGGCTGAGGCCGAGGCTGCAGGCAGACTGAGGCTGATGCAGGAGCAGGCTGAGGCTGAGGCTGAGGCAGGCTGAAGCTGAGGCTGAGGCTGAGGCTGAGGCAGGCTGAGGCTGAGGCTGAGGCTAATGCAGGCCACTGCGACTGTCATCGCGAATGCGACTACGACTGCGAGAACAGCAGAACTCTACAACTGGATTCTCACCTGAATCTTAAGGGGGATGCTTCCAGATATGCTCCTACACATCGCTGTTAGGTTGCTTTGCCGGGATAATTTTTTATAAGGAGAAGGGATGGAGGAGGAGGAGGAGGATCGAGGATCGAGGATCGAGGATCGAGGATCGAGGAGGAGGAGGAGGAGGAGGAGGAGGAGGAGGAGGAGGAGGAGGATCGAGCAGGAGCAGCAGGAGGAGGAGGAGGAGGAGGAGGAGGAGGAGGACGCAGCGTCGGCGCACCATGCACCCCACGCGGCGCTGGCCAGACCTCCCCCGCCCCAGGACTTCAAGATCATGCAGCTGCGCCTCGGCAAGCCGCAGGATCGGGCCTCCGCCGCTCCCGGGCTGTAGGGTTCTGCTTGGGGAACGTTGGGCGTTGACGGGAGGAGGAGGAGGAGGAGGAGGAGGAGGAGGAGGAGGAGGCGGTAAGGCTCTGCGTAGCTTGGGGCAGACAGGGCGCGCGCGCAGCACGGGGAGTGTCACGTGTGAGCTATTTTGGGTGTACCGGTCCATCCGCGTTTTCAAGTGTACACGGGGAGTGTCCACCAGTTTCGTCTTTGGGCAGGCGCGCACGCACGCGTGCGAGCCGTGTTGCATTTGTTCATGATTGTGCGCAGGAGCCGTGGCCAGGCTCAGGCCCAGCGGTGCTGAAGGCCCGATGTAGGGCCGCATGTCGACAGGTCTGGCCCGACTCCGCAAGAAAGGCGTCCTTCGATTATCGCCGGTTCTACCGAAAGGAGAATATCCCATCTCAATCCGGACTTAGTTATAGCCGACGGGGAGGTGAGGGTTCAGCACACCATTTTCTTCATAGACTCGTTCTTCCTGATTGGCCTTGGACATTCTGTGGGAGTGGTGCGCCTACATATTACACGTTCCTTTTTTTGCAACACGGTCTATGACGCATCTGGGATCTGATTGTGTCCGTTGGCCTGCCCCCACTGGTCAACAGTCACTTGCGGCAGCGAAGCTCATTACACCTATCCGTCCCCTCCTTCACTATGACTTGGGTCTGGCCGATCTGTTTGTCATTGAGGACTTCGTATGGAACCATTGCTTTCGGCAGACAGCCCTCATCGAATTGACATTGGTGGCAAAGGTTCTCTTGGACAGTATCTTCCCTCTTGGAGGGCCTGTTCGTTTCCGGTCTTGCAGCGCAATGATACTCGCGCATGTGCTCGCTGCTCTTGGGGTTGCGCGCATACGGAGGGCGACAATGTCTCGAGCTGTTCCCGGGTGGGCGAAAGATGTTCTCAGATTCTTACCTCCTGGGTGGCTCAGCAATATCCAGAATCCAGGGGCTCCGCTGATCCAGTACATCCGTTCTATCGCCAACGGCCACCTCCCGGACACGCCTTCCGCTTCTGGGCCACACGGTGCACAATCCGTGGTATACGCTCTGTTTTCTCATTCTGGCGTCTACGTGGGAAAGAGCAACATTCAGCGTACTCATGGCGTTGGCTATGCTGCCAGGGTCTTTGAGCACATGAAGGGCATCTTGGACCTCCGGCACAAAGAAAGTGGCAAGCTACGGTACAAGATGATGCGGAAAAGCTTGGGTTCCGTTTGCATGCTTCCTGTGGTCGGCGTTGAGACGGAATCCCGAGCTCTAGCTTTGGAGTCGTGTGCAATCAAGATCGGCCGCCCCAAGTGCAACGCAGAGGAGCTGAAGCCGTCCACCAGTAAACTCAGGTCTTCGCGCTCTTCCTCGCGGAGCCGACCTTCGTCGTGGCGCCGGGAGCGGAGACGAATACCATATTCTATTTGGGCTAGCCCTGTAATTTCGAAAGCTGTGCGTCGGGTCGAACAGGATGCAACTGTATTACATGGTGCTCGAGGGTTGGATTTACGCTTCAAGGATCTATACACTTTGCACCTACAGGAGTCTTTCGGCATGTCGGGGGAGTACGGCCCACTATGGATATTTGACGCTACCCGTCTAAATTTGTTTTTGAGTTACGCTGCGAGTTGGAAGCCGTCGATCGTTCTACCTTGGGCATGGGGCCGGTACCGCTTGGCTGCGTTCCTATACCGTGCAGCTGAATTTCGTGACAACATACGCCCGACCAGGGCAAGGAAGATTGCCATGAACAAGACTTTACGCCACCTGCTCGCCCAAGTTCGCTGCCCATTATCGGTTCCACCTTTTCGTCTACCAGGGTCATGCGCCGGCGCAGGGGTACAGAAGGAAGTTCGCCGTACTGTCTTCCAGGCAATCTCCAGGATCCGGTTTTCCCCGTTGAGGCTGTGGCTGGCGAGGTATGTCCAGTTCGTCTTCAAGCGGGCGCCCCGCTGGAAGAACAAGGTCGATGCCAACAGGAGGTTCCGGGAGGCACGCTACTCGATACCACCAGCGATCGCACCTGGCGTTCTTCCGTGTCCGATCCACTTTCAAGCATTACATGGTGAGTGGAGGTTACCAGTGTGGCCAACCCCAGCTTCTATTTCAAAGGAGTTGGGGCGTTCTTGGACGTTTTGGGGTCGAGCAGTTCGTCTTCCTTCTAGTCTCCGTCATTCGGTGCGCGACACACTCGGACATGCTGGTGTTGTTGGCCTTCCTGTGCAACCTCTTCAGTGGCGCAAGTTCGAAGTTCACCTTCGCGAGCAGTTGTACCGGGTCCGCGGGCAGTCCATTGTAGGCGACGACAAATTTCCCAACCGGGTTTGGGCAGGCCCGATGGACGAATTGGCGCCATATTTTTTAGCTTCGCTCAACTCTGACCCCTCGTGGCATCATCGTCCTGAGCTTGATTATGGGGATTGCGCAGCGTGGCAGATTGCACAGGCACGTCTTGGTGTCCCCAGGTTCTTGCAGGCTTCCATGAGCCGTTCTACGAGCGCGGCCCAACCAGCCCATGCCTTCCCCCTCGTCAAGAGCAAGTGCTTCCAATGTAATGGGGTGCGGTCTTGTGTCAAAGACGGCCACAGCTGCTGGCGGCGAGTCGTAGATTCCAGTTGCGCGTTTGGCAGAGCTGCGTGGAAAGTTGTTGGCAGGGGCCTGCGGGGTGTTGCGCGTCGGTGCACGCTCTCCGATGAAGTTTGGGGCATGCGGGATGTACGGAAGGATTTGGACACGATGCTCAGTCGTTTGTCATCGCCACGTACTTCGTCGTGCCGCCGTTGTTCCTCGCCGTTGGATGGTACCCTCCAGTGCGTCGTCGCTGACGCGGACCAGGCGTTTGAAGCTTGCCGAGCGGACCGCGTGTTGGAGGATTGGGATTATATATCTTCGCTATATGTTCAACGGTTTCGCACGTCCTCCATTCTTGTACGCAAGGGCACACGGGATGCATCCCGACCTAACACTTCTGGATCGTACGGCCGGGGTTGGCGCTGCTTGAGCGTACGAGATCTCAAGAAAGGTTTGGCGGCATACACGCTGGAGACTCTCGTGGTGGCGGCTGGCCAGATCTTCAGCCTGGATGGTATCTCAATTGGTGGGATCATGTCTGCGGTGTGCGTGTCCATCGTGCTCGGCGCCCAGGAAGCCAGGTGGAAAGACAATTCAGACGGACGCCGGAATGCAGGTTTTCATTTTGGTTCTGATCTTCTGGAGACGGTCATTGGCAAGCTGCGGTACGTTGACGACATTTTGGCGTGCTCCCGATGCGTATGCCGCCGCTGCTTGTTCGATTTCTTGCAGTGCGCTTATGATGTCAGGCTGAGTTCGATTACTGATCTGGATCCCGCAGGGCCATGGTCTGGTGTATGGCTTGATCTTGGCATTCACGTTTCGGGGCAAGATCTCACCGTCATCCCAAAGAATGAAAACAGAGCGTGGTTGCAAGGGCGTGGACCTCGCGGCCGGCCCGCACTTCTGTCCTGGCCTGGTGCCCCTGTTGGGGGATTCGGGGTCCTCCGGGCCACGATCATGCAGAAAATCACGAGAAGCCGGGAGCTCCAGGTTCCTGGGGACGTGGCTGTTCTATGGGTTATGGAGATATTGTTTGAGTTGTTCCTCTTGTCTTACCCAGTGTCGCTTCTCCGTGCTCTTGTCCACAGTATTCCTCCTTGCCCTGTGGCTCGAGGTGTCCGGCTCGGTTTCCGCGTCTTCCATTCGGCCATGGGGGCGACCGACCGACAGGGGAGCGGGCGCCAGAACCACCGCGGTGACCGCCGCGATGATCGTTACCGGCAGGATCGCGAGAAGCAGTACGACGGGTACGACAATCGCCGGGTGGACGCCGGCGTGTCGCCACTTCGGGGGTATACTTCCAATTTTCCTCAGAAGCACTATGGATACTATTCTTGGGGTAGCCGCCGCGGCCGCGATGATTACCATGATCGTGGAGATTACGGCGGACGGTACTACAATCGCGGTCCTTACGATGGATCGCCACCCCCTCGACATTCACGTTCAGAGGAGTCCCGCGACCAGTGGGAGGTCGAGCAAGCCAAGGCCTTGCTGTACGAGAAGGACCCAGCATACCGCGCAGCAGAGGATGCACGTCGCCAGCAGGTCGAAGAGGACAAGTGGCGCAAGCAGGGCGAGTTCTTCTTGAAGGCATTGGACACCAAGCTGGAGAAGATCATCGACAAGGCCGGTACGGGCTCGGGCAACGAGGCTAAGGGCGCGGACGGCGCCGCAGGGTCGGCCGGTGCTGCCGCCGACGGGACCGAGCTCACCGCTGTGCAGAAGATGTGGTTGGAGGCGGAGCTTTAACATAAGGTGAAGATGGCGGACAAGAAGGTGGCCACGGCGCAGAGCACTATTGTCGAGAAGATGGCCGAGCCTGCCTTCGCAAAGTTGGTCTCCGCATTCTATGGCAAGCACATGGCGGACGAATCGATCCCTCGCACCCGCGAGGCTCGCGTCAAGAAGCTTCTCGAGCATGTCGAACCCCAGTGAGTTTGTCATCGTACCGCTGATTTCCCAGGTGGGCTTCCAGGTATTCCTCTCCTCTGGTTGGTGGTGGCTTTCTTCGTGGGAGTCGTGTACGCTAGCATGTACCCCGCGGAATGGGTTCAAATGCATCCACACGTACGGGCCCTCAGGAGCTATTTCGACGCGTGGCTGTACCCCCAGGCGTACACAGATGTTCACACCTTCGGTCTGGCAGCGGCTCGGGCAGCATCGTCTGTGATATCATCTTTCTTCACTGCCGAGGGCGCTCCGCTGGTTCTCCCACCGATCTTGTGGGGGCTGGCGAGACGCCGCCAGAGAGCGATTGCCATGTAGAACTCGCCCGGGGGCAGGTGCTTGTGAAGTGCATGGGGATTGCCCGAAACCGGGAGCCTGCATTGATTCCCACCTCTCTTCGGGAAGTTGCGGTTCGAGGCGCAACTCTTGCATGCTGATGCGGTAAGGCTCTGCGTAGCTTGGGGCAGACAGGGCGCGCGCGCGCAGCACGGGGATCCATCCGCGTTTTCAAGTGTACACGGGGAGTGTCAACCAATTTCGTCTTTGGGCAGGCGCGCACGCACGCGTGCGAGCAGTGTTGCATTTGTTCATGATTGTGTGCAGGAGCCGTGGCCAGGCTCAGGCCCAGCGGTGCTGAAGGCCCGATGTAGGGCCGCATGTCGACAGGTCTGGCCCGACTCCGCAAGAAAGGCGTCCTTCGATTATCGCCGGTTCTACCGAAAGGAGGAGGAGGAGGAGGAGGAGGAGGAGGAGGAGGAGGAGGGAAGAGGAGAGGAGGAGTGAGGAGGAGGAGGAGGAGGATGAGGAGGAGGAGGAGGGAGGAGGCGGAGGAGAGGAGGAAGAGGGGGAAAGGGGATGGAGGGTGGAGGGGGAGGGGGGAGGGGGAGGGGGTCAAGGGGGAGGGGGAAAGGGTGGAGGGTGAGGAGAAAGGGGAGAGGGGGGAAGGGGAGGAGAAGGGAGGGGGTAAGGGGTGAGGGGGGGGAAGTGGGGGGAAGGGGGGGGAGGGAGGGAGGAGGGGAGGGGGAGGAGGAGGAGGCGGCACGAGGGAGGCCAGGAAGGGAAAAGAGTCACACAGTCACAAATAGTCGTTGACATCCCATGGAAATATGTGGGAAAACACTGGAAGTGTGGGGGGGGGGGGGGGAAGGTGACGATCCAGAAACTATGGGGGAACCAGGGGCTTGTGTAGGTTTATTTAATCGCTTCGCTCATTCCGCCGGCCCATATTGTCGCACCGTTGTGGGCTAGCCGAGTTTTGGGGGCCGTTTTGGGGCCTCTTGGGGCCTCTTTTGGGCCTCTTGGGCGCCTCTTGGGGCGTCTTGGGGGCCTCTTGGGGGCCTCTTGGGGCCTTTTTTTTTTTTTTGTTTTGGGGCCTCCTGGGCGCCGTCTGGGTCGAGGGGCTGATTTTTTTTCAGTTCTCGGTTCCCCTCTTGAGCCCCTCTTTGGGTCCCGTCTTGGGGCCTATTGGTACCGTCTTGTTGGCGGCACTTGGGCCTCTTGGGGCCCCTCCTGGAGCCGTTCCGGGCCGGTCCTTGGGAGCCTCGTGGGCCGTCCGTGGAGCGTCTTTGGGGGGCCTCTTGGGCCGTCTTGGAGCGTCCGGAAGCCGAAAAAAGCCAGAACGCAAAAAACATCGAAAAAACAATGAAAATCAACGATTTTGGCCTCTTGGGGCCCTCTTCGGAGGCCTCTTGGAAGGCCCTTGGGGCGTCTTGGAGGCCTCTTGGGCTGTCTTGGGGCCCTGTTGGGCGTCTTCGGGCGATCTTTGGCCGTCTCGGGGCCCTCTTGGACCGTCTTGGAGGCTTTCTGGGGACCTCTTGGCCCGTCCTGGGGCCCTGTAACAGAACTCCGGCATCTCTGGCCCGACCTTGCCGGGACCTTGCCGGGGACTTGCCGGGACCTTGCGGGGGTAGTTTTCGTCCGGGGACCCCCAGGGGCCGCCCCGCGCGCGCGAACTAGAAATATTGTTAACCAGGTACCGGAGATCTTAGCACGCCCTGGCCCGTTGGGCCGGCGAATTTGTGTGCCCCTGGGCCCCTGCAGGAAAGGGTTCCTGGAGGTTCCCCGTCCTGGACGGAAGGCTGCTCCTGAGGGGACTCTCCCTCTTTGCCAGGTTGAGAGAAGTGCCCTCGGCTCGAGGTGCTGCTCACGTTTCCGCCCATCTCGTGGCCCCTGGAGGCCCTTCCAGGCCTCTTGCGCGGCGCCGTCTGGAGGCCATGGAGAACTTGGTCGCCAGTAAGCCCAGGGCACCCCTGGCATCACCCGGGACAGACGGCGGCGCGCAGAATGGGAGGCGACCGAGGTGGTGGCCTTCTTAGATCGAAGAACAAAAACGCCACAAACACAATTTTTTGGCGCTCCGCGCGGGTTTCGTTGATATGCGCTGGGCCCCCCCCCAGCGGCGCCTCTGGCGCCGCCCCTGGCGCGGTCCGGCGCAGATCCAAGAAATCCGCGCGGAGCGCCAAAAGTTGACGGGTATGCCGTCTTTTTTTCTTTTTCTGCCCCTGGCATCACCCAGGATGGACGGCGGCGCGCAGAAGGGGAGGCGACCGGGGGGGGCCTTCTTAGAAACCAGGGTGTTCTTTGGAGGGGACTGGGGGGATTTTGCATGCAGTCAACCCGCATACTAAGGATGGGCAACCTTCCCAAGGGTACCCTTGCATCCTTGCCTCCCCGGTCCATCCTTCGCCACTTTCGTTGGCCGCGCCCCGCTCGAAAAGCTTCGAAATGGGCGTACAAGGCCCTTGCATCCTTATCGCGCGTCCTTACTATACGGGTTGACTGTAGGGAGGGCACGAGGCGTCTCCAGAGTCCCCCCTTCCTCCGGCCTGTGCTTCACCTGTGGGGATGCACACTGCATGTTGCAGGCGGGCCTGTAATGACACTTCGCACCAGGGCGGTCCGGAAGGTTCTCGAAACGTTTTGGAGCGCTCTGGAATGGCCGCGGCGCCCGATGTATCGTCCAGACCCGCCAGGTCTCCGAGATTCCCGATCTAGTCTCGACTAGGTGTTGCTCTCATCCTGGCTTCGAGTCAGACCTGTTGACAGGGTGGCATGGATTGCGCTTCTGGTCCTCCACCAGTTCTTCATTCTGCTGTCCTCATGCTTCCTTGGATTTCCATTATTCCTGTCGCATTCCACGACGGGCTGCTACATTATGTTCTGAGAGTCCAAGGATTTGTGAGTTGCTGCGAGTTCGCTACCAGTTCGTATAGTGCCACCTCGATGGGAGCTGCGTTTACCCGCACAGAACGCTGAATACCATGAATTTGCATCTGTCGAGCTATCGGTAATTGAATTCGAGTGCGTGACCAGTGTGGTTGCTGCTGCTGCTGCTGTTGCTGTTGCTGTTGCTGTTGCTGTTGTTGTTGTTGTTGTTGTTGTTGGTGGTGGTGGTGGTGGTGGTGGTGGTGTTGTTGGTGTTGCTGCTGATGTTGTTGCTGTTGTGGTTGTTGTTGTTGCTGTTGTTGTTGCTTATGTTGTTGTTGTTGTTGTTGTTGTTGCTGTTGCTGTTGCTGTTGCTGTTGTTGTTGCTGTTGCTGTTGCTGTTGCTGTTGTTGTTGTTGTTGTTGTTGTTGTTGTTGTTGTTATTATTGTTGTCGTTGTCGTTGTCGTTGTCGTTGTCGTCGTCGTTGCCGTTGTCGTCGTCGTTGTTGTTGCTGTCTCACTTGTGGTCGCAAACAAATAACTGGCGACTGCAGAGGTTGAGTACCAGGCCACCTTGAAGAACCCGACCAAGGCAGCACGCTTGCAGCACGTCCTCTTCATTGCTCTGCGCCTCTGCGCCAAGACGCCTGCCGACGAGCGTGAGATCTGAGGGGCTTCGCCCCCCCTGCCGCCTGCCGCCCAGGCGGCGCCGTCTTGTGGCCATCCTGGAGCACTTTTGGGATCACCATTGGGAAAGGTTGGGGCTGCCTTGAGGCCCCAGGGGTCCATCTTGGGGGCCATCGATGATCGAAGAGCGAGGATCGAGGATCGAGATTGGAGGGCAAAGTCTAACTGCCCTTAGAAGACCAACATCTGGGCTCGCGGGTGGTTTGGGCAGCACGTTATGGCATGTGTAGCCTTTGGGGGTCGCACTGGGGCTGGCCTTGTGCCATCTGGGGAGGCTGTGGAGACAGTCTTGCAGCGATCTTGGGACATCTCGGACGCAACACATGGTATGGGCAAAGCACGCTGAAACAGCACGTGCGTTATTGCTTGTTTTTGCCCCCTCAGGAGATCTCGGAGCTCTCCTGGGTCATCTCAAAACCACATTGGGGGCATCTTGGACTCTCAAGACCCTCATTCAGGGCCTACGGAGCTGTCCTTGAGGCCCAAGCTGGCCGTGCGGTGCCGTCCTGATGGAAAACCTTGCGGCAACCTCGAGCGACCAGGAGGTCGAGGCTCCTCCCCCTCCGGTGGCCATTACGGTGTCCCCAGTATTCTGCACAAAGAAAACGGGACTTGATGGGGTCAGTGGCAAGATCCAGAAAACCGCAGTCAACACGGAGAACACAATACGGCAGGCTGAGTGGCAGAGATGTTTACCGTCTTGCGCCCCCAAGGGCGGCGGGATCCCCAGATCAGTTGCTCATCGGACTTGTATCTTAGTGGGCGCTTATGTACAGTGATAGTGCATGTTTACGCGAGGGGGTGTGCTTGAACATGCGGACGCGTGCGCGCACATGTTTGTATACATGCGTGTGCACGTGCGTGCGTGCGTGGGTGTGTGTGTGTGTGCGTGTGTGCACACACATGCCTCATCGACCACCTTTCGGGTGATGAGGAGGTTGTAGTTGTGGGGGATGGGCGCAGGTGTCGGTGTGCGATTGGCTCCGCGTCGAAGTCCGTATTTTCAATTAATTGTTGCACGATCGTTTGTATGATGTTCAATCCAAAGGCCCACGCCATTCCAGAGACCCCCGAGAAGTGATATGCGGATTCCCGCTTCGTGTGCGTTGTTTGCCGCTTCCCGCCATGGTGCCTGTTGTTGCTGACTCGTCTTCGCCTTCCTTCACGTCTGCTGCAGGGCTTCTCAGGGGGACTCTTGTCGGGGGCGGACAGAACCCCCAGCAGTGACACGTCGATTGGTGAACTGTCCGTTTTCGGCTCTCGAAAGGGCGCCGCGGCCGTTACTTTCCAGGCTTGCGCCCGCCAGGTTTGGGCCTCGGGTCGTTTTCACTAAACCACGTTTTACTAAAGGGAGGTCTGTCCATCCCCGAAGTCTTGGGGGTCCAAGGGGCGGCCTCTTGAGAATGTCTTCGAAGCTCGTGGGCGCCTTGGGGGAGCCCTCCGGGGGCTTCTCCGTGGCCTCGTGTGGGCACGCTGGGGTCTTGGCTGCCCTCTTGCGAGGGAGGGCTCCCGTGGCCCCCTGCGAGTTCCCCTTCTTCGGCCTCTATCGGGCCCCTCTTGGGTCGGGGGTGGACAGAGCTCCTACCCTGACACGTCGATCAAGGAATCGGCCGTTTTCGGTTCGCGAGGGGGCGTCGCGGCCGTCGTTTTTGCGGGTCCAGGTCCGTCGGTTTCGGTCCCAGGCCATTTTCACTAAGGGGAGGTTTGCTAACGGGAGGTTTGTCCACCGTCGATTGGCTGCCGTCTTGGCCGCCAACGGATTGACGGCATCCTCGATCAGAACATCCCGTCCGCTTCCAGTCGTCACGCTCGGAAAGCGAAGACCGCCTTCACTTTCGGAACCGGGAAAACTCGGGCGAAGAGAACTATGCACATGCACCGATCCTGGCAAGGCCCATCCTTGACCCAGGATCGGTGCATATGCCTTCCTGGCCAAGGTAGGAGGGCGTATGCACCGATCCTGGGCCTGGCCAAAATCGGTGTATGTGCATAGCTCTTTTTCCTTTAATTTTCGGAACCGGGAAAACCTCGAGCATGGTTGTCGGGTGTTTGATCCGGCGGGCCTCCTGGGTGCCTTCTCGGCCGTCCTGCTGGTCTCGGGGGGCCCTCTTGGGGTCTGGGCCGCTCGCCGAAGTCGGCCCCTGAGCCGGGAAGCCAGAGGAGCCTGGCCGCCCACCGAAGTAGCGGCCCGGGCGATGCGGCTTCGGCATGCTCAGCCGGTGCTCGGCATCGCTCGGACGTGTGCATGTCTCCATCGGCGAGGACCACCGAGGAGCATCCTTGACCATCTGGCGGAAAAGCCACGCACGAAGCCGGAAAAAGCACAGGGAATGGACGCCCGAGCGATGGCCAGAGTGCGCCTCCCCTGGTCGTCGTCGCCAGTTCGCTGCTGTCGTCCGTCGTCGTCCTCGGTGGCGTCGGCGTCGGCGTCGGCGTCGGCGCGGCGTCGGCGCGGCGTCGGCGTCGCCGCCGCCGCCGTGCGTCGTCGAGCCGTCGCAGCGGGAGGCGTCGCCGCCGCCGCCGCGGTGCGTCGTCGAGGCGTCGCCGCCGCCGCCACCGTGCGTCGTCGAGCCGTGCGGCCTTCCTCCAGCGCAGGCCAAGGGCAGCCATGTGCCTACTGGGAAGGTGAAGATGCGCAAGGGCATCATTCACCACGGCGGCGGGGGTGCGCCAGACGCGTGGGTGACGGCTGGCCGCTTAGAGTTCGCCAGGAAGAAGAGGAAGAAGAGAGTCGAGAAGGGAAAAGGAGGAAGAAGAGAGGCGGCGGCGGCGGAGGCTAGTCCTTCTCCTGTGTCCGCATGCTCTGTGGGATTCATTGTTGGACAGAGAGAGAGGGAGAGGGAGAGAGGGAGGGAGGGAGGGAGAGGAAGAGAGAGGAATAGAGAAAGAGGAGGAAGAAAAAGGGAGGTCCGCAGATGAAGCCAGTACAGAAACAAGTTTTCCGCCGCGGGGGGCGTCCGAGGGCGGGCGGCTGGAAAAGGTCGTAACATGTCTGTGCGAAAAAAAGCAGACAGTCTGTGGGAAAAACACAGTGTCTGTGGGAAACACACACAGTCACAGTCACAGTCACAGTCACAGTCACAGTCACAGTCACAGTCACAGTCACAGTCACAGTCACAGTCACAGTCACAGTCACAGTCACAGTGTGTGTGTGTGTGTGTTTTTTCCCACAGTGTGTCTTTTTTCCCACAGACTGTGTTTTTTTTCCCACAGTGTGTTTACACTCCGTGGCGGCACGAGCGGGTGTGAATCTTACAGTTGGTTTGGTGAAATTAGCGTCCCCCGCGGCGGAACGCTTGACCCAATTGTGGAGCTCGCGCGTGGGAGAGGAGCAGTCGCTGGGTAGATTGAGCGCAGCGCTTCTAACGTAACACGCCCCCATCCTAGTTTCACCAGCGAAGCCCGAAAGCACGAGAAGGCAGCAATCACAACAATCATAGTTCTTCAGAGACCCGAATCATCAGGGGTAACTCGGGTCAGGGCTAACTCGGGTTCGTTTTTCGGGAATCCGAACCCGAGCTGCCCCGGGCCCGAGTTACCCCGGATAACTCGGGCGTCCAGAGCCCCGAATCATCAGGGATAATTCGGGTCAGGGCTAACTCGGGTTCGTTTTTCGGGAATCCAAGCCCGAGTTGCCCCGGGCCCGAGTTACCCCCGGATAACTCGGGCGTCCAAGTTCTGACGTCGAAGCCGCGGTCCGCCCGGCCACCCCGCCAAACCGCCAACCCGGTCAAACTGGTCCAAATTTGGCAAATTTGGCAGTTTAGGCATTCTGGTCAAACCGGTCAAACTAGGTGGCCAGGCAAATTGGACATGCCAGGCAACCAGGCAAGTTGGTCAAGCCACGCAAATCGGTCATCCAGCCATCCGGCCACCGGAACTTCAGTGGCGGATTCCTTTTTGGGAAGCGGGTAGAATGGGGGAGGGCTTTCGTTTTCGAAGGGAGAAAGAGAGAGAGTAATGATGATGTTTTGTCTGGGGTGGGAGGGGGCCTGGTTTCGGACCTTCCCTCCAGGCATTTTTCAGCAAAGCGTCCGTCAAACGCGCTCCCTCGCCCTTGCGCTGATGATACGCACAGATCTAGAATTGTTTGCAGCTCCTTACCCCGGTTCGCTTCCACATCCTTCATCGTGTATCCTATTTTCGTCTTGCTCATCCTCCTCGTCCTCATCCCTCCTCTTCCCTCTTTCCTCCCCTGCCCTTCCTCCCTCCTTCATCTCTCCCTGTGTCCTATTCCTTCGTCGTATTCTTCTTTCCATCCTCCCGCACTGGCCCTCCCCCGCTTGGACATCCCCATCGGCCTCATCATCCGTGCTCCTTGACTCCAGGTTTGTTTTGCTCTCGTGCTTCGTTCTTCTCTCATTGTCCCATCCTTCCTCCTCTCTTCTCTCTCCGCCTAGCCGCACCCTTTTCACAATCCATCCCCTCGTCCCCCCCTCCTCCCTCGTCGCCCTCCCCATTTTTCCCCTCTCGCCCTACAGACTTTCTTTGCCCCATACACCCACCCTTACCGCACACCTATCCAAACCTCCTCTGTCTCTCCCTTTCGCCCCCTTCCTCAATGTCCTGCACCTCATCATGCCCGTCGTCCTCTGCCGCGTCATCCCCATCATATCATCGTCCCTCTCCTGCCCCATCTTTCTCCCCATCCGACTCACGGTTCCTACCCATCCTTCTCATCCCCCCTCTTCCCGCTCCATCTCTTGCTCCTTCCTTTTCTTTCCCCCCCTCGCCCACTTTGGCTCAAGCGGCTGCCCCCCTCCCGCTGCCTCCTCCCCCGCGCCCTCCGCCTCCCTGCCCCCCATGCCCTTAGTAGTTAGTCTCCCCGTGCAGCAATGAGAGGGGGTTTCGCACTTGATGCCGATATTCAGCGGCTCATGCGCTGGACTATCAGCACCTTCTATTCCAACAAGGGTTTCTTCCTGAGCGAGCTCAGCCCCAATGCGTCCAGCGCCCTGGACAAGATCTGGTACGAGCCCATGTCCAACCCAGACCAGATCGTGGCACAGCTGAACCAAATGAAGACCGTCCCCAACAAGACCAATCCACTACATCTTGCGATCGAGGGTTCTGGAATCGGCATGGTCAATATCGAGTGGGTCAACGGCACCATCACCAAGTCCGGCATCAAGACCATATGGAGGCAAGTGTTACTGGCAGTGGCACTTCCAAGACAGGGTAGTTCTGGGTTGGCTTCTGTCCCGCGCATTTCTTTTCGAATCGATTGAACTCTGGGCCTCCTCTCCCTCCTTTTCCTCTTGTTCCGGCGATTCCGATGTTTTCGGGCCCGATTGATTCGAGTTGAACGCTGTTTTTCATTGTTCATTTTTCCTGGCCAATGCGCCCTCTTGAATTCATCCCCATCGCCTTCATCTGTGGAGCGAGAGTGGCCGATCCCAGTAGCTGACGCCCAATTCTAGGGGAGCGACTGTGGTCGGCGTTCAGACTTACACTCTTGGCGCTGGATGCTTCGGGGGCAGCCTCCTAGAGCCACTGCCCCCGTTCCTGCATCAAGCTTGCTTCTTCCAGCATTGCCATAGCAGTTTGAGCAGATGACTTCCGCTCTGGGATGCGGAATTCTTTTGCGGAAAAAAAGATTTCCGCTCTGAACTAAAAAAAAATGGCCGGAACTCGAATTTACGCGGGCGCGTGACATGCTCGATTGCCCGCTCTGCTTCTTTGGGCCTGATGCCGCTTGGCTCAAGCCCGGCCAGGCATTGTGCCCGTGTTAGACCCGCGGTCACACCGTGTTAGTCCACGTGCAAATTCATCGCTTCACGTACATACCTATGTTTCCATAGTTTCCTCCTCCTCCTCCTTCTCCTCCTCCTCCTCCTCCTCCCCCTCCCCCTCCCCCTCGCTTGACCTTGCCTCTTCGGAGGCAGGTCACTGTCATAGTCCTAGTCCTCCTCCTCATAGTCAAAATCCTCATAGTCCTCCTCCTCCACCTCCTCCTCGTCCTCCTCCTCCCTCCTCCCTCCTCCTCGTCTTCTCCTCCTCGTTCCAGATTTGCCCTGCCCGTGCCCCCATCTCCCCCCTTTTCCCTGCTTCTTCCCTGCGCCGTACCCTTTCCCCTGATCCCTGACCACGCCGCCCGCGTTCCGCGTCCAGGACCCTCTCTGGTTCTCGCCCGTTCCCCCCCTCTCCTTCTCCTGCCCCCCTCCTCTCGCCCTTCCCCGTGGCCCTGCCCCGCCCCCCCTCGCCCCGATGTCCCGGCCGGGTCCCTCTCCGCCCCTCCCTGCGCCTTCCCGTCGCCCCTCCTGGCCCTGCCCTTCCTGGCCCTGCCCCTCCTGGCCCTGCCCCTCCCCTCCCCTCCTGGCCCTGCCCCTCTCCTCCCCCCCTCCCTGCACCTTCCCGCCGCCGCGCTCGTCTCCCGAGCTCCTCGTCCAGAGGTGGAGATCGTCCCCGGGGCCCGCGACTCGGGCGTCGAGGTGGAGGTCGTCGGGCAGGGGGCCTGCCAGGCCGGCCGCGGGGCGGGCGGGCGGGCGGGGGGAGGGAACGTCATGTCGGCGGGCTGCCAGAGGTGTGCACTGGCCCGTGATCCTCGTGAGCCCCTGGGGCCCTCTGCACCTCGCTGGGGGCGCTCTCCGGGTCATCTGGGGCTCTCCTGGAAACGCGGGGGCCGCATCGGGCAGGACGACTCAAGTGAAGCAAGGGGTACAGTGGAGCCCCAGGCCAAGAAGCACCCTGCTTGCCTCCAGGGTTTCGATGGTTTTGCAATGGGAAGTACGTCGTTCCCGCACCAAAAAACAGCGGACGTCCTGGGGTCTCACGGTCGGGTTTCTTGTGGAAGTTTTGTTGTGGTCGAGCCCCTACTGCATCAGACCCGAAGTCTCCCCGGTGCATCAGACCCGAAGTCTCCACGGTGCTTGCTACCCGTAGTCTCCCCGGTGTTACGATGATTTCAGCCAGTTGTTTCCCTCCGAGATGGCCCCTTGTTGGCGGGGAGCGCCCTGTGCAGCCTGGGGGCGGCCTCCAACGGAGGGGTGTGCAATAGGCGCCGCAGGCGCGGAGAGGGGAGGAGGAGGGAGGAGGAGGAGGAGGAGGAGGAGCAGGAGGAGGA
>CAUYUJ010010299.1:20000-29245 GCA_963575745.1 Prorocentrum cordatum | reverse complement strand
GGCCTCGATGGAGTCGGCAGGTTAGAACCCCTCGTCGCTGACGTGGTCAGTGCTGCTGGCCAGCTCGAGCTGGCCACTACTTGTCTAATGTCGGCGCACATCGCCCTCGACAAAGTAGGCGTGGTTACAGGCTGTAAGGCCATGTCTTCCAGGCTCTGGGAGGCCTCTGGAGATCTCGTGGAGCCCCGCCATGAAACGGTTGCGAATCTAGGGCGCGATCAGACAGCTGGTACCACCTGTCGCGTCCGTGGACGCGACGCCAATATTAGGGCGCGCTTGACCTTTGCTGCGCGTCGCATGAGGAGGCTCGCGCGGCAGCGCGGCACTCGGCGGGCGTGCTAGAGGCCTCGGAACAAATAAGCGAACACATGCCACATTCATCCGTCAACGTCTCCCCCCCAATGTTCAAAGATGGTGGTGGGTCTGACGAGATGCACTTCGACCGCAGTCTCCCCCGCGCGTGCCAACATTGAGTTGGTGGGGCAGGGGGAGT
The DNA here is from genome assembly GCA_963575745.1 of Prorocentrum cordatum. Classification (NCBI taxonomy): domain Eukaryota; class Dinophyceae; order Prorocentrales; family Prorocentraceae; genus Prorocentrum; species Prorocentrum cordatum. The sequence goes on along the minus strand of CAUYUJ010010299.1, from coordinate 28,752 downwards.
GTTCAGTATTGGTTTCCCTCTACCGTAACTCTGACACTCCTCCTCCTCCTCCTCCTCCTCCTCCTCCTCCTCCTCGTGCTGGCGCGCTCCCGGCCCTTCTGTGCGGCGCGGGCGTCCGCGGCGTGTCCGACGGCGAGCTGCTGCCGGTCGGGCGCGTGGCCGCCTCCGCCGGCTTGCGGCGGCCGCTCGTGGTGCGCCTTCACCTGGATGGAGGGGGATCCAGCTTGGTATAGGTCAGTGGCCCCCCTCCTCCACTGCCGCAAGGAGCTGTCGCTGCTGCGCGCGCATCTCGCTGCTCCCTCCCTCCTCCCTCCTCATCCTCCTCCTCCAGCCTCCTCCCTCACCCCTCCTCCTCCTCTCCTTCTCCTCCTCCTCCTCCTCCTCTTTCCTCCTCCTCCCTCCTCTTCCCCTCCTGCCTCCTCCTGCCCTCCTCCTCCTCCTCCTACTCCTCTCCTCCCTTCTCCTCCTCTTACCTCCTGCCTCTCCTGCCTCTCCTCTCCTCCTCCTCCTCCTCCTCCTCCTTTCCCGCCTCCTCTCCTCCTCCTCCTCCTGCCGCCTCCTGCCTCCTCCTCCTCCTCCTCCTCCTCCTCCTCCTCCTCCTCCTCCTCCCCTCGCGCGTGGAGATCTGTGATGGGGACCTCGGGAGTCGCGCACCTCGCCGTGGCTAGGCCGGGATGGGCCACGGGGGGCCCCGGCGCCCTGACCGACGAGAGCGGGATCGACGTTCCTTTTTCCTTCTCGCCTCCCCTACGCCCTCCTCGAGTGGCCGCGTTGATCCGCCCTTTTCGGAGCTCTTGCATGTGGGGCTGGATATGCATGTGGTAACGTCAGGAGGGGAAAAAACACACAGACACAATCAATCGTCGATTCCCCAGAAAATATGGGAAAATATGGGAATTGGGCGGGAAGACAAAAACCCAGAAAATATGTGAAAATATGGGGCATATTTTAATTGGTGTGTATTGATTTGTGTGTCCTGGGGCCCCTTCAGAACGGTTCCAGGCCTTCTTTCGACGTCCTGTGCGCGTCCCTGGACTCGAAGCGGTTTCCCCCGCGGACTCGTCGCGTCAGGGCGTGTCTCGTCAAGGCTTGTCGTGTCAATGGCCCGTCCCCCTCAGTCGTGCCAAGGCTCTTGGATGCGATGTGGGAGATGTGTGTTCTAAAGGCGGTGCTGTCTGTGACGCGGTCATTCACCGCTTCTGGTACTGTGCTGCTTGTGAGTCTGAACGTTCTGAGCTCATCGAACTCGAGCTTTGGAGCCGCGTTCGCAGCGAGCTCGGCGCTGGCAGCGCTCCTGGGTTTAAGTTTTCCTTGCGAAACGGGCTTGTTCCCCCGCCCGGCCCCTCTCGCCCGCTGAGATCCCGAGGCTTTCGAGGCCGCCGGCCTTCCAGTCCCCCCCGAGGGCGTCGGGGGGATTCGGGGTAAAACCTTCCTGGATGGCTCTTGTTTCAAACGCCCAGTGCGAGAACTTTCGAGGTCTGGCTGGGGCGCTGTGCGGCTGAGCCGTCTGGGCCAGATCTTAGCGCGCGTGTGCGGTACTGTGTGTAACGTATATCCACAAACGAGCGTGGCCGCTGATTTCGTCGCGCCTGCTGCCGCTTCTTGCAATTCTTGAAGACGCGGCCGAGTTTCTTGCTGACTGCAAGGTGGTCGTCGATCAGTTCGCCTCGCCTCTCGCCCGGAAATTATCTCCAAGCAGACCGTGCAGTGGTCCTGTGATGCAGTGTTCGGCGAATGCAACTGGTCGGCTTGGCGGGGTTTCCAGAGTGAAGGCCCATCTCGAAGAACATCCCAACTTGGAGTGGGAGGAGCGATTGGGAATTCGCGGCCGCAGTCATGCTGGCGAAGCGGCCCAGGCTGGTGCGAACCTCCATCAGCCCCTGTCGTCCGGCATGCTCGAAGGCATTCCGTATTGTAGTGGCCTTCGGCCAGTGCCGCCGATCCGGGTCGCTTGGGGTGCCCTTCACACTGGGCGGCGACACTTCGCCGGCAGACACGCGCGCGCGCGCTCGCAGACATTACGCGCGCAGACACTCACCACGCTCGCGCACGCGCGCCACCTTCGCAGGCGCATGCGCGCGCACGCGCCGGCAACGCACACGCATGCGCACACCGCGCACACCGCGCACACCGCACAAACGCACACACCACACAACAGACACGCATGTCACCGCCACCTTCGTCTCCCCCCCATATGTTTCCCGTTTTCCGCTCCTGTCCCGTTCCACTTCTCTCTCCCTCTTTTCCAAATTCCTCTCTCGCGTATGCGGGCAGACATTGCCCTGCGCACGCGCGCGCGAACACCTTCCCCGGCAGAGCCACCCTGGCAACCCCCCCAGAGGCTGAAGGTCAGCTTCGAGGCTGTAGCTGAGGCTCCGTCAAACTCACGCGCCACAGGAACCCCCCCTTTCCCCTCCCCCGCGCCATCCGAACCCACGCCACCGGGAACCCCCCCCCCCGTTCTCACCCTACTTCCCCCGGTCCACAGGCGTGGCGGGGGACCGGACCCCCCCCCCCTCCACGCTGCCGCGCCGCCGGAACCCCCTCCACCCTTTCCCCCTACCCTGCCAGAGCCACCCCGGCCACCGGACCCCACCCCAGCTCTTCCCCCAATTTCCCCTTGTTCACAGGCGGGACGCGGGACCAGACTCCCCCCCACGCCACCAGAGCCCGCGCCACCAGACCCCCCTTCCTTCCCCCCACCCCAGCAAAGCCGCCCCGGTCACTCCTCCCCCTTAAACTCACACGCCGGATCGGCGGATTTAGTCTCGGTGCCACTCTTGCCGCCCGCGTCTTGGATCTTTGGCCCAGGACCAACCTGGAAAGGGTGTCTTGGGAGCGTCCCTCGCCGTCTCGGCCTCCTCGGGACCAGGCTCCTGGGCACTCCTGCGGCTCGGTGGGCAAGTTGTGGCAGTGCAACGAGTACTTGAAGAACTTTCGTTTTGCTTCAATGCCTCCAGGGAGGTGTGCCCGCAGGCCCAACATGGATCCACAGGGACTGCGTGATCTCGGGCACAGGTTCATCGTTGCGGATTGCAGCGATGTAGTTTTCATATGCTTCTGCCAGCTGTGTTTCTTCATGTGCGGAGGTCAACTGCGTGGCCTTGAGGACCCTTGTCAGGCCCGACCCTCCTCCCGTGCGCCCGCGCAGGTAGAAGGAGGACATTCAGACAAGAATTGGTCTCCTCACAACGCTCGCAGAAGTGAGTTGTCCAAACGCAGCAACGGACCCCTACCCGAAGAGGACAGGGGTCACCGTTGATCTGGACGGCAGCGGAACCCTAGGAACTTCCGATGCATGCTTCCCGCCTTGGACGGTTTTTAGCACGGGATATAAAACAAATATTCCTCCTCGTCCTCCACCTCCTCCTTTTCCTCGTCGTCCTCCTCGTCCCCCTCCTTCTCCTCCTCCTCCTCCTCCTCCTCCTCCTCCTCCTCCTCCTCCTCTCTCCCCCTCACTCCCCCTCCCTGGCTCCTCCGTCCTCCTCCTCGGGTCTCGGGGGCCGCCCTCCCAGTGAGGGAGGAGCGCTCTGGAGAAAAAAAACTCGCTGGGCGTTCGGATCCGATTTCGGGGCACGGGACCCTCTTCGCGACGCCTGGCATCGCTCGTGCGTGCGCGTTTTTCCCGGCGAGGGTCATCCAGGAGCATCGTGGATCATCTTGCGGAAACAAACGAACAAGCACGCACGACATCGAACCATGCACGGGGAATGGACGTCCGAGCAATGGCCGGGAGGGGCCCTGTTGGAAGGGGATGGTGCTTTTTTTGTCGTTGTGAGTCGTGGCTGGGGCTCCCTCTGTGTTTTCTTCTTGCGCAGGATCCCAGTCTACTTCTCCGCTTCGAGAGTCGGCATGGTTTTTTGATGTGCCCAGTCTGCTTTGTATCCGCTCTCTTGCTTCATGCTTTACCTATTGTAGTGGCCCTCGGCCAGTGCCGCCGATCCGGGGCGTTCGGGGTGCCCCCCAGACTGGGCGGCGACACTTCGCCGACAGGCGCGCGCGCACGTGCGGATCGGCGAACTTCTTTCGACCGACGTTTACCCCTGCAGGGCTCACTTCGATTCATGCGATCCGATTCGGTTCGATTTCGGTGGCCCCCGATTCCGATTCCATTCGACGTCGGATTCCGATCTGGGTTCCGGTCTCTCACTGGAGGCCGACCAGCCTGCTGATTTCCGCCGATCCGACACTTCCCGACCCGGCTGCCGACTTCCGTCGGTCCGGCCCCCCGTCGATCGCCGACCCGACTTGCCGATTCGACTCTGAGCTCTCCGTGATCGAGGTCGGCAAGTCGGAGCAGAGGGCGGGCCGCGGAGGCCGGAGGAGAGGGGGGACGGCCCAGCCGTCGAGGGTCGACGGCTGGGGGGGAGCGCGGGCGGGCGGCGTGAGCACACGGAGAGCCTCCTTCCAGCGATGAGGGAGGAGGAGGAGGAGGAGGAGGAGGAGGAGGAGGAGGAGGAGGAGGAGGAGGAGGAGGAGGAGGAGGAGGAGGAGGAGGAGGTGGAGGAGGAGGAGGAGGAGGAGGAGGAGGAGGAGGAGGTGAGGAGGAGGAGGAGGAGGGGAGGGAGGAGGAGGAGGAGAGGAGGAGGAGGGGAGGAGGAGGAGGAGGAGGAGGAGGAGGAGGAGGAGGAGGAGGAGGAGGAGGAGGAGGAGGAGGAGGAGGAGGAGGAGGCGCGAAGATAATCGCGCTTCACGCGTCGCTGCGTGCGCTGGAGAGCTGTCGTCGTCCCAGGCGGCATCGCGGGGTCGCGAGGACGAGTGCTCGTCGCGCATCGAGGGGCACGATCCGCGAAGTTCGGCGGCCCAGATGTCGCAGACGAAGGGATGGGTGGTCTTGTCCGGCTGGAGAAGTACATGCGCAGTGGTGCTGGCAAGAATTCCAAGTCGTTCATGCTATGGGTCGGGTGCGCTGTTGCACTCGCAGTGTCCTCTTGCTTCAGCCGCATGCACCGCCTCCGCAGCTGCGTGTCAGACATCCATTCTTTGCTTCTTGCTTAGTCTGACAATATGTCTACACTTTGCTCTGCCATGCACATCGGCTCGGCACTCCGCACTGGCAAGTCTTTCCTCCGCGAATGCTCATCTTCCTCACTCCATCGGTTGGCAAAAAATGGCGTCACCTTCGAGCGCCTTGACCAGCACCTGAACGCCCTTGGTATGAGCTGCCAGCTGCTGTGCCAGGACACTTCGGAGTCCATCGAGGCCGCCTTTTCTCTAATTACGTGTCTGAGCTGTGGGGAAATATCGAGCGGGCTTCAAAGCAGCCGCTCTGAAAACCTCGTCGGCCCGAGCAGTGCGTGGTGTTTTTTGTGCGGCCGTGCGAGAGCTGGTGGCCGGAGCGGCACCCATGAAGACTGGCTGCAGCTTGCGCCACAAACACACGGCCTGGAGAAGGCCGAGGAGGAGTTGGAGGACGAGGAGGATGACGAGTAAGAAGGACAATGGTGATCATGGTGATGATGGTGATTCTGATGGTGGTGGTGGTGGTGATGATGATGAGGACGACGACGATGGTGATGCTGCTGATGATGATGCTGCTGATGATGATGATGCTGAATTTTGTGCATGTGATGGTGATGCTGCTGCTGATGACGATGATGATGATGCTGCTGATGCTGATGATGCTGATGCTGATAATGATGCTGATGACCATGATGAGGATGCTGCTGCTGCTGATGACGATGATGCTGATGATGCTGATGCTGATGCTCATGCTGATAATGATGACGACGATGATGATGCTGGCGATGATGCTGGATGATGATGCTGATGCTGATGCTGATGCTGATGCTTCTTGCGATGGGGATACTGCTGCTGATGATGACGATGATGATGGATGATGATGCTGCTGCCGATGATGCTGATGATGCTGAGGATGCTGCTGATGATGCTGATGATAATGATGATGCTGCTGATGATGATGCCCATGATGCTCATGATGCTCATGATACTTATACTGATGACGATGATGATGATGCTGCTGCTGATGATGATTTATGAGGATGATGATGATGATGATGATGATGATGATGATGATGATGATGATGATGATGATGCTGATGATGATGATGATGATGATGATGACGATGATGATGATGATGATGATGATGGTGATGACGATCATAATGGAGCAGCATGCTGTTTCACGCTGCCCAGGCTCTCGCTCGCTTTCTCTCCCTCATCTCTCTCTATTTCCCTCTTTCTTGCTCTTTCTCTGTCTCTCCCCCTGCCTCTTTCTCTCTTTCTCTCACTCTTTCTTGCTTTCTCCCACGGAGCAGGAAACGGAAGGTATGTCGGCTAGTGAACTCCCAATCTCCAAGCCATGTGACACCATAAGAAACATTGTTTGGGGCACCTTCCACCGCTGCCTCCTCTCTCTTTCTCCTCCCTGTGGTCCCTGGTGGGAGTGGGCGGGAGAGGGGGAGAGAGAGGGAGAGAGAGAGAGAGAGATGAACATGCAGACAGGGATTCAGACGGATAGTTATAGGAGCTAAGAGACATTCACATACAGAGAGAACTCGAAACCTGTTCCCAGTAGTATAGAAAAGGGTACCCAGGTTTGTGATGATGATGAGGGGGATGTGGGGATGTTGATGGCGGTTATGATGGTGAAGAAGACAATGGTGAGCAGGTGGATGATGATAGAGGTTGTGATGCTACTAAACAGTGAGGGGGAGCATGTGAAATATGAGTATACTGATGGTGTCTATGGTCATGATGACGGGCAGCTTCAGGACACGATTAAACACACCGATCCATGACATGATGAGGTGGTTGGTTGATGAGGTGGATCAGGCGGAGGAGCAGGGTGACCATTGCAAGTACCTGTGATGTTGGTGGATCGTGTGATCATTTTGTGGACCACGGTGGTTAATATGGTGATAGCGATGAAGATTACGTATTGGGAGGATTCGGATCTTGTGAGCCACGATGATTTGGATTTTGTGAACCACGACGATCCGGATTGTGAGAACGAGTTGGACGAGCACGGGGAGAGGGAGGCGGATCGGGTGGAGGAGGGGGTATGATGAGTATGCTTGTGGAAGTCGATTAATGTAGAGGAAGCATTCTGCCAAATAATTTCCAGATGTCGAAAACATGTTTCAAACATGTTTTAAATATGTAAAACCATGTTCGAAACGTTTTTGAAGCATGTTTTACACATTTAAGACGCATGTTTAATTCAATGATAGGATTGTTAGTGTGTTCATTGTCGTGGCATCCACAAGAGTGTGCCGATTGTGGAGATTCCGATTAGGACGAAGGCTGGCGGGTATGATGCGCCCGGTAAGGGCTGTTGGCGCGACGACGCCGACGATGCACGGCATTTGGTGGAGGAGGATATGGTTGGTATGGTGACAGTGCTGGTTTTTAGGATGAGGAACAGGAGCAGGAGAAGCATGCTTAGCATGATCAGGAGGAGTATGACGGTGATTTTGGATGCTGATAATGAGGGGAAGGTGGGTTTTAGTTTGTGGACAAGAAGGGGGATACTTTTACAGGGATTGTTATCATGACCATTAGGAGGCGGGTGAGGAAGAGGAAGAGAGGAGACGCAGCAGGCGGATGAGGAAGAGGCGTACGATGGTGACGGCGAGCATAATGAAGGTGGTGACGAGGGCTGGGGTCACAGTGGGGACGCGCTGCAAGCATGGGGATCAATTTTCTCAGGCTCCTCCTCCTCGTCGTCCTCACATACCTCATCCTCCTCTTTCCTTTTCCTTCTCCTCTGGAAGAGAGCGGCGACTATCAACACAATTCAAGACAGAGTGCTGGTGTGTGCGTGCGAGCCCACACATATACACATACATATGTGCGTATACATAAGTGTTCTCGCAAACACGCACACATATAGTTCTACGTGTGTGTGTGTGTGTGTGTGTGTTTGCGCATGTGTGTGTGTGTGTGTGTGTGCGCTCGTGTGCGCGAGTGCGTGGCTCGCTCTTCTCGCTTAACTTGGCCTGTGCCTCGCCGCCGGCGCGCGCGCGGCCGCGACGCCAAAACGTGTGCGTGCGTGCGCGCTTGCAGGTGGCGTCCAACCAGCTGGTGGCCCAACTGCCGAGCACAGGGCGAGATCTCCAGCGCATGCACCAGGAGCTCCCGTCTCTCCTTGCCCTCCTCCTCCTTCTCCTCCTCCTTCTCCTCCTCCTTCTGCCTCCCTTCCTCCGCCTCCTCCTCCTCCTCCTCCTGCGCCTCCTCCTCCTCCTCCTGCCAGTCTGCAGATGGGGTGGTGCTCTCCCGTGGCTCCTCGACACGCGTCCTTCTTGTCCTCCCAGGCGCCCCCCCTCCTTCTCTCCTTCGCCCTTCCCGTGCCCCGCCTCCTCCTCTTCCTCTCCCTCCTCCTCCTCCTCCTCCTCCTCCTCCTCCTCCTCCTCCTCCTCCTCCTCCTCCTCCTCTTGCCCCTCCCCCTCCTCATCCTCCCACTCCTCTTGCACCTCCCCCCGACTCCTGCACCCCTCCCCCCTCCCTCTTGCACCTCCCTCTTCCCTCCCCAGGTCCGCCTTCTCCCCCCTCCCGGCCCGCCGCTTCCCTTCTCATCGCTTCCGTCTCCCGAGCAGGTGCGGCAGAGCACGGGAGAACTGAACGAGGAAGTGATGGTTCATGTGGGGTTGCTTTTAGCTCCGTGATTGCCCATCGCCTGTTGTAGCGATGATTCCACCATTGGGCAGACGGGATTTGAAGCGTCGCGAATGGTTCCCATATTGGACGCGTGCGAGTTTCAGATCATGTCATTCCCTCTTGGGAGCAGACC
>CAUYUJ010010299.1:7500-15000 GCA_963575745.1 Prorocentrum cordatum | reverse complement strand
GACCGTCGGCCAAGGCTTGTTGTGAGGATGAGTGTCGCCGCTGGCGGGGATCGAGACAGTGATGAGAAAGAGAACGAAGGGTCGGGTTTTCGCCTGGCCCCCCGTCGCGCCGGCGAGGACCCGGTGTCCTTGGCGCGCCGGCATCCGGGGCAATTTCTGCAGTCGGCGATCGAGGAGATCGGGCGCTATCTGTGCACCCTGCGGGGTAGCCGTGGCAACGGTGCCAATCCCGCAGGAAGCCCGATTCGTGATGTAGCTCACGAGTGTTTTCACGTAGTCCATGCCCCCGAGCAGTTTTGGATCTGGGGCAGGAGAAGAGGGCCCCCGCGGAGGTGCTCGATGCAATTCTCTTCCGCGATCTCCCCGGAGTCGCAGACCTGCGCGCGCGGCGGTTCAAGGGCTGCGAGGTCGAAGCCGCGGGCGGGGGCCAGGCGCTGGCGGCGCAGTGCGAGCTGATCCCCCAGCGTGCGATCGGTTCGCAGCCCCGTCGGAGGAGATGCTCGTCGGCCAGCTGGAGATGCGGGGGGCCGAGCTCGCGGAGATCGAGGAGAAGGCAAATTAGAGCGAGAAGGCTCACTTGGGGGTCGGGGGCCTCGGGCGGGGGGCCGCCCAGCCCGAGGTGGCCCGACTGGCGGGCGCGGCGACGGGGCGGGCGGCGAGGGCCTCGGGGGGCGGTCCGCCAGCCCGAGCGGTTTCCGAGCCAATTGGGGCCGCGGCCCCTCGGGGGCCGCCGACGACTGAGAGGCCGCCGCAGACGAGCGCGATAGGGGGGCGAATGCGAAGCGCCTCTTCCAGCGGCGAAGGCATCGGCGAGGCCGGAGGCGAAGGGGCCCCGCCATGCGGGCCCCTCAGGGAAGGCCGGGGGCGCGTCAAGGTCGGCGGCGTCGCCCTCTGCGCCGCCCCCTCCGCCGCGGGCCCAGCCTCAGGCGGTGATCCTCGCGCCGGGGAGTCGGGCTCAGGCCGCGGCAGGCGCGGCGTCGGGCGACAGATCGGGCGCGCAGAGGCGCAGCGCGCAGCGGCAGCGGCCGCCCTGGCGCCCGACCTGGGGAAGTGACGGCCACGTGCTTCCGGAAGAGCTCGGGCGGGTGACGCGCCCGGCAGCCCCCGCCATCCTGGCGGTTAAGTTCGAGCCTAGCGCGAGGAGGCAGTGCGGGGCCTTGGGGAACCCACGCAACCTGGGTGTGAACGTTGCCAAGATGGGCCTCCTGGCGCTGCGATTGCTGCTGCGCGCGGGCGCGCGGGTGGGCGGGCGGGCGAGGCAGGCGTTCAACGCGGCGCGCCATGCAGTCGAGAATGCCTCGCGGAGGCGGGGCGTCCTGCCCTGCCGCTGCCGAGCGCGGGTGAGCAACTTGAGGCCTTGTTCCGGCGTCTGAGCGGTCCCAGAAGCGCGATGATCTATCGTGGCGGCGAGAGGCGCGCCTTCCGTTGGAAGGTTGGCGTCGGGGCGCGGGCGTGCTTGCAAGTGCTGCTCGCGAACTGCCTGCGCGGGGAGTGTGGCTTCATCGCCGACGGGTGCCTTTCCTTCGGCCCTCGGTGCGCGGCGGCGCAGCGGGAGGCGGCGCAACGCGTGGGAGAGGCGGCAGTGTATTTTTGCTCTCGCAAGGGGTTTGAGGCAGAGCTGCAGCGGATCGCTTGGGGCGAGGTTGCGAAGTTCCCCGTGTTCGGGCATGGCGGCGTCGTCGCTGAGCCCGAGGAGCTGACGCGGGCTCAGATTGAGCCCAGGCTTCCGCCAGCGGAGCGGCTTGTCAACTTGGAGGCGGTCAACTTGTGTCGCGATGCTGTGCGGTATGCCCTCGAGCACGAAGAGTTGCTCAGCTTGCGGCTCGAGGGGTGGCCTGACGTGGAGCCAGCAACGGTGCGCTGAGACGATGGCGAGTGGGATTGCATCGGTGTGCAGCTGATGGGCCGCGGGATCTTAGCGGAGGTCGAGGAAGCCCGCGTTCCCGTGGTCCACGGAAAGCGGCTGGGCAACGGAGGTTTCGGCGTGGCGGAGAGTGGTGAAGCGCCTGAGGGCCACCGCCACCAGCAGCGCCTGATCGCCAATGTCACGCCGACGAACGCACGTCAGACCCTCATCACGGGAGATATCGACAAGCTCCCCCTCCCAGGAGAGTGCGCGCAGGCCGTGCTGATGGCGGGCGATGTTGCTCTCTTCTCGGGAGGCGACTTCTCGGGGTGCTTTCGCCTGCGTGTCCTGCCGCCTCACTGGTGGCGCTGGTTTACCTTCTCGAAGCCGCGGGGGAAGTGATGAGTGCCACAGCGTATCGTGAGATGTGCGTCTGCGCGAGGGCCATCCCGATGGGATGATTGTCAGCGGTTGGAGTGGTGCAGCGCATGCGCAGGCATATTGCTCCGGACGGGGTGGGAGCCTGCGCGAGGCTGGCAGCGAGCCGGGAGATACGTCGGCATCAGCCTTTCCCCGTCCGTGAGAATCCCATTCAGAGATGGTGCTGGGGCATGTGGGGCTTGCAGGAGACGGAGTTCGCGCAGGTCTCGGAGTGAGAAGACCAGCGCGGGGCGCTCTCCGAGCACGAGGCCGCGCTGCGGGGAGCACTGGGGGCCATGTCGATGGCTGCGTCGATCAAGGAGGGGGTCGTTCGCTCCACCCGCGCGTTGCGCAAGGGCGTTAGTGAAAATGGGCTCGCTGGGCGGGCCGCTCCGCTTATCGAGGCGATCTTGGAACATGGTGCGCTCGCGGCCTGGATGTTGGATTAGCAGGGCTCCAGCCTCGTCGACATGCAGGCCTTGTGCGGCCCCTGGGCGTCCAACTTCATGCTGCGGCGCCAAGCTTTGTGCTGCCTCGACGAGGCGTGGCGGTGGATCGGCAAGATGAATTTCCCGTCGAGCCGAGCGGCACTCGGAGACAGTGAGGGATGAGCGAGTCATCTACGTGATGAGTGAGCCTATGCCGGTTGCTGACGTGCGCCGGCCACTCGACTGCCGTCCGATTGTGACCGATGCCTCTGGGCAAGGCGGTGGAGTCTCAGTGGGGATCAGCCTCGCCGCTGAGGGAGTGGCCGCAGCGCAGCACCGTGCTTCGGTCCCCGTCGCGCTGCGCGAGCGCGGGGTCGCGGTCGTGGAGTTCTTCGGCGGGATCGGCGGCCTCGGGGTGGGTGTGGGCCGGCTCGGAGTGCGCGTGATATGCGCTGGCTACGCGGGGACCGACAAAGCGGCCCGTGGTGTTTTCCGCAGGAACTGGCCTGGAGATATCGAGTGGTCCGATGTGCGGAACATGGCTCCCCGAGAGCTCGAGGATTTGCGGCGGGCCTGGCGTGGGGCCGTGGCCGTGGTCGGCGCCCGCGGCCCTCCGTGCCAGGGACTCAGCGGCCTCGACCCGCAGGGCTCTGGGCTCGCCGACCCGAGGTCCTGAGGCTGCAGGCTGAGTTGAGGGTCGTGTTTCATGGCGTACCCGTCGTCGACTTTTGCGAGGATCTGGCCTCGATGAGGGTCAGCGACGCCGTCGTCGCGTCGGAGGCCATAGTGCGGCACCCCTTGTGCGTTGACTCTGAGGAGTTGTCAACCGTGGCGAGGCCGCGCCTCTACTTGGCCAGCTATCCCACTGTCGAGACAGATGGCGTCGTGGTCACCGAGAGGGGTACGTCGCAGACCTCGTCGAGCAGGAGTCGGCCCAGGTGGAGCCGCGCGGGCTTCGGTGCGAGGAGGGTCGAGTCTCGCGTGCACCTGGATCAGAGGCTGCCTTCTTTCACGCGTGCTTTCCCTCGGAGGCGCCCGGGGGCTGACCCGCGAGGAATCCAGTGGCGCGACGCCATCGCCCTCGAGCACAGGAGGTGGGGCCGGCGCAGATTCGCCCCCTGCCAGTGTCAGGCGCAGTTCCGCATCTGTGGACGGGCCCCGCCCCTTCCCGCGGTTTCCGAGCAGGGGGCCCTCGTGGGGCATTGGCCTGGGTGCGTGCTCGCGGGCAAACGGGATCTGCGCAAGATGGTGGACTGCGCGTGTCGGCAGCTCGAGGACGAACGTTGCCCGCAGCTGGGGAACTCGTTCCACGCGGGAGTCGCGGCGGGGCTGGTCGGCCAGGGCCTGGTCCGCGCCGTGCTACCGGAGTTCCCGCCGACGCCGTCGGTGACCCGGGCCACCTTCTGCAAGTGTGCGGCGAGGCGCAAGGATTGCGCGCTGGACCAGCAGCGTTTGGATCCGGGCGCGCCCGCCGCGCAGAGGCTCAATGCCTAGGCGCAGCCGCCGAGCGAGCAGAGTTCGCGCGAGCTCATGCACAGCCTCGTGCTCGAGATGTATTGATGCGCGGACCATCGCGGCAGCGATGTGAGTCTGGACTCGGGCTGCCGTATCGGTGAGCGCCTGGCCGAGGGTCAGCGTCGACCAGCGCCGCTGGTGCTGGAAGCGCGCCGTGGCGATGCGCCCTCCGACGCTCGCGCATCATTGACGAGCTGGAGCTGCAGATGGCGCGCAACGCGTTGAGGTTCAGGATGCGCCGCTTCCGAGCCCATCGTGTCGAGGGTGTGCTTCCTTGTGGGCTCGCAAGTGACTGTGGCGGTTGCTCCGAAGGGCCGCTCGTCGTCGCGCCGCCTGAATTCCGTGCTATGCCGCCTCGGCGCCCTGTGTCTCGTGACCTGATGTGCCCCCTTCTTCATGTGCGTGCGCGCGGCGGACGCTCCCGCCGTCGCTGCGAGCAGAGCGCCGCGGGTAGTGAGAGGTGGGGGCCAAGTGGCGCCGAGGACCCGAGAGGGGCGTGGCAGGCGGCGCGGGCGGCAATGGGCAGGCTGAGCGACAATATCCCAACGAAGCGCGCGATTGGGCGAATGGCCGAAGGTCACGGTTAGACGCTGTGAACTCTGATCGGCTAGTCAGACCAGCTGCCCGCAAAGCATGTGGAGCACCTTGGGGGGGGGAGGCAGAGGGCCGGGCGGCCTACGCCCTCGCAGCGGTGAAGCGCTTCGTTCCGGGCGCCAGGTGTCATTAGCCGTCGGCATGGCGCCTGATCGCAGCCCGGGACAAATTGGAATTGCCGGGGCGGGCGCCGCCGTGGACTCAGGCGGTGGCGCTGGCGATTGCAGGCGTAGAGTACGACGTGGGGCACCCGCGTTCCGCTCTCGCCGTCGCAGTCGCGTGTCATTGCGTGCTGCGGACGGACGAGGTTTTGGCGACTGGGAAGCGAGACGTCACGATCGCCAGGATTGGAAAAGTGCAGTCGTCAATCTTCTTCTCATTAAATCTGGTCGAAGGTTAAATCAGCGTGTCGTGGTGAGCGTTGATGACGCTACCCTGGTGCGGTGGCTCTCCCGAGTCTTCCAGCAACTCCTCCTAGGGGGCCCTGTGGTTGCCCAGACGCCCCCCGTGTTCCGCAAGTTGATGTATCGCTCTCTTCGGGTACTCGGAAGTGTCAGCGTACGGCTTCCAACCGTACAGCCTACGGCGAGGTGAAAACACGCACCGCTACCGTATGAGGGGGGACATCAATGGAGCTGCCCCGGGAAGGCGTTGGGCCAACATCAAAGCGCCCCGAATCTATATCATTGATGCCCTTGTGAAGCCCCAGGAAGCCACACTTGCATCAACATAATTGGAGGCAGTCCAGATATCATGGAACGTCGTGGTCAAAGCGGCTAGTTAGCCATCCTGGGGTAGGGCGGAGGTGTTTGTGGCTTTGCGCATTCTGGTCCTTGGGGTCCTAACGTGGCGAGTGCCTCCAGTTCACCGAGTGCGGCTTGCTAGCCAGAAGATGCAAGGAAAGGGTGGAGTGTGGAGGTGATCGTCTCTGAGGCCTGGCCCTGTTGGGCCGCGTTGGCCCGGGGGGCAGGTTCGAGGCGGATTTCCCCACCCCTGCCGCTGGCAGGAAAGCGCCCCGTGGCCTTCCCAGCGCTGTGTGGCATCCAGGGGTTTACCTCATCGGATGCCTGGCGCGGTCCCCGTGTTGTGTGGCCCCTTCGGGGGCCCGACGTGGGGAGCGCGGGCCAACGGCGGACGGGCCCCCTCTCGGGCGCCCTCGTTGTTTCCCAGAGGTGTGGCCCGTTTCGAGCTTGGTCCTGCGCGGAGGCCCGGAGTGGTTGGTGGGCTGAGACCAGGCGCTCGCGCTAACTCGCACACATCCTTCTCTCGCGTGGGACCGTCGACAAAAGGGGCGCCATGATTGAGATGGTGACGATGACGATGACGATGGCGCTGATGATCATGATGATCATGACGATGCTTATGCTGATAGTGATGTTATTGTTTTGGTTGTTGCGCATTGTTTTGTTGAGGCGAATGGCGATGACGATAACGATGCCGACGACGACGTTGACGACGACCATATGGATGATGATGATGATAATGATGTTGATGTGGGTGATGATGATGCTGGGGATGATGATGATTATGGTGATTGTAGTGAATGTGGGTGATGATGATGATGCTGATGCTGATGCCGATGCTGGTGGTGATGACGATGTTGGTGATGATGCTGATGATGATGCTGATGATGCTCCTGATGATGATGAGGATGAGGATGCGGATGAGTTTGAGGATGTGGATGAGGATGATGATGCTGATGATGACGATGATTATTGTAATGATAATGATGCTGACGATGATGATTATTATTAGGAGGAGGACGATGATGTTGACAATTATGATGGTGACGGTGATGCTGATGAGGATGATGATGGTAATGATGAGTAGGATGAGGGTGAGGATGGGGATCAGGGTGATGATGACTATAATGAATGATCATGTTGATGATTCTGGTGCTGATGCTGATGCTGGTTGTGATATGTTGCAATGACGATAGTGATGATGGTGCTGCTGATGATGATGGTGATGGTGATGATGATGTTGCTTATGATGCTCCTGATGATGATGATGATGATGGTGATGATGATGCTGCTGCTGATGATGATGATGCAAATGGGGATGAGGATGCTGATGCGGACGAGGATTATGCTCAGGATGATGATGCTGCTGATGATGATGCTAATGGTGATGCTGATGATCATGATGATGCTGATGATGATGACGACGGTGATGATGATGATGATGCTCATGAGGATGCTGATGATGACGATAGTTATCGTAACCGTCATCACGATGATGATGACGATGACGATGCTGATGATGACCATGACAATGATGTTGATGATGATGATGATGATGATGCTGACAATGATTATGATAATGATGAAGACCACGATGACGACGACGTGACGACGATTATGATGGTGTTGTTGATGATGATGGTGCTGATGTTGGTGATGATGATGATGATGATGCTGATGATGATGACGATGATTGATTGATTGATTGCTTGATTGCTTGATTGATTGATCGATTGATCGAGGATGTTGATGAGGATGGCTATTACAATTATGTTCTTGATGATGATGATGATGACGATGATGATGATGATGATGATGATGATGATGATGATGATGATGATGATAATTATGGTGCTGCTGCTGCTGCTGCTGATGATGATGATGATGATGATGATGATGATGATGATGGTGATGGTGATGGTGATGGTGATGGTGATGATGATGATGATGCTGA
>CAUYUJ010010299.1:0-2500 GCA_963575745.1 Prorocentrum cordatum | reverse complement strand
GGAGGAGGAGGAGGAGGAGGAGGAGGAGGAGGAGGAGGAGGAGGAGGAGAGAGGAGGAGAGGAGGGAGGAGGAGGAAGGAGGAGGAGGAGGAGAGGAGGGGATGGGGAGGGGAGTTGTGAAGGGGGCAGGGGGAGGGGAGGGGAGGGGAGGGGGCGGGGGAGGGGGAGTGGGGGAGGGGAGGGGGAGGGGGGGGAGAGGGGGGGGAGGGGTTAGGGGGAGGAGGCAGGAGGAGGAGGATGAAGGAGGAGGAGGAGGCGGAGGAGGAGGAGGAGGAGGGGAGGAGGGGAATGTAGGAGGAGGGTGGAGGATGAGTAGGAGGAGGCGGAGGAGGAGGAGGGGGAGGAGGAGGAGGAGGAAAAGGAGGAAGAGGAGGCGGAGGAGGAGGAGGAGGAGGAGGAGGAGGAGGAGGAGGAGGAGGAGAAGGAGGAGGAACAACATGAGGAACGATGGATGGGCTTCCGAGGGGTCGCTGAGCATGGAATGGGGGCAGGGGGAGGGGAGGGGGGGAAACATCGGCGCGAGACCATCCACTGTGAGGGCACCATTTGTCCGCCTTTCCTCTTCTCGTTTCCTCTGTTCGCCCTTCCCGTCCTCCCTCCCCGCTGCCCCATCGTCATTCTCCTTCCCTCACCCCCTACCGTTCCTCCTCTGCCCCCCCCGTCCTCCTCCCCGGACTCGTGCCGCGCCCGCCCCGCTCGCGCAGCGGCGCGCTCTTCGCCCCCGCTCGCGCAGCGGTGCCCCTGCCCGTGTGCTCTTCGGCCCCGTCTGCCGTCAACGGATCCGCCTGTAGCCGCGGCGGTGCCCTGGTCTTCTTCTTCTTCTTCTTCTTCTTCTTCTTCTTCGTATTCTTTTTCTTCGTCGTCGTCGTCGTCGTCGTCTTGCTGGTCGTCTCTCCCAATTGGAGGATGCAGACGGCCGCAAGCGGTCGGGTCTCCAGCAGCTGGCCGAGACCGACGCGGTGAAGACGCGGGTGGAAGCTGTCTGCAGTGCCCTTCGCGAGGTCCTCGGTGCACAAGAAGCGGGGGATCGATCTGCCTGGCTGGGTGGGGGAGGGGCAGGTGGCTGGGTGGAGGAGGGGCAGGTGGGACGATTGGGAGGAGTGGGGAAGAAGGAGCCAGAGGGCGGGGCCAGATAGCCGAAGCTTTTGTTAACTTTTTCTTCGCAGTGCGCGCCGGCGCACCGAGGGAAGCGCGCGGGCCGTCGCGCGTCTGCCCTCTGCGTGCGGTGCCGCACGTCCGGCGATCTGTCTGGCTGGGTGGAGGAGGGGCAGGTGGCTGGGGATGATGGTCGGAACGAGGGTTGGGACGACACGTGGATATACCAATGGTCGTGGTCGCACCAGGTGGCAAATGTCCATTCTCGCTCCAGTGGTCGTCCTGTGAGAAAACATCGAAGAACCAACCAACGAACAACAGAACGAGATGGTGGCAAGTGGTTGGGGATACTAACATCGACGACGAATCGTTTAGGTATCGTGTGCAAGAGCGTCACTACGCTCGCGCACAGCCCCTGTGCGCACGCGAGGTTGCGGCGTCGCGGTGGAGAGGTGAATTTTGTCGCTGGAGCGTTCATTTCCGCGCTCGTTTCACCATGCCATGTCTCGATTATTTTTGATTGGTTGCTGATGCCTGCGCGTGGCATTGGCCGATTGGGTTATTTCGCCCCCCATCGGAAACCCCTCTCCTCCATGGATGGAGTTGATTCGACCGATTCGATTGTGAAGGCGATTCGAATGATCGGCCTAGGGATGAACGAGGGGAAAGTGCGACAGATGGGGCGGATCGCCTTCCTTGTATTGGTACTCACCTAACTCCTGGTCCTAGTTCCTCCTCCAATTCCTACTCTTCTCGTCCATCGTCGTCGCCCTCCTCATCCTCCTCTTCCTATCCGTCTTCTTGTTCGTCCTCCGTCCGCAGTTCGCCATCTCCTCTTATGTCCTTCCTCCTTCCTTCCTCGTTCCCCCTGCCTTCTTCTCCAGCCTCGTGCCTCCTCCCTTGTCCCTCCTCCTCCCTCCTCCCTCCTGGCTCCTCTCTCCTCACTCGCACTTCCTTCATCCTCTCTTCGTCCGCCGTGTGCACAACTCGGGCCACTCGTCCCGCAACTCTCCATCGCAATGGTTCGGAGGAGCTTGTCTTGTGAAGTCATACCGTCATGATCCCCGACGCGAAAGGAAATGGGGCTGACAATCGCGCTTCCTGCACCGTTTCCGGCGGATCCGAAGGCTCCAGCGGATCCACGGTCGAGTCCCAAACCCGCGGTTTCTTTTTAAGGGTATCCTCACAAATTCGGCCCCGAGGGATCCCCAGGGGAGGGGCTACTGGCGCTTTCTCTACCCATTCAGGCGGATCCGAAGGTTCTCTGGCGGACCCAGCGCCGAGTCCAGAAACGGCTGTTTCGCTCAGGGCATCCTCACAAACTCCCCCCCAAGGACGGCCCCAGAAGGAGGAGGGGAAGGGGGGGGGCGGGCGAGAGGAGGAGGGGGAGGAGGAGGAGAAGGAG
>CAUYUJ010010298.1:0-25000 GCA_963575745.1 Prorocentrum cordatum | reverse complement strand
CTCACCATCATCCGCAGCAGCATCGTCATCGTCGCCATCATCATCACCTCCTCGTCATCACCATCGCCACCAAACATCATCATCATCACCAACACCACCAACATCATTGTCGCCATTAGCATCCGCATCATTCTCATCATTCGGTGTATCCTCGTCCTCATCAGCAATGCGTCATCAGCCATCAGCCATCATCATCACCATCATCACCAGCCTCAGCATCACCACCAGTCATCAGCATCAGCCCAATCAGAAGCATCCTCGCCATCACCAGCATCATCGTCAACCTCACCATCGCCATGTTCATCGCCGGCATCGTCATCCTCAGAAGTATCGCCATCGTCGTCGCCAGCATCATCACCTCTTCCTCCTCCTCCGCACCGTCATCATCATCGCCACCAGCCATCATCATCATCATCATCATCATCATCATCATCATCATCATCATCATCATCATCATCAGCATCAGCATCAGCATCAGCATCAGCACCAACACCAACATCAGCATCATCATCGTCATCATCAGCACCATCCCCATCCGCATGCACACCCTCGCCTTCACCAGCAATCACCCATCAGCCACCAGCCTTCCTCATCAGCGGCATCATCACCCGTCTCATCAGCATCATCATCAGAATCAGCATGCTCATCATCATAAGCATCATCATCATCTTCTCTACCATCATCAGCAGCATCCTGACCCCGCATCATCATCATCATCATCATCATCACCACCATCATCATCATCATCATCATCATCATCATCATCATGGTCAGCGTCATCGCCGTCAGCAGCACCACATCTTCCGCAGCATCGTCATCACCGCCACCAGTAATCATCGTCATCACCATCAGCATCATCATCACCACAACCCTCATCATCATGCGCATGCTCATCCTCGCCCCCAACAGCCATCAGCCATCAGCCACCGTTTTCATCTACCTCATCACCACCCTCATCATCATCTTTTTCATAATCATCATCCCAGTCGCCCACATCATCATCAGCTGCAGCGTCGTCAATGGCGTCGTCATCATCATCGCTCCCTCCTCATTACCACCGCCACCACCCATCATCACCATCATCACCACCAGAATCATCTGAATCGTCATCTTCATCGTCACCATCATCATCACCATCGTCATCATCATACTCATCCTCGCCCTCACCATCATCATCTGCGATCAGCCATCAGCCACCAGCCACCATTGTCGCCAGCCATCATCACCAGCATCATCATCACCATCATCACCATCATCACCAGCCATCATCATCAGCCACATCATCATCAGCAGCATCATCATACGCAGCGTCATCAGCATCATTAGCATCATCAGCCACTCGGCCTCATTGTCCTCCCGCTCGCCTCTCTCCTTCCTCCCTCCACCTCCTTATTTTCCTCCTCGTCACCACCATCATCATAGTCATAATCATCAAGACCATCATCAACATCATCATCGTCACCACCTTATTCTTCTTCATTATGATGTTTCTGAGCAGCATTACCCTCTTCACTAGCCATCATCATCAACCACATCCTCATCATCACCGGCATCATCACTACCATCACCATCATCTTCATAATCATCATCAGCCATTCGCCCTCATGGTTCTCCCGCTAGCCTCCCCCCTCCCGTCTTCCTCCCTCCTTCTCCTCCTCATCATTACCACCACCATCAAAGGCATCATCATCATCAACATCAACATCGTGATCATCATCATCAGCAGCAGCAGCAGCATCAGTATCTAAACCACCACCAGCACCAGCCACTTCATCATCATCATCATCATCATCATCATCATCATCATCATCATCATCATCATCATCATCATTATCATCATCATGATCATCATCATCATCAGCATCATCTTTACCATCATTGTCATTAACATATGCTCGTCCGCATTATCACCATACGAAAAATAAACCGCATATTCGTCACCACCACCATTGCCATCATCATCATCATCACCACCACCATCATCATCATCATCATCATCATCATCATCATCATCATCATCATCATCATCATCATCATCACCAGCATCAGCATCAGCATCAGCATCAGCATCATCAGCCACTCGCCCTCATGGTCCTCCCACTCGTCTCCCTCCTCCCTCCCGTTTCCTTCCTCCTCGTCCTCCTCCTCCTCATCACTATCATCCTCATCTCCCCGTGGGCGGGGGCCTGGCGCCTCTTCTCATGGTGGCAGTGCCACATCCTCCACGGGGCACACTGTCAGGAGCTGTATCCGCCAGCTGAGCGTGGTGCAGCCAGCCGTTGTCTTTGTGAAGCAGCCGGCTTGGCGTCCTCGCCGTGCCGCTGGCGGCGTTAGCAGCGCCCGTAGCAGTGGATTTGGGTCCCAGGCGCGGGGATCGCGCATTTGGTGGAGAGTTGGGGCCACGTGGCCCGTGAGTCCCATGGGGCCTTGTGTCCACTCCCCCATGGGGTGCAAGCCCAGTTGCGTTGGCTATGTGCTTCGGCAGGGTTGAGGCCGTTGGGAGGTCCCCTTACGCACCAGCCGTCACGCTTAGGCTGCGAGTCGCCGGCGACGTGGTCACCCCTCTGTGCCTCGACTGGTTTGTGGACCACATCGTTGGCGTTCTTTAGATGGACGGGGCAGGAACGCTGAAGCCCGCGCGCGCCCCCCAGGGACCCAGACCTTTCTCGGAAGGACCACAACATGCGGACATTACCAGCCTCGAACGTATCCCTATCCTTAAGATTGACACGCCAAAAGGCGATGACAATCTTAGGGATTCGCCTTCAAAAAAATAAGGGAATCCTTAAGATTGGCATCGTGATGAGGAGGTGCCCAGCATAGGCATAAGGATATGTTCCAGGCTGATAAGGACACCCACGCTTGAGCCAGCAGGGCTCCCTCTCGAATGGTTGTTTCAGCCGATCCGGCCACCGCGCCTGGGTGGTGGGCCAGGTGTGGTGTCTCTTCGGATCGCTCTCGGGCGCCTCGTGGAGGCAGTCCTGGGGCCTCTTGGGAGCCTCCTGGGGGCCTCTTGGGAGCCTCTCGGGGCATCTTGGGAGCATATTGGGTTTCTTCGGGGCCTCGTGGGAGCCCCTCGGGGCCGAAGTCTCGAAATGTCCGCTCGGGTTCGCCATCTGGGCCCCGTCTTGGGGTCTTTGAGGCTTCTTTGGCCGCAGTCTTGGGGCGATCTTGGGGGCCTCTAGGGCCGCCTGGGGCGTCGGGAGGCCGAAAGAGCGAGAACACCCAAAACCGCCACAAACCTCAGGGGAATCAATGATTCTGGCCTATGGGGACCCTCTTGGCAGGCCTCCTGGAGGCCTCTTTGGGCGTCTTGCAGGCCTCTTGGGCCGTCTGGGGGCCATCATGGGCGTCTTGGAGCGATCGTTCGGCGACGCGGAACCCTCTGGGACCGTCTTCGGGGCTTCTCGGGGCCCTCTCGGCCCGATTGGGGGCCCTTTTCGGGCCCCACAAATTCAGGGGGGGGAGGCGCGACGGTGCCCAGGGGCACCGCGCCAAGTCCAAGAAGATTTGAGCATTTGGGGCCCGGGGCCTATTCAGGAGCCCTTTGACCTCGGGACACGCCCAGTCCTGGTCGACTACACGTAAGAGTGACCTTTCGCCGGAGTGACCTTTGGTGCGGGCTCATCAGGCTCCTCGCCGAGCGCGATGCGATATAAGCGGCCCGTGCCCTTGGGTTTTGGCTCCCTCGCGCCCCCAAAAGCTGCGCACCAAAGGTCACTCTTGCCCAGGGTCACTCTTACGCCTAGCCGACCTGGGGCCGGCGGAGCGCCCTGCTGGGGGCCCCAGCCTGTGCGAGAGGGGTCGCCGACGTGGGCGGAGAGAGACTGCAGGACAGCCCCCCCGGTGGCGCCGCAGGTGGAGTTACAGTGGGGGCCCATGCCTCCTCCTCCTCCTCCTCCTCCTCCTCCTCCTCCTCCGCTCCTCCTCCTCCTCCCTCCTCCCCCTCCTCTCCTCCTCCTCCTCCCTCCTCCTCCCTCTCCTCCTCTTCCTCCTCCTCCTCCTCCTCCTCCTCCTCCTCCTCCCTCCTCCTCCCTCCTCCTCCTCCTCCTCCCCTCGTCACCCAGGATTCCCGAGGAGGCCCCCACTGCCTCCAGAGCACCCGTCGCGAGGCCCAGAGGGTCCCAGGGGCTCCAAAGTGAAGCGAGAAGCTGGGGACACCTTGCGCCAGGGGCACCTTCAGCAACCCCCGATCTTCTCCCTGGAGAAGGCACCTGCGTGTCGCCGCCACCACCACCACCACCATTCGAAACAGAAAGAACGGCATCAACATGCAGTGGAAATCCATGCCAATAAACAGCATGCTTGCCTCTAGAGTGCCCTGGGCTTCTTGGGTTTTGACGGTTACGATGGAAAGCGTGACGCCCCCACACCAAGAATCAATGGACGTCCTGGGGTCTCAGGTATGAGCTGTTTGTGGAAGGTTTCTTGTGGTCGAGCTCCTACTGTATCTGGTGGACACGATCCGCGTGAGGGAGTGGGCGTGCCGAAGTGGGCGCGGAGACGCCGTAGGACTGCAGGAACGCCCCCCTTGGGCGCCAGCTGGGGCTCCCTGTGGGGCACGATCCGCATAATGGGGGAAGGAGGGAAGGAAGGATGGAGAAGAGGAGACTCGCGGCGAAGCGGGGAGACAGCGAGGACCCAGAACACAAGAGGCGTGCGACAAATGCTGCGTCACCTGTCCAGATCATCCTCATCGATGTGTTTCGCATTTGCGTTCTTGGGCCGCCCGGGTACCCGTGATCTCGAGAGTTCTATTTTTGTTCGCCCGCCTTTCCTCTTCACGCCCTCCGTCCCGGCGCGCTCGGACATTCAGATGTCGCCTCCCCTCGTCCGTCTCCGCCTCGCGGAGGGCGAGGGCGATGCCGAAGGGGGAAGGACGGAGGGAGGGAAGGCTATCCTTGTTTATTCCTGTCAATCCCTGGGTGGGAGGGGGAGGGGAGAGGAGACGGAGGAGAATTTCTAGACAGTTTCTAGAGGGTCGAATGGCGCGCCGGCGCTGTTCCAGAGATGAACTCCGAGGGCGCAAGAATCGAGCTCGCAGAATTTCCGGGCCGCTTCCCCTCAGGAGGGAAGAAAACACACAGACACAATTAATCCTCGATTCCCAGGAAAATATGGGAAAATATGGGAATTGGGGGGGAAGACAAAAACCCAGAAAATATGAGAAAATATGGGGACTATTTTTGTTTGTGTGTATTTATTTGTGTGTCCTAATTTCCTTTTATCCCCATGGTAGAGTGGTGCGTTCCCTCGGCGCCTCCCCAGCGATGAGTTCCGAGGGCGCGAAAGTCGGGACGACCGGCGAGCCCGCGCGCCCGCCACCACGGCTCTCTCCTCGAGGCAGGACAGGGGGAGGGAGCCTCCTCCTCCTCCTCCTCCTCCTCCTCCTCCTCCTCCTCCTCCTCCTCCCCCTCCTCCTTCTCCTTCCCCTCCTCTCCTCCCTCCTCCTCCTCCTCCTCCTCCTCCCTCCTCCTCTCCTCCTCCTCCTCCTCCTCCCTCCTCCTCCTCCTCCTCCTCCTCCTCCTCCCTCTCCTCCTCCTCCTCCATGCGTCGACGATGCGGCTCGATGTGGAGCCCGCGTTTCCCCACGCCGACGTCGCCGATGCATCGCCGGTGCATCGGCGGTGCATCGGCGACGTGTTGGCGATGCGGCGCGATCCTTTGACCCCGTCTGCTCGGACCCCGTCCAGGACCAATCTAGGAAGGCCTCGACGAATGCGTCCTCGCTCGACGTTCATCCAGCGATGATCAGGAGGAGAAAAAACACACAGACACAATTAATCGCCGATCCCCAGGAAAATATGGGAAAATATGGGAAGTGGGGGGGAAGACACAAACCCAGAAAATATGTGAAAATATGGGGAACATTTTTATTTGTGTGTATTTATTTGTGTGTCCTGGGGCCCCTTCAGTCCTCGCTCGACGTTCATCCAGCGATGAACCCCACAGGCTCAGCAACGGAGCCTGCGGCGTGCCCCGGCAGCCGCCGGCGGGTGGAGTGGCGCGCTCGCCCGGCGCCTCCCCAGCAATCGGTTCCAAGGGCGCGACAATCTAGCCCGCCGAATTCCTCCTGGCATCGCTCGGACGTGTGCATTTTGTCAGGAGCGACAAAAGGACGTACACGTACATGAATCCACGCTGGATTCGAGAGTACGCATTGCGCAAATGTTCGCATAACGCGGCCGGTCTCGCGGATCGAGGGGCCGTGTTCATGTACATAGCTGGGCGCGTACGTCCTTTGTGGGCTCCCTATTTTGTCTCGGCGAGGACCCTGGAGGAGCATCCCGGATCGTCGAGCAAACCAAGCCACGCTCGAAGCCGAAAAATGCACAGGGACTGGACGTCCAAGCGATGGCAAGTCCTGGGCAGCGCCCGAAGCATCGAGCGGCGCGCTCGCCCGGCGCCTCCCCAAGGATGAATTCCGAGGGCACGGAAAGCGAGCCTTTGAAATGCCCGCGCAGGTCCCGAAGGGTCGAGCGGCGCTTTCGCTCGACAGGGCTCGTTTCGATTCCTCCGATTCGATTCGATTCGACTTCGATGGATTCCGATTCCGATTCGATTCGACTTGGGCTTCCGATTTGGATTCCGATTTCAAACTGGAGGCATGCTAGCCTGCCGATGTCCGCCGATTCGACTTTTCCCGATTCGGCTGCCGATTTCCGCCGATCCGATTCCTGTCGATTGCCGATCCGATTCATCGATTGGATTCTGGGCTCTCCTGGCTCGATGCTCCGCCAGCGATCACGCCGGGAAGTCCGGCTCAGAGTCCTGGCGGTGAGGCAGCGAGGCCTACTGCGAGTCTTAGGAGGGAGCGACGTTACAGCCGGGGCCCTGAAGAGGGAACCCTTTTCGTTGGGGAGGGGCTCGGTGTTCCTTGATTGTTTTACAGCGCTCCTTGGGTGTTCCCCGGGTTTTCCATGGAAAATCGGAGCTTAACTTATGGGGAAAAGGGGCCTCGTTCCTTATTGATCGTTCCTTAGGTCAACGCCACGATTGTATGAGTCAGAGGTGGGAATCTCTAGCTAGAGCCCCGTGAGTGGGGGGGGCGCTAGTTATTTAGAGCTTCGGTTGAGCGTCCCACGAATGGCGCCAGCAGAGAGTCCAACTGAAGAGGCCACGTATCAGAGCCCCGAATTATCAGGGGTAACTCGGGTCAGGGCTAACTCGGGTTTATTTTTCGGGAATCCAAGCCCGAGTTGCCCCGGACCCGAGTTACCCCGGATAACTCGGGCGTCCAAACGTAGCCCAGCGGGAAGTCCCCCCACAAGAGCCCGAATTGGGAATTCGAACAGAAGCCTGGGCATGGAGGCCTGCTACGACTCATTGCAGAGAATCCGGTCAAAAATCGGAGATGCAAAGTCCGACCAGGGAGTTGCATTAAGAGGCCGAGCAGGGGGTCGCGCCAAGATTCCCGGCGGGGAGCATCACGAAGGGTTCTGGGTGGGGGGCCCTAGGAACAGTCTGAGCGATATGTCCTACTGGAGGCCACGCAGGGGTCGGATGAAGAGTCTTCGCGGGGAGTCGTGCTAGGAGTCCGAATAAGATAAGAATATTGATTCAGCGGCCCTGCAAGGAGTCTGTCCTACATGGCGTCTCAGGTGGGAGTCCAAGCAAGAGTCCGAGTAAGGGTCCCAGTAGGGTTATGTCGGGCGTGTCCCCCTACAGGGGGATTTCGACGAAAAATAAAAAATACCACAAAAATACCCCAAAAAGGCCAACAAGTATTCGAAAAATAGTCCCCATATTATTTTTGGATTATGTTTGAATTAGTTTTGAGGTGTCTTTTATGTTTCGTCGAAAGTCCCCCTGTAGGGGGACAGGCCCGACTTGACAATAGGGGTCTTGCTATCCCAGGAAGGATGCCAAGTCGGCCGCTGCCGCACGCCGGCTCCTACTCCGCGCGCCTGCGCGCACCTGTCGGGAACGCGCGGGCACCTTGTGCCCTGCGATACTCGCAGGCTGTCCGCAGCAAGGCCGAATGGAGCGCTCGCTCGGCGCTTCCAGGGCGAAAGCGGGGCTTCCGAGCAGATGCCGTACCCCGGCTCTGGGGACTGAGCCCCAGAGCGCCATCTGATCAGATCGTCGCTCGGTCCTCCTCCTCCTCCTCCTCCTCCTCCTCCTCCTCCTCCTCCTCCTCCTCCTCCTCCTCCTCCTCCTACTCCTCCTCCTCTCCTCCTCCTCCTCCTCTTGCTCCTCCTCCTCCTCCTCCTCTTCCTCATCCCCCTCCTCCTTCTCCTCCTCTTCCTCGTCCTCCTCCTCCCAAGAGTTTGAACAATGGAGCCCGCAGAACGCATGCGCAGTTTCCAGAAAGGGGTCGAGTGGCGCGCTCGCCCAGCGCTTTGTCCTCACGATGCAGTCGGGGCCCTGAAGAAGGAACCCTTTTCGTTGGGGAGGGGCTCGGTGTTCCTTGATTGTTCTTCAGTTTGCCTTCTGTTTTCCTAAGGCTTTCCCTGGGAAGTCGAAGTTCGACTTATGGGAAAAAGGGGCCTCGTTCCTTATTTAGGGTTTCTTGGGTCAACGCCCCAACTGTAAATCCCAGGGGCTCCAAGATTGAGCCCGCGGACATTCTGGGCGGTTTCCGGCGGGTCGAGCGGCGCGCTCGCTCGGCGCCTCCCCAGCGATAAGTTCCAAGGACGCGAAAATCGAAATCGAGCCCGCGGAATGCCATGGCAGTGTCCAAGGGGGTGAATGGCGCGCTCGTTCGGCGTTCGACCAGCGATAAGTTCCACAGGCTCACAGGTTGAGTTCGAGGAGTACAAGTTCATGATTTTCCGCAAGGTCGAATGGCGCGCTCGCTCGACGCTTTTCTAGCGATGACTTCCGAGAATGCGAGAATTGAGCCCGCGGAATGTTAGGCAGCTTCCCAAATGTCGAGTGGCGCGCTCGTTCGGCTTTTTTCGACCGATGAATTCCGAGAGCGCAGGAATCGAACCCGCGGAATTGTTCGGCGGTCTCGACCAGATCGAATGGCGCGTTCGCGGGGCGCTTTCTCTCCAGCGATAAATCCCACGGGTTCAGAAAAAGGAACCCGCGGAATCTCCCTGCAGCGTCCAACGGGTCGGGTGGCGCGCTCCTTCGGCGCCTCCCCAGCGATCGGTTCCAAGGGCACGAGAACCGAGCCCGCGGACAGTGCTATCGCACGGTCTCCGGACGGCTCCACGCGGCCCCCGCGCGGGTGCCCCCGCGCGGTGCGCTTCCAAACGGTCGGGTGGCGCGTTCGCCCGGCCGCTCCCCAGCGATGATCTCCAAGAGTTTGACAGGGGATCCCGCGGCGGAATACACGGGCTGCCTCGCATGAGTCGCCTGGCGCTCCCGCCCTGCGCGTCCCAAGAGGTCGAACGGCCCGTGGGATTTGCGAGCTCGCGGCGCTTCCAGGGGCACGCAAGTGTTCCTGCGCGGGCGCCACCCGCGCACGTGTGGGCAGACTCTTGGCATGGAGCCCCCAACCTCTCGGCTTGTTAGAGCTTGGCTCGAACCACTGAGCCACAGAGGTCCCGGAATATCAAGTAATCTCTATTATTCTGCATCAGTGCTTCAGCATTGCATGTCTTCACGTGCACGAGAGGCCCATGCACGCGAGTGTGAAGCGGAAGCCGCGTTCCGAAGCCTCGTGTGTCAGGCCACGCTCTCAGGCTCCAGGGGGTAGGCCACCACGCCGCCGCTTCCCGCCGCCATGAAAACCAAACGCCCACGAGCCACCCCTAGGAAACCATCGACCCCCACCTTGAAAGCAAGATCACAGGACCGCCTTGTCGGCGTGAAAGGGAAGGAGCAAGGGGGATGCGGAGGAGGAGGGAGGATGGGGAGGGGGGAAAAGGGACAGGAGGAGCTTGAGGGCAGGAGGAGGAGAGTGGTGGAGAGAGGTGGAGGATTGGAGACACCGACGAGGAAAGGCATCGGAGAGCAAATGCTAGATAGTCAAAGCGGGAACCAAGGCGCGGCAGGGTGAAAGAGGGCGAAATAAGGGGAGAGGTGAAGATCCAAGATTTGGGGCCCCTTTGATTTGTACCCCTCCTGCACCTTTTCCATGTGCTCCTCATCGGAATTATTCATCTCAAGCAGTTTGTCATATCCTTCTGTTTTGCCTATATCGCTATGTTATTCCCCCCTGCCCCTCCTCCTCTTCGTGCTCTGTCTTCCCAAATGCCCTTCCGCGTGGTCCCCCCTGTTCACCCCGAAGCCCCACACGTGAGAACGAGGAGGAGGAGGAGGAGGAGCAGGAGGAGGTCTCCAGAGGTCCCCAGACCAGAGTTCGGTAGGGCCCCTGAGGGCTCCAGAGGCCCAGAAAGAGCAAAACCAAATCAGAAGTACAGATACGCATTCGAATGCCCACGATCCTCCGAAGGCAGGCGCATCCGCTCAAACCGTGCCCTCGGACCCCGCCCTGGGTCCATCTTGTCCCCGATCGGTCTCTGACGGCCGGGGCCCCCAGAAGCCGACGCTCAGGAGCAGACAAACAACGGCGCGACTTTTGCTGTTCGGTTGTTCTCTGGCGACATCTGCGCGACGAGCAGGCCCACGAAACGGGCCAGGGAGGGGGGGGAGGAGGAGAAGAGGAGAAGGAGCAGGAGGAAGAGGAGGAGGAGGAGGAGGAGGAGGAGAGATGAGGAGAGATGAGGAGAGATGAGGAGGAGGAGGAGGAGGGGGAGGAGGAGGAAGAGGATATTCGGAGGAGGGGGGGGGGATGAGGAGGAGGAAGAGGAGGAGGACAGCTATGATCGTGGCAGCTTCCCACCCGCCGGAGAAGGAGTCCCTGAAGCGCAACGCGACCCTGCAGGCCCCGCTGCGGCAGCGGCGGGGGAGGGAGGGCAGCGGGGAGCCTCCCCGCCGGGGAGCAGCTGGGCGCGGCGACCGCCGCGCGCTGAGGGCAACGGAGAGGAGGAAGAGGAGGAGGAGGAGGAGGAGGAGGAGGAGGAGGAGGAGAAGAAAAAGGAGGAGGAGGAGGAGCTGGAGGATAAGAAAGAGGAGTTGGAGGAGGAGGAGGAGGAGGAGGAGGAGGAGGACGGAGGACTGAGGACGACGACGATGAGGAGTACCAGGGGAACCGCGAGGAGAGGTCTCTGGACATACTCGTGCTTCCCCTAGAAGCACCCCGGCGCCTCCAGCGTCAAACCGTTGTGAAATCGTTATTAGCGATTATCTTGTCCCCCGCCCTCAGTGTCCGATGGCTCAGTCGTGGACAGTAGAGTGGCGAATGGCTCTGTTGGTGATGCCGCTGATAGAACATCCCTGCCTCTCTCAAGCCCGGGACCTGTCAGTAGCGCGAGCCAGGCGTTTTGCTTGAGACTCTTGCAGCACCGACCTTCTCGGACATTGCAATTTGCAACAGTTATGGACAAGGACAGCTGGGGCGTTTTAAAATGGGTCTCTCGCCTCAGCGCCGTGCACATTCGCTGCAAATGCTTGCAACAGCGACCGAGGACGGAGGGGAGTGGTTCTCAGCATGGGGCTCATGCCTCAGCGGCGCACGGGTTCGTCTGAAACCTTCTAGCGCTTGCAACAGCCACAAGGATGGGGGGGGCGGGACTCCTCCTCCTCCTCCTCCTCCTCCTCCTCCTCCTCCTCCTCCTCCTCCTCCTCCTCCTCCTCCTCCTCCTCCTCCTCCTCCTCCTCCTCCTCCTCCTCCCCCTGTCAAAGCAGGGCGCCCGTTTCCGCGCCGCGCACCCTCGCTTCAAGGAGCCCGCCGCGGCCGCAGGGACGGCGGGCGGCCGCCCTTCAGAGTGGGGCTCTCTCGCCGCGGCGCCGCGCACGCGTGTCGCGAACGCTCGCAGCAGTTGCCGAGGATGTCAGGAGGACAAGAAACACACAGACACACTTAATCCTCGATTCCCCAGAAAATATGGGAAAATATGGGAAGTGGGGGGAAGACAGAAACCCAGAAAATATGGGAAAATATGGGGAATAGTTTTATTTGTGTGTATTTATTTGTGTGTCCTGGGGTCCCTTCAGGATGGACGGCAGCTCCCGTTCAAAACCACGACGACGACCACGACGACGACGACGAGGACGGCGACGGCGACGGCGACGGCGACGGCGACGGCGGAGGCGGAGGCGGCGGCGGCGAGATTCGAAGATCTTTCGCAGGGTAAATATATCGCTTCAGATCGCCGTCGAGTTCACTGCCCGATGCTGGAAGACGTGTACTGAACAATTGCACGGGCGGGGGGCGGCTCCGTTTTCAAGTGGGGCTGCCGCTGTAGAGGTGCACAATGCTTCCAACGAGAAGTGTAAATGTGTGCATTCGTTGCACGGGTGGGGGGCGGTTCCTTTCCAAAGCGGGGCTCTCGTTGGGCACGCCTTCGAGCAGTATGCTCATGTTGTTCCGCAGTCCTCGTCGCTCGCTGGAGGGATGCAAGGCAGCTCCCTCTCGAAGCAGGGCTCTCGCCTGAATGGCAGGCACATTGGGTGTCCGTCTTGTGAAAGGGGCATTCTTGACGGAGAAAATGAGGGTTTGTAGAGACTTGTGAGCGGGGGGCCTCAGACGGGAGGGTGTACTGCAGCATCGTTGACGCTTCCCGGGCTTACTCTGGTCCTACCCTTACTCCCCTTGCTCCTGGTCGTTCCCCTTCTCCTCCTCCTCCTCTTCCTCCTTCTCCTCATCGCCCTCTTCCCCCTCCTTCCCCTCGCCTCCCCTTCCGAGTGGGGAGAAGCGACACCAACATCACCAGTGGGGCCACCTCCAGCGAGGAGGTCCACGATGCCTCCCCGAGATGGAGGCTGGGATGTCTCGAGCGAGAGGGGGGAGCACACCACCAGGGAGACCTCCCTTTCTCCTCGCATCTCCTCGCCCTGCTGGTGTTGGTGTCGCCTTTCCTTGTCCCTACTCCTCCTCGTCCTCCTCCTCCTCCTCGTCCTCCCCTCCTTCCCCTCCTCGTCCTCCTCCTCCTCCTCCACCTCTTCCCCCTCCCTCCCCCTCCCCTCCTCCTCCTCCTCCCCCTCCTCCCCTCCTCCTCCCCTCCTCCTCTTCCCCTCCTTCACCTCCTCCTCCTCCTCCTCCTCCTCCTCCCCTCCTCGTCCTCCTCCTGGCCCACGGAGGGCCGGCCGGCCGTGACGTTCGGCCCCGCGGAGCGGGAACCCGCCCGAGGGGGCGTAGCCAGGCGCAGGCTCGGTTTTTACTCGTTCACCTCGTTCACTTCCTCCTCCTCCTCCTCCTCCTCCTCCTCCTCCTCCTCTTCTTCCGCCTCCTCATCATCATCATCCCCCTTCTCCTTCCTCCTTCCTCCTTCCTCCTCCTCCTCCTCGTTCCTCCTCCTCCTTCCTCCTCCTTCCTCCTCCTCCTCCAGCATGAGTGCGGTCGGCTACCACGGTGTGTGGGCCCCAGCCAAGGAGAGTGGCCACGGGCATAGCACAAGCGGTGGCGTGGCGGTGATTGCGCCGAAGAAGGTGCGGGTGACGGCTGGGCCGTTGCTGGCAGACACCAAAGGTGTGCTGCTGGACGAGAGAACTGTTGCGGCGCTAGTGCACACCTGGTTCAAAAGAGGCTTCGTGGCAGTGTCAGCTTATCTCTACGTCAGCGAAGAGATGCGACATAATAATATGGCATTGCTCACGATGTTGGCTCAGTATCTGCTCAGAGTGCGAGCGCTTGGGTATGAGTGGACTGTTGCAGCTGACTACAACATGGACCGCGCTCTGATGCAGCCATGGGCGACTTCTATAGGAGGAGTTCTGGTGGCGCCGTCTGCGCCCACATGTATTCAGAGTACACCAGGTACGACGATTGATTACCTCATCATGTACGAGGGGCTTGCCATCCGTTTTGAAATTATTGAAGCGGTGGACACTGCGACGATCTGGCCACATAGGCCTGCGCTGATGCAAGTTCACACCAAAGACACAGCCTTGTGGTGCCGAGCTGCTGATCAACCAAAATCTCTTCCTGCACTGGCAAAGCCAGGTTGTGGGCGGTTTCCACGTGATTGGAAGCAGTTCCATGACGATATTCAGCATGCCGCGACAGCTGATCAGTTGGCAGGTTTCTGAGACTTAACGGTTCAGGGTATCGACGCTGAACTTTTGGACCGGCATGATGTTTTTGGACCCCGCCGCCACGGTTACGAAGGCAGAGCTGGAGAGCACCAAGCTCGTTGGAAGAAGCTCCGCGCAGTCCCACAGCATCCACAGCCTCGATCCTCGCGTGAGTATGCAGCGTGGAGTGCAGCGACCAGGTGGGCCAGGCATCTGCGTAGTGTGCGCACCGTGCTGGAGTCGTACATTCCCAACCTTGACGCGGACTTGGACGAGCAGCCGAGGAGGTTGAAGCGCGTTGCCAAGGTTCTGATCGACACCGAGGCCTTCCTCGGCAGGATCCAGAGGCTCGACTGGGTGTTCGCCCACCTCGACGCGCTGACGGCAAGGTTTCCCAGGTCTGATAGGTGATTCGTCTACGCCCGATTTGATTGAGCGAGTTTTGTCCCTGGCCCAGGAAAAGGAGGCCGTGTTTTTGGCCAGCAAATAGGAAGCCTGGAAGTCTTGGGTCAGGGAGGCGTTCCCGGACGGGGCCAAAGCTGCCCATCGTTTTACCAGGGCCCATGGAATCCAAGAGGTGCTCATCGAGGAGTATCGGATCCAACCTTTCGAGCTTGCCGACGATACGCGACGCGAATGGTCCCATATTCGGACCACTCATTATTGCGACGATTTGGAGTTGCCGAGCGATTCGAAGGATTGGGCGAGCCTGTCGCCGCTCGGGGTCGATGATTTGAGGAGAGCGATTGCGCGATTTCCCCCGAAGACGGCGGCCGGCTGTTGTAAGATCCATCCTCGTGCGCTCCAGTTCCTCTCTGATGCGATGCTAGCCGCACTTGCGTCGCTACTTATGCAGCGTGAGAGGGCACTCGTCTGGCCAAGCAAGCGCTTGGTGAGCAGGCTTGTCAGGCTGCCCAAACCCGACGGCGGACACAGGCTTATCGCTATTCTAGACACGATCCTGCGAGTCTGGGGACGCATTCCGCGTTCTGTTACTGATGAGTGGGAGGCGGGGAGTCGTGCTCGGGAGTTTGGGGAGTCTGGGAGGGGTAGAAGTGCGCCGGACTCTGCGTTCGATTTGAATTGTTCGGCCGAGGTAGACAGAGCCAGAGGCTGGCACTCGGTGGCCTCTCTTGCTAGATATGATCAAAATGCTACGAAACGATAAAGCTCTCGGTCCTGCTTCAGATTTTTAGACAGGTCGATTTCCCGCTCCGCCTTGGTTGGATGGTCATCCAGACGTATATTGCCCCGCGGAGGATTGCTGCTTTCGGCTCGCTTTCGGAGCCATTCGTTTCTTTCCTAGAGATTTTAAGCTGGATGCTCGGCGGCTACCTCTACTACGATGGCATCGCTGATGCAACCAGTTAAGTTTGCGATTGAAAGACGCCCCGCCCAGGCGAGAACTTCAATGGACGATGTCTCTCTGCGCTGGCCAGGTCCCGACCCTGAGCGAGGCATGGCGGTCCTTGCCGCGGCTAGGGAATGATGTCGTCTTGCGCGCCCGGATGGCCTTCTGTCGCAGCCCAATAAGTCGAGGTTTGCAGCCGCCAGCTTGGCCGCTTCCAAGCACGCGGCAACGTGGGCCAAGATGGCGGGAATGCGAGGATACGATCACATGCGAAGCCTCGGCCATGATGTGTTTGGCAGGCGTGCCCCCCGAAAGGTGGAAGCCAAGAGGCGAGTTGCACTGGTTTGGAGGAAGCACCGTATCCAGGTGCTTAAGAAGTCTGCGGGCACCAAGGTCGCTGGCTCGTGGCGCACAGGCCGCGTTCCCAGCGGAGACCACGGGGCCTCGGTATTAGGAGTGACCAATGACACGCTCAGAACTCCCAGGGCCTTAGCTGGGAGCCTTATGGGGGCGGGTGGTGCTTCTCACGTCACTGGCTTCTTGCGTGCCCACGAGGATCCCAGCTTTGACCCCATAGTCGATGCTACGATCCCGCTAGTGCTCAGATATTACTGCTAGATCTGGGATCGGAAAGCGTCCGATTCTGACCTGCGAGCTGCCTGCTCGGCGGCTCGAACTCGTTTGCGCGATCGCCCTCGCTGGGATCGCGTTCAGGGGCCTATGCGGGGTGGTCATGTTTATCGTTGCGGCGAGTTGGGCGGGATTGAATGTCCCACCATCAAGTCAGGACGGACCAGGGTGAAATGATTTCCGTGTTCACCGTTTGCCCCTGGGATGCCAAGCAGCGTTTGCGCGAGGGCATCAGTCGCGCCCAATTGAGGCAGATTCTGGATTCCCGAGGCTTGCGGTGATGGGCCTGTCTGGGGGCGCGCGCTCAGATTAGGGATATTGGCCGTTAAGGGCCCTCCTAGGCAAGCGGCCCTGGGAGGGCTGATAAACGGGAAACTTTGGCCGCCAGCCAAGAAGCATCAGCATGGCTACGCAGCCAGCCCCAAGTGCGGATTCGGTTGCGATGCTCTTGGCACTTTCGGTCACCAGCGGCATGAGTGTAAACGAGTTTGGGAACCCAGTGATGACCCAGCCGAGGCACCCCTGTTTCCAGACGACGCGATTGAGCACGTGAATTGGCTGCGGGACAAAGCGAAAGGCATTCCCCCGACTTCGACACACTGGAGTTGGCGCATGGCGTTCCTCTTCACCCCCTCAGCATGGCTTCTGTCCCAGCCAAGTATTCTCCCCATTTCTGGGGTGCCACGAACATGCCGCGTGGCTTTCAACTTTTTACCGACGGTTCTGCGCTTTCGAACGGTCTACCCGGGGCATGCCGCTGCGGGTGGGCCGTAGTCGAGCTCAGTCCTGGGGGCTGGCCCATTCGGGCGTGTTTTAGGCCCTTCCAGGGGCCATCCAGACCACCCCCAGGGCGGAAAGGCATGCATTGCTGCAGGCGGTCCGCCTCGGCCCGAGACGAGTTGAGATTATCAGTGATCACCTCTCTGCGGTGAAAGAGGCATCGAGCTGGTCTGCCGAGCTGGCTACAGGTGGTCGCAAGCACGCGCGCATCTGGCGAGAATTGTTTCAGTTATGTCCAGCAGGGGCTCCGCCCAGTGAGAGGCCCCGAGTCCGCTGGACCCCAACCCACGGAGACCTCGACTTCCTCTTGTTTGGCCAGTGCGCAACGAGCCTGGATCCCACCGTGGACACTGCGGTTTTCGATTATTTGGGCAACATGTGGGCCGGTTTCTTTGCTAAGCTGGGGGCGAAGCAGCATGCCATTGCTAACATCGCCACCGCCACGGTCGGGTTCTGGAGCCAGGGGGCGCCGTGGCGAAAGGGGGGGAGGGGGAGGGGGGGTTCGAATTTGGCGGCCAAAGGGGGGGAAGGTCCGGACCCCCCCCCCCCCCCTTTTTGAAAAGGGGGAAGGGGGGGGTCCCCGACGACCGACCGAACGGGCGGTCCGGGAGGGGGCGGAGGGGGGGGGGGGGTCCCCGACGACGGATCGGGGAAAGAGTTGGGGGGGGGATCCCCCCCCCCCCCCCCCCCCCTTTGGGGAGACCCAGCGGCGCGCCCACGCTGATAAGCACTGCATGGGTTCCAGAAATGGGGGGCCCGTCGATTTTACCTCGGTTCGGCTTCGTTTGAGTGGATGGCTCACGGCTCTGACGCCGAGGGCGAGGGGGCCCTGAAGACTGTGTCGTGGTTGAAGGCTTCTGGATTGAGGAGCGCCCAGCTTCCGACGGGCATCCCAGCGTCTCCAATCGCCTCTGTGGGAGGCGTGGGCGAGTGCCCGAGACCCCATTTTCCACGGGTTCTGGGGATGCGGGTTAAACTCAGGAGGGAAAGTAACGCACAGACACAATCCATCCTCGACCCCCAAGAAATTTTCCCAGTGCGACCATACTGAGGAGTTGCAACATCTAGGAAAGCAGCATCTACATCTACACCGACAGCTACATTAACATGTACACCTGCATCTACATCAACATCAACAGCGAGATTCACATATACATCTACACCTACACATCCATCTACACCGACATCTACATCCACATCTACTTCTACACCAACATCCACATCTACACCTACATCTACAGCTATGATATGCTATGATATGATATGCCACGCTGCGTTGTGTTATGATATGTTATGATATGATGTGTTATGATGTGCTGCGCTATGCTACGTTATGTTATGGCATGGTATGATATGCTGTGCTATGGTATGCTGCACTATGCTATGATATGATGTGCTATGCTATGTTATGTTATGCTAATGCTGCGCTGAGCTGAGCTAAGCTAGGCTCAGCTAAGTTCAGCTAAGTTAAGCTAGGCTAAGCTAAGATGAGATAAGCAACGCTAAGCTAAGGGGACATGGCTGGGGGAACCGCGGGGCGGATCCTGGGGGAACCGCCCAGGGCGTTTTCCACTGCCCGGCCTTTTTAAGCTTATCACGTAAAAACCCTTCTAGGCAGAGCCTAGGTAAAGACATATTAGAAATTATCCCAGTGTGACCCTACCTAGGAGTTGGAACCCCTAGGAAAGCAGTATTAGTAGTAACAGTAACGCTAAGCTAAAGCTAAGCTAAAGCTAAGCTAATTCTAAGCCACAGCTAAGCTAAAGCTAAGCTAAAACTAAGCTAAAGATAAGCTAAAGCTGAGCAACAGCTAAGCTATAGCTAAGCTGCAGCTAAGCTAAAGATAAGCTAAAGCTAAGCTAAAGCTAAGCTACAGCTAAGCTAAAGCTAAGCTAAAGCTAAGCTAAACGCTAAGCGAAAAGCTAAGCGAAACGCTAAGCTAAAGCTAAGCTACAGCTAAGCTAAAGCTAAGCTAAAGCTAAAGCTACAGCTAAAGCTAAAGCTCCCAGGGGACTGGGGGGAACCGCTCCCAGGGGACTGGGGGAACCGCCCGGGGCGCTTTCCACTGCCCGGCCCCTTTAAGCTAAGAGAGTAAGAACCCTTCTAGGCAGAGCCTAGGTAGGGAAATATGGGAAGTGGGGGGGAAGACGAAAACCCAGAAAACATAGCAAAATATTGGGTATCCTGGGATTTGTGTTTATTGATTGGTGTGTCCCTGGGCCCCTTTTTGAGTTCCGCGAGCGGGCCCCGAGGGCCACCGTCCAGCGGGCTCCGCGGCTGCGTCAACCTGGCGGCCGATGAGCTAGAGGTTTGCCCTGGCCCTCGTGGCGCCGCGGCCACGGGCCCGACGAGAGGTCGGCTGGGCCACCCGGCCACCCGGCGTCGTTTCCGTCCTCCGCACCTCCTGTCTCGCTATTCCCCACCCTTCCTTCCTTCCTCTCCTTCGAGACGTACCCACCATCTCGTGCTTCTTTTCTCCTGGCGGGGGCGGTCGTGTTAATCGACCCCCATCCGTGAAGGAAGGGGTCAATAATATGGCCCCATCCGTGAGGGAAGCGGGTTGAAAAAGACAATTGTTCGCTTGTCATTGCTGATGGATTAGAGAGATCCGAGCCTTCTTTGGGTGAAGGGCCAAGGGTGAGATCTGACATGCCGTTTCGATGCATTGTCCAGGCTCGCATCTGCAAATGGTGACTCGCAAGGCGGATGGATTCCCAGACATGATCGCGTCGTAAAAAATGCAGGGCGGGAGGTTATTGGCTATCTTCGGCCGCGGGGGGCCCTCGCCGGGCCTCGGGACCGTCACAAAAACGACTCAGGACGAAAAACTGGCCCCGGGGAAAGGGTCGGGACTTCCGGGGACGCCGTCCTGAAAAAATCAGGACGTCGCATGTCTGGGTTTTCGAGGTGCAAAAAACCATATGGATTTCACCCTGAGCCCTCCACCCTAAGAAAATGCTCAGGAGATGTCTCGGCGTTCTGTTTCCCTGCATGGGGCTGAGGTTGTCTCTGGCGGCGTCTGGGGCGTACGTGGATCGGGAGGGGGGCATGCTGAGGACTGGAGGCAACGGCGCTGTGGCGAAGCTATCTGCAGGCCCGGCCAGACACGCGACTGCGTGCATGGGCCGAGCTCACTGTTTTATTTATAAGTTTAACAACGTATCACGGGTCGGAGTTCGTGTTTTGATGTGTATTCAGTTGTGGTTCGCGATTTCAGGGAATCCCGTTCCGTCCTGGCGAAATCTGAGATGGTTGATTGACGAGTGCTGGCATGGGCCGACGCTGACAAACGCGAGGGGGCGCACTGAGTTCCGATGGACGAAATCCCAGACATCCGGCTGCTCCAATCTTCTTGGTGCGTGGACCCCAGAGCTCCGGACCACTTCCCTGGGACCAGGTTCTCGTCCTGAGTCGTTTTTTGACGCTCCCGAGACCTGGCGAGGGCCCCCCGAGGCCGAAAGCTGCCAAAATCCCGCCGCTCCAATTTTTCGGGGGCGTCGGATCTCGGGGATCTCATCCCACTGCTCATCAGATCGAGGCCCTGGGCCCGCGACGAAGCAAACGGCCGGTGAGTTCCGCCGCCGCGGCGCGGCGGGGGGCCGCGAGGCGGGGCGGCCCCCTTCTCGCCACAGCACGCCCAGCCAGCCCACGCCGCCGATGCTCCATCGCGGCACGTTCTGGCGAGCGGTGGCGACCGAGCAGCGCGCCTCGTGGCCTGTCAACGCGAGCGCGCGCATGCGGGTCACGGGCGCGCGCGCGCGCCGGGGGGCCGAGGCTTCCCCAGACACCCGGCGGAAGCGTCCGAGAGGAGGGGGCCAGGAGGAGGAGGAGGAGGAGGAGGAGGAGGAGGAGGAGGAGGAGGAGGAGGAGGACTGCCCGCTGGTCGAGGCCACCCCGGCCAGGCGCAGCCTCTGCTCCTGGGAGCTCTGCTCGGCGGGGGCTGCTCGCGAGCTGCTGCCCCGAGCCGTGCCAGAAGTCTACACCTCAGGCGATGCTTAAGAAAACCTATTTTTTTCGGCCAAGGTCTCGATTATTCTTAGTGTTTCAACGTAAATCCTAAGATTTTAATAGAAATGTTGGGTTTTTAGTCAAGTTCTGAGACTATGAATTTCTTAACCCATGATTTCTTAAGCATTTCGCGGGGTGTACAAGACCGCTGCCCCGTGTGGGCCCACGCATCTCCTGTCTGCCGGCCACGGTTGCGGAGTTGCTGCTTGGTGCTTCGGGCTCGCCAGCGTGCGGAGCTCGAGGGCGCAGTGCCCGCCGGCCCGAGAGCCTCCCGGGGCTGCCTCTGCCAAGGACTTTGGCCGGGGCCCCCAGACGGGGTGGTGACCACACCGTGTGGTGAATCGGTGGGGATTCGGGGTCACCGCACGGTTTTGGGACTCGGGTCGTTCTCCGAGGAAGTCTCGGGCGACTGGTGCATCCGAGGTCCCAGAACCGTGCGTTGACGGACCGTGCGGTGAGGTCTTGGGGGATTTCGAGGTCACCGCACGGTCTGTCACCGCACCGTTTCGGGATTCTAACTTTGAAAGCGCTCAGCAGGCTTAGGAAAGGGACGCCCCCGAATCGACTGGTGTTGGCACCGCGGCCAGGCTAGCGCTTGGGTCCCGCATTGTATACTGCATGTTCCTCCTATTCCTCCGCCTCCTCCTCCTCCTCCTCCTCTGCCGCC
Organism: Prorocentrum cordatum; assembly: GCA_963575745.1. Lineage (NCBI taxonomy): Eukaryota > Dinophyceae > Prorocentrales > Prorocentraceae > Prorocentrum > Prorocentrum cordatum. The sequence goes on along the minus strand of CAUYUJ010010298.1, from coordinate 3,593 downwards.
TCCTCCTTCTCTTCCATTTCCTTTCCTTCTGAATAATTCCCCCCTGTCACACCCTGGGGCCGGTCGGAAGGGGGGGGGCGGGCGTTTCGCTTCAGATGTTTTAGAGTTTATGAGCCTGAAGCTTAGAAGCTGGCAACAGCTTCACAGATGGAGGGCGGGTGGTTTTCTAAATGTGGTTCTCGCCTTTTCGCGCCACAAGTTCGTGTTCAAAACGTGCAAGACCTTCACGAATTGAGGGCAGGTCGTTTTCAAAATGTTGTTCTCGCCTCAGCGCTGCATGCAGTCGTCTTAACAATTCGTAAGAGCTTCACAGATTGAGGACGAGAGGTTCTCAAAATGTGGTTCGCGCCTTAGCGCCGCGCACATTCGTTTCGAACATGTGCAACAGCTTCACGGATTGAGGGCAGGTCGTTTTCAAAATGTGGTTCTGGCGTCAGCGCCGCGCACACTCGTTTAAAGAATTCGCAAAGGCTTCACGGATTAAGGACGGGAGGTTTTCATTATGTGGTTCGCGCCTTCGCGCCGCGCACATTCGTTGCAAAAAAAATGCAAGGGTGTCGCGGATGTTCATGGCTAATTGTGCGACAACGGTGTTCCCGACGGATTTAGGATTGTCAGTGCGTAACAATTACGGGCATTCGCGGTGTCGAAGTCCCAGTAATGACGTTCTGGCGCGATTCGGGATCGTCAAGACACAACAGTCAGGTTGACCCGTGACGCTGAAGTCCTGAGACTGGTGTTTTGACACGCCTCAGGATGTTCACACAGTTGTCCCCCAACGGGGCATTTCCCTCACTGGCAGTGAGTCCTTGTATGGGGCCTATGAAGAGGAAGCTGGGAGGGGCTTGTATGAGTCCTTGTATGAGTCCTTGTATGGGTCCTTGTATGAGTCCTTGTATGAGTTCACTGGCTGTGAGTCCTTGTATGAGTCCTTGTATGGGTCCTTGTATGGGGCTTGGAGGATGCGTGTATTCCAATATCATTGATGCGTCTTGGGTTGACACTGGGCCCCCTCCTCTTCCCCCTCCTCCTCCTCCTCATCCTCCTCGTCCTCATCCTCCTCCTTCTCCTCCTCCTCCTCCTCCTCTGCCTCCTCCTCCTCCTCCCCTTCCCCTCCTAATCCTAACCCTTCGCCTCCTCCTCCTCCTCCTCCACCATGCTGCCTTGTTGCCATGTTGCCAGCAACTAAGGGGAAACCACGCAGTCCGTGGGCCCAACTGCAGCTTAGCTCGCACTCCCACAGCCCACAGCCCTCGCGCACTCTTCGGGCGAGCGAGCAACGGGAGAGGGAGGCCAGCCTTGAAGCCTTTGTGGCATCTGCCCCTTCAAACGACGATTGCGTACCCACACGCCGGCACCTGTGGCGGACACACATTCTTCTTTGAGCCCGAAAGAGCGTGAAGTACTCCAGCCAACCCAACGCGCGCAACATACAATACCCCGGAAAATATGCAGGTGGGGTTTGCGCGTGTGGTGAAATCCCTGTGCCTTATAGGTCGCGCAGGGCTTGCCGATCAAGCCGTCCTCCTCCTCCTCCTCCTCCTCCTCCTCCTCCTCCTCCTCCTCCTCCTCCTCCTCCTCGTTTTCTCCTCCTCCTCATCTCCTCCTCCTCCCCACTCCTCCTCCTCCTCCTCCTCCTCCCCCCTCCTCCTCCTCCTCTTTCCTCCCTCCTCATCCTCCTCCTCCTGTACTCCTCCTCATCCACCTCCGCCTCCTCCTCCTCCTCTCCTCCTCTCCTCCCTCCCTCCTCCTCCTCCTCCTACTCCTCCTCCTCCGCCTCCTCCTCCTCCTCTCCCTCCCCTCCTCCTCCTCCTCCTCCTCCTCCCCCTCCTCCTCCTCCCCCTTCCTCCCCTCCTCCTCCTCCTCCTCCCTCCTCCTCCTCCTCCTCCTCCTCCTCCTCCTCCTCCTCCTCCTCCTCCTCCCCCCCCTCGCGCAGGACGGCTCCGTCGCGTCCCGGGGCTTCGGCTGGGGGATCGGCGCCGTGGGCAGCCTCCTGTCGACCGCCAGCAGCGCCGTCGGGAGCGCCGCCGCACCCGTGGCCTCGCGCCAGCCTGCCGCATCGAGGGCGGAGGCCTTCGGTGCGGCGGCCGCCCGGGTTGGGGGCCCCGGTCGGATTCGGGAGCGGCCAAGAGGGGGGTTGTCCAAGAGGGGGGGGGTGCAAATCATGACCAGCGGCATGTGCGCGGCCCAGCGGGGGGCCAGGAACGCAATGAAATAAGAAGAGGCGCCATGAAATCTGGGGAAATACCATGGCCCCCGCCATGAGATCCACCCCCCCCTAGTCGTAACCCCCCCTCTTTTCCGCCCCCGATCGGATGCGTTTCGTCGCCGCAGCGGGCCGCAGCGCGGCGCTGCCAGCAGGGGTCGCCCGCTGAGATGCCGAGGTTTCGGGGGTGGGCCTCTGGGCGGAGGCCTGCGGCGAGGCGGCCGCCCTTCTCTCTCCGGGCCTGGTCGGGGGAGCGCCCCGTCGGCGCGTGCGGCCGCAGCGCGGCGCAGGGGTCGCCCGTTCCGGGATCGAGGGTGTCGGGGGTGTCTTCGGCCCCGCGGGGAGCCTCCAGACGCTTGCGGACGCCTCCAGATGCGCCCAGGGTGCAGACCCCAGCGAGGGCAGCGAGGGTTTTGTTTTGTGTGTGGGGGGGGTCTGTGTTTTTTTTGAGGGTGGGGTCTGTTTTTTTTTGTGGGGGGGGGGGGCGTTCTGGCTGTTCCTCTGTCTCTTGTGGGTCGAGGCTACGTTTTTGGAAGTTGTCCGCCCTTGGGGGGGCCTCCGCGAGCTGTCTCGTCGCCGCGGCCAGAGCCAGGCCAGAGCGCAAGCCGGGAGAGGTCCAGGGGACGATGTTTTGCGAGTGGAGGGTCCACACCTCTGGCGGGCGATTTTTTTGAACACCGGCATGTCGGCCACGCGCAGAGGGGGGTAGGGGGAGGGGGGAAGGCTTCTTAGAAGCACCCCTGCTTCTTAGAAGGCGCGGGCCTTCCCTATACATATAAGGCCAGCGCATTCTAAGAAGCAGCCTCCTTCTAAGAAGCTTCCCCCCCTCCCCCTACCCCCTTGTGCGCGCCGCCAAGCATGTCTCTTCCACCACGGCCTCGCAGGGGGAGACGTTTGGGGGGGCCCTGGGGCCATCCGAGATCGAACCAGGATGAAGGCTGGGCCCTGGGGAGAGTGTCGAGGGCTCCACTGGGATGACCGTGGGGGTTCCTAAGTGGATAGGGGGTTTACAAGTGGATGCCAAGGTGGGTTATATCTGGCCCAACCTGGCTTATGAGTGGGTTACAAGTGCCCCAAGTAGCTTAGGGGGGGTCGATAACTCGGCTAAGTGGGCGGAGCCCACCTAGCCCAGATAGTTACCCCCCCTGAGCTACTTAGGGCACTTGTAACCCACTTATGAGCCAGGTTGGGCCAGATATAACCCACCTTGGCATCCACTTGTAACCCCCCTATCCACTTAGGAACCCCCGCGGTCATCCCAGCAGGATGAAGGCTGGGCCCTGGGGAGAGTGTCGAGGGCTCCAGGGCCCACGGAGAGGACATGTCCATCCGCCAGCGGTCCGGGGGGCCGGAGGCGGAGGAGGAGGAGGAGGAGGAGGAGGAGGAG
>CAUYUJ010010297.1:7500-29254 GCA_963575745.1 Prorocentrum cordatum | reverse complement strand
TAGGAGTGCTGAAGCCACAAAATCGCCTGAGACATCCTCAACATCAGTGTGTGTGTGTGTGAGTCATCCGATGCGTGGACCTGAGTGAGTGTAGTGAATGTATGAGTACAAGGACGAGTGAGTCTGAATGATGAGTGAGCCTGAGTGGCGAGTGAGTCTGAGTGACGAGTGAGTCTGAATGATGAGTGATGAGTCTGAGTCATGACTGAGTCCGAGTGATGAGTGAATCTGAGTGATGAGTGAGCCCGAGTGATGACTGGTCTGGGTGATGAGTGAGTCTGAGTGATGAGTGAGTGGGTCTGAGTGAGAGGAGGTGAGGTGGTGTTATGTTCTCTCTCTGTTCCTCCGGCGCGGTCCGCCAATTACTCGACGCGGGGCTCCCCATAGGTGCATCTCATTATCTTGGTACGCCTGTCTATTGATATCTGTCAATGAGCGCATGTGTGCGAGGGCGAACCGCTCGCTCGAGACATTCCCACAGTCTGCAAGCATGAGTGCGACCAATAGCAAATCTGAGAGCGACTGATTCTGAGTGTGAGTTAATCTGGGTGCGATTGAGCCTGGGTTTGAGTGGGTATGCGTGTGAGTAAAGATGAGCGCGAGCGCGTCTGTGTGCGAGTGGGTCTGAGTATGGACGAATCTGCGTGCGAGCCAGTCTGTGATTGAGCGGGTCGTAGCGTGATGGGTCTGAGCATGAGTGAGTCTGGGCTTGAGTGGGTCTGAGTGTGAGAAAAAGTGTGTGGATGAATCTGAGTGCGAGTGAGCCGAGTGTGATTGGGTATGGATGTGAAGTAGTCTGAGTGTGAGTCGGTCTGCGTTTGAGCGGACCGAAGGATGATGAGTCTGAGCAGGAGCGAGTCTGAGAATGAGTGGTTCTGAGCGTGAGTCTGCGCGTGAGTAAGTTTGAGTATGGATATGAGCGAGTCTAAGTGCGAGTGAGCCTGCGTGTGACTGAGTCTGAGATGAGTGAGTATGAATGCAGAAGAGTGAAGGAGAGCGGAGAGCGAAGGAGAGTGAGGCGGAAGCGTTTGAGTAAAACCTAAAGCCCTGGAACATCGAACCTCGATCGTCTGGCCCTGGCTACTCGAGTTGCCCACGCCCTCCTCCTCCTCCTCCTCCTCCTCCTCCTCCTCCTCATCATCATCATCATCATCATCATCATCATCATCATCATCATCATCATCATCATCATCATCATCATCATCATCAGCAGCAACAGCAGCAGCATCATCATCATCATCATCATCATCAGCATCATCATCATCATCACCACCACCACCATCATCATCATCATCATCACCATCACCATCACCATCACCATCATCATCATCATCATCATCATCATCATCATCATCGCTCATCAGCATCATCATCATCATCATCAGCATCATCATCATCATCATCATCATCAGCATCATCATCATCATCATCATCATCATCATCATCATCATCATCATCATCATCATCATCCCCTTCCTGTTTCTGCTCCTACCGTGTTCATGCTGTCCTCCTTATCCTCCTCATCCTCCTCGTCCTCTTCCTCCTCCTCGCTTCCTCCTTCTCTTCCTCCTCCTCCTCCTCCTCCTCTTCTTCTTCTTCTTCTTCTTATTCTTCTTGTTATTATGCTTATTCTTCTTCTTCCTCCTCCTCCTCCTCCTCCTCCTCCTCCTCCTCCTCCTCCTTGGGAGTGCTGAAACCAGCAAATCGCCTGAGACATCCTCCCAAAACTGCTGCGAAAACGACAGATGCCCAGCATCATAACGGCCAAACCGCCTGAGACATCCCCGCAAACTGGGCGCGAACGTCCTCCAAATCTGCTCCGAAAGCGAAACATGTTGGAAGAGAAAATGGCCAAACCGCCTGAGACATCCCCACAAAATCCCGCGAAAGGGGCCGAGTGAAATACCCCCCCGCCGCTCCCCTTAGAGTGCTGAAACCAGCGAATCGCCTGAGACATCCTCCAAATCTGCTCCGAAAGCGAAACATGTTGGAAGAGAAAATGGCCAAACCGCCTGAGACATCCCCACAAAATCCCGCGAAAGGGGCCGAGTGAAATACCCCCCGCCGCTCCCCTTAGAGTGCTGAAACCAGCGAATCGCCTGAGACATCCTCCAAATCTGCTCCGAAAGCGAAACATGTTGGAAGAGAAAATGGCCAAACCGCCTGAGACATCCCCACCAAAATCCCGCGCGAAAGGGGCCGAGTGCAATACCCCCCCGCCGCCCCCCTTAGGAGTGCTGAAACCAGCGAATCGCCTGAGACATCCTCCAAATCTGCTCCGAAAGCGAAACATGCTGGAAGAGAAAATGGCCAAACCGCTGGAGACATCCCCACAAAATCCTGCGAAAGGGGCCGAGTGCAATACCCAATCGCCTGAGACATCCTCAACATCAGTGTGTGTGTGTGTCATCCGATGAGTGGACCTGAGTGAGTGTAGTGAATGGATGGGTACAAGGACGAGTGAGTCTGAGTGATGAGTGAGTCTGAGTGATGAGTGAGTCTGAGTGATGAGTGAGTCTGAGTGATGAGTGATGAGTCTGAGTCATGACTGAGTCCGAGTGATGAGTGAGTCTGAGTGATGAGTGAGTCTGAGTGATGAGTGGGTATGAGTGATGAGTGAGTCTGAGTGATAAGTGAGTGGGTCTGAGTGAGAGGAGTGGTGTGTTCTCTCCCCTCCGGCGCGGTCCGCCAATAACAAGAACCCCATACTTAGGATATGGGGAATAACAAGAACCCCATCTCTTTGGATATGGGGAACAACCCATGGGAAGTGCACAGAATGCAGCCCTTAGCGGCTGGCGGGAGTCTCCGAGCAGCGGACGGGAATTTGCGAGCCCACCACCTCGAGGTGCCCCAGGACCTCCGACCTGGCACACCGGCAGCCCAACACTGAGGAGGCGAAGCCCTGCGCACAGGATCCGAGACCTTCACCCGTTCGCCCTACTTCGGACGCCGGGCAAGGGCTGCCTAAATCCGCGGCTGCTACAATCGACCTCCGGGAAGTCGTCTTCGTCCTTCCGGGGAGAAGCCCGTTGACTGTTTCGCGTGCCGCGCCTCATTCCGGGAAGTTGTTTTTTCCTTCCGGGAGGGCCGTTTTAGCAGCCATGATGGGACTGATTTCCACCACCACTACCATATGTTGGAGAAGGAGGAGGAGGAGAAAGAATAGGAGGAGGAGGACCTCTCCCTCCAACCTATGGTAGTGGTGGTGGAAACCAAGCCCATCAAGCCACGGTTTTAGAAGCCCTCGCCCAGCTTTTGACTACTGGCCTCGCAGTGCCGACCGTGGCCCACGCCCCAGCCTCGCAGAGGTGCAGAAGGCACTCCGCTGCCGCTCCCTCCCTTGGGGGCCGCCTGCTGCTGCGCCGCTGGAGGCCAAATTTCGCATGCGCCTCCCCCTTCTCTTCTCCCTCCTCCCTCCTCCTCCTCCTCCTCCTCCTCCTCCTCCTCCTCCTCCTCCTCCTCCTCCTCCTCCCCCTCCTCCCCCTCCTCCTCCTCCCCCTCCTCCCCCTCCTGCTCCCTGCCGCCTTCTTCCGCCTGGCCCCGGCCAACCCCAGTGTGGCGGAGGGGGCGAAGGGGGGAGGGCAGGGGAGAGCGGAAGCCGATGTCTCCAGCACGAGTCTTCATGCACGGTCCCTGGTTCGGGGAGCAGGGACCTGCGAGGCCCTCGACGCGTGAGATCTCTGTGCTGACTGCCCGCGTAGAAATCCGGGCCGACTGCGAGCGTTGGTGCCGCTGACGCCCGCGCCCCGCTGTGCCCTGCTGTAGGGGCAGACGGATTGCACGTTTCTATTGTCGGGGGCGCGCAAACATGGATTAGCAATCCATGGATTTGACGCGCGGTCGTCAAATCCATGGATCGGGGGAAGTGCCCTCCCCAAAATGCGGCCGGTGCCGCCTAACCCGGCGGCGGAAATCCGCGATTTCCCACGGAAACGGAACCCGCCGCTCATCCATAGATTTTTGGATTCGCGAGTCAAGACACGATGAACAGGAAGCGCGCCTATCTTCACTTCCCTGGCTTGAAGGTCGCTGGGGGGGGGGGGGGGCAGCGCTGTTTCCAGGGCCAGATCCCCGTACGCTCGGCGAGGACGCGCTTGATCGGTCAACAGCAATCCCTGCCGCCGCCCTTCCCGGGAAGCTCTGATTGCAGGTCTGCTCTCGCCCGCGGTTGGGCTGCTCGTGCCTGCTCTTTGAAGGGGCCCCAGGACCCACGAATAAATACACACAAATAAAAATATTCCCCATATTTTCCCATATTTTCTTGGTTTTCGTCTTCCCCCCCACTTCCCATGTTTTCCCACATTTTCGGGGGGATCGACGATTAATTGTGTCTGTGCGTGTGTGTTTTTTCCCTCCTGACTCTTGCCCTACAAAAGCATTGCCCTCTCCCCCGTCGCCCCAGAGACACAGAGCGCGTTCGCTGCCCCGCAGCGAGCGAGCGAGCGAGCCGCCGTTGCGGACACACGTCCGGGCCGACCTGGGGCCTGGTGGGGAGGCCGCGGCCTCCAGAAACCTGATCGATGAGCTGCACGCAATCATGCCAGTGCACGGCGAGACGGTCGAAAAGCTATCACGGAAGCGGGGGAGGAGAGGGGGGCGTGCGCTGCCCCTCTGGCGACCACTTCAATCCCTGGCGGCCGCTTCTGCCCGCGGGGGCGGAGGCGCTCGGCATCCCGGCGCACAGGTGCGGGTCACGCGATCGCCCCCTTGATCCATGTCTGCGATCGCCCGATATTGGACTTGTGGACTCACGAGTCGAGACACGATGAACAGGAAGCGCGCCTATCTTCGCTTCCCTGGCGGCCACTTCTGCCCGCGGGGGCGGAGGCGCTCAGCATCCCGGGCGCACGGGTGCGGGTCACGCGACCGGCGAGGCGAGGCCCATCCTGGCGACCACACGCCAGGGTTCCCCCGTGGATCTCACGCTGGCCATCGGGACTGATCGTGAAAGTCTGCAGATGGCCTGGTGAATCGGAGGGGAACCCATCGGAGGAGAGAGGAGGGCGCATGGGGAATAGGAAGGAGGAGGAGGAGGAGGAGGAGGAGGAGGAGGAGGTTCCTGGGCAACGTTAGGATGGGATCGGCTCCACGGGGGCCGCACCGCCCCCCCAGTCGGCCATGCATCCCCGGCAGGGGTCCGATAGCGCCACCCAGCCCGGGCGCGTGCAGATCTGCCCCCAGGGGCCCATCGCAAGTGCCTCGGCGATGTATCGCTCATTCGGGTAGGGCGACGAGATCTATGCATATCCACTGCTCCTGGCCAGGCCAATCCTGGGCCCAGGAGCGGTGTATACGCCCTCCTGGCCTGGCCAGGGAGGCATATACACAGCTCCTGGGCCCAGGATGGGCCTGGCCAGGAGCAGTGGATATGTATAGATCTCGTCGCCCTATCGGGGTCTGCGTTCCCGCCCCTCGACGTCTGAGAGTCTCCATGATCCATCGGAACTGCACTGAGTCACGCGTGCGGTGTGGACCTCTTCTTGAGCCCAGAGGTTCCAGCAGCGGAACTGAACTGAATCACGCGTGTGGTGTGGACCTCTTCTTGAACACAGAAGTTCTGGCAACGGAACGTCCGGCCGCAAGACGAGAGGATACGGGCACGACGCCTCGTCCCGTGGGGCCGCGAAAGCAAAGCGGACGACAAGAAAGCATCCTCCAAGGCGTCGTCGTCGTTCAGGATCTTGATGGTCTCGTGGAGGGCCTCGGCTCTGGGGAAGGGTCTTGCGAGTGCAGAACCAGTCGACATCGAATCAAGAGATCGAATCGAATCGAATCCTGCGCCAGATCGGGCTGCACCAGCACGGGGTCGAAGTCGAATCGGACCGGCTGCGCCGAGACGCGCAGCGGCGTCATGCACGCCGCGGGCCGCAGCGGATCGTCGGAGCATCGAGATGGATCGACACCGAGCCTGCCGGAATAGCGACACCGAATCGCACCGATCGGGCCGAAATTGGGCCCTGTGGGTGACGAGAGACCAGCCGTAAGTCGGGCGTGTCCCCCTACAGGGGGAGTTTCGACGAAAAATATTTTTATTTATTTTTATATATATATATATAAAAAGAAAAAATCTGGGGACTATCTCTGTAGTATCTTTTCACCTCTTGGGGGCACTCTTGGGGTACTCCTTCTCTGTCGTCGAAGATGATCCCCCTGCAGGGGGACCGGCCCGACTTGAGACCAGCCCCCTCGCCGGGACGACGGCGCGACCGGCACCGGAGGAGCGCGCAGCCGCAGCGGTGGGGCCTGGGCGGAGCGAGCGAGCGGGCCAGTGCGGGCGGGTGCCCCGGCCTCGCGGAGGCCGGGCGAGCGAGGCGGTGACCTCGCGGTGCGGCGGGTGCGCCTCGAGGCACGAGCGCGAGCACGTGCACGAGGCCGTGGGGGGGGCAGAGGAGGAGGAGGAGAAGGAGGAGGAGGAGGAGGAGGAGGAGGAGGAGGAAGAGAAGGAAGAGGAGGAGGAGGAGGAGGAGGAGGAGGAGGAGGAGGAGGAGGAGGAGGAGGGGGAGGAGGGGAGGGAGGAGTCCTTGTTTGCCAGCCTCGAACTTATCCCTACCCCCGAGATTGACGCGCCAACAGGCGATGACCATCTCAGGGATGCGCCCTCAAAAAATGAAGGGGATCCCTAAGATTGGCATCGTGATGAGGAGATGCCCAGCATAGGGATAGGGATACGTTCCAGGCTAGTAACTTGTCGTCGATGTCGTCGCGTGTGGGTGGTGCCGAGTCGACGGGTGGAGTCAGCGCTGGTGGTCTGTGCCGTGCTAGGTCTGGTGCTGTTGCTGGCGCAGGGCGCCAGCAGTCGGTGCGGGGTCGTCGACGTGTCGGTGTGGTGTCGGGTGGTCGCCTCTGTCAGTGCTTCCACGGTGTGGGCTCGCGGCATTTCGTCATCAGCATACGGCAATCGTGACGACGTCGATCTCGAGTGAGTTCCACCATGTCGTCCTTGTCGCCACTGTGAGCCATCTCACGTCCCTGGTGTCGCGATGGAGGTATCGTCGTGATTCGGTGGCGTCGTTGGTGTCGCGTTGTGTGCTTTGTGTAGACACGTCCGCACATCATCGTCCCAACGTGTGCGCCGGCCGCCGTGTTGTCGATATCCTTGGTGCTTCGTGTTCAAATAACTCTTCCAATTCAGTGATCGCTGCGTCCACCCTCTGGGTGGGTGGGTGGCTGCACGTGCTGCCCAGCGGCAAGCCATCTTGCGATGCTTCTGTGTCACGTCTGGTATGTCGTGCATGCTCATGAGTTCGTCAGCTCTGCGGGTGCTCTGGCGGATGTAGTCGGAGCATAGTTCGACATCGTCTGCCACCTGTCGGCGTGTCTGAGTCGGTCGGGGTGTGTCGATGCTGCTCTCACTTTTGTGGGGTGGGTCTGACGGGGTCGGCGGGTTGCTGGATGCGACGTGGTCGCTGGAGTCGTCAACGGCGCCGCCGTCGAGGTCGTGGTTGTTAGAGTTGCCCGTCGGCAGGATAAGGTGCGTTGGTGATGCTGCTGTCGAACGTCGCCGCGGTATTCCGATAATCGACCTGACCATCTGTCGTTGGGTGAGGCGTAGCTGTTGTTTGAGAAATTGTTGTTGTCCATGATTCTGCGCCGTACATCATTGTGGCTATGACGGTGCCGCAGAAGGGCGACAGTCCGGTCTTGAGTGGATAGTGCTTGCTCGTGTGCTATTGCCTGTGCCTTGTGAAACACGCCCATGCAGCCCGCATGCGATGCTGGATCGCGGTCGCCGAAGCGCTTTGCAATGTAATTGTTTGGCCAGGGCAGTTCAGCTCTCTGGTAGGTGGTAACATCTCAATGTCCATGGCTGCAGCTCTTGCCGTTCGCGTTCGGGTCCCACTTCGGCTCGTATGGCCCCAAGAGGAGGCCCCCAGAAAGGGCCCCCAAAGAGGCCCCCAGGCGTGCGGCAAGAAGCCGCGGGAACACTGGGGAAAGTCCCGGGGTGATGCCAGATACGCTCCCCACGGATTGATCAGCACCGACGTGCTGCTCGCGCGTTTGGGGTGCCCCCGACGACAGGACACGGGCACCTGTGCATCCTGTGAGAGCTGGGCACAGCCGGGCCTGTGTTTCGAGAGGCGAGGTCGACTCCCTTCCCGTCCACCTCCTTGCCAAAGTGGATCTGTCCAGCACAGTCAGCCCGTACAGCAAGGATGCGCGATGAGGATGCAAGAGACTTGGACGCCCCCTTCGAAGCTTTCCGAGCGGGGCGCGGCCAACGAAAGTGGCCGAGGATGGACCGAGGAGGCAAGGATGCAAGGGCAGGAGAGCCCATAATCGAATCGATGAGTCGGATCGGCGATCGGACTCCCGAGTCGAATCGCATCGGAATCGGAAGCCGTCGAGGCCGAATCGAGTCGAATCGGAAGGATCGAAACGAGCCCTGCAAGGGTGGTGGACGCAATGACAATGGACACCCTAACAATCCCATCATTGGAGAAAAAATGTGCTCAACATGCTGCAAACATGTGCTAAAAATGTGTAAAACATGTGTGCTGACATGTTTAGGGCATGTTGAAAGCATGCTCTAGACACCTGGAAAGTACTTGGCAACCTGCTTCCTCTCCGCTGATCGTCGTCCACAGTGCCAGGGTCCCCTTTGGGAAGGCTGCCCATCCTCACCGTGCGGGCTGCCTGTCAGTGGCCCCCGCCCGAGAAAGCACCAAGGGCTCCCAACTTCGCGCTTCGCGCTGCGCGAAGCGCGAAGCGCGAATAACTTCGCGCTCTCGCGCCGCCTCCCAGGGGAGAAGAGGAGGATGAGGAATCGGAGCCGAACCGCGAGGCGCGAAGCGCGAATAACTTCGCGCCCTCGAGGGCGCGCTGGAGTATTTGGCAACCTGCTTCCTCTCCGTTGATCGTCGTCCACAGTGCCAGGGCCCCCTTTGGGAAGGCTGCCCATCCTCACCGTGCGGGCTGCCTGCCAGTTGGGGAGACCAAAAGGTACCGATACCGCTGCTCCCCGGACCTCTCCGGGGGTGCGTTCTGACCAGGACTTCGGGGCGAATCCAGCGGAGGCGACGAGGGAGGCCCAGGAGGCCAAAAAAGGGGAAAACGGGCGAAGGGCAGAGCTAGGGGTATACCTTTTCCTCCTCTGACCACCCTGACCTTCCAGAGAGCTATTCTTTAGCACTGGAGACCTAAAAACTTACAAAACGAAACGAGACAGCCTAAAACCAAGACGTTGCATAGCTCTGGGATAGGTTTTTAGGTCGGGTGCTATTTTTTAGCCCTCCTGGAAGGTCAGGGCAGTGGCCCCCGCCCGAGAGAGCACGCGGCGAGCCCGGGGCCGCGCCGCCGGCGCGGGAAGGGCGGGGCCGCGGCAGCCCCGCGGCCCGTCCCGCGGAGGAGCGCCAGGGCAGCCAGGGGGAGGGCTCCCATAGGGCGACGAGATCTATACATATCCACTGCTCCTGGCCAGGCCAATCCTGGGCCCAGGAGCTGTGTATATGCCTCCCTGGCCAGGCCAGGAGGGCGTATACACCGCTCCTGGGCCCAGGATTGGCCTGGCCAGGAGCAGTGGATCCTGGCACCACAGGGGTTAGGGCGGGCATGTCTGAGGGGGCCCAGGGGCACACCAACAACGAGGCACAAATAACAGGCTTCCCCATATGGCCCCATATGTTTTCTGGGTTTCGGTCTTCCCCCCCCCCCCCTTCCCATATTCTTGTATGCTTTCCTGGGAATCGACAAGTAATTGTGCCTGTAGGGAGAGGGCTCCCAGGCACCACAGGGGTTAGATCGGGCATGTCCCCCTACAGGCGGATTTTGGAAGATAAATAACGAAACGAACTCTATACACCGACGATTTGTCAGACTCTGCACTGAAATTCGCACAAGAACGCGGATCCTGGTGTATACGGGATCCTGGTGTGTACATTTTTCGTTGTTCCCCTGGTAAAACGGAGGGAAAGTATACACCACACCACCCCGACGTCTTCCCTGACCCTCAAAAAGTCGTGGAATTGAAAAAACAATCCGCCACTGGCTACGTATATGTTCCAGTTTGCGAAAAAAAATGCTCACAAACATTCAAAAAATGGTAGAAAAATCGTCCCCATACTATTTTTGCACGATTTTTCCTCCTGTAGAGTAGAGGGGCACGCCCAACGTAACACAAGGGGGATCTGAGAGCGCACCTGACGGATCATTGCACGCAGTCCTCGTGCCACCAGGCAGCCGACCCGCATCGCAAGGACGCGCGATCAGGGCGCGAGGGCCCTGGTCGGCCACGCTGACCCTTTGCGAGCGGGGCGCGGCCAGCGGAAGCGGCCAAGGATGGGCCGAAGGGGAAGGATGCAAGGGTACCCATCGGTCGGAAGAAGTAGGGAGAAACATGAAGTAGGAAGGCGGATAAAGTAGGACTGGGCTCGGGCCCGCCCAGAGAGTAACAAAACGCAGCAAGAGCAGATCGGCTCTGAAAGTAGGGGTTCTGGGAACCCAAAAATACCTACTTTCAACGACCAATGGGTACCCTTGGAACGTCGCTCATCCTTACTCCAAATCCCTTATTTATCGTCCCCGGGGTCCGGTTCTTTAAGGCACCTTTTTTGTAACTGGGGGGGTCTGGTTTATTAGGGCGCTTTCTTTGGATTGGAGCTTAGGGGGTCCGGTTTATTGAGGCGCCCCGTCGAAGAGGGGGGTCCGGAATATTAGGTCGCATTCGGAGGGGAATCCGGTTTTTTTGGGGGGGGGGTCGATTCATAAGGGACTTGGAATACCCTTGGAACGTCGCTCATCCTTACCATGCGAGTTTACTGCACAGGCATCGTGCCACCACGAGGCTCGCGCACAGTGAGGAACGGGGGGGGGCGCTTTCCCGGCCACGCCGGGCCCGGGCCACAGGCAGGTTCCACGGCACAGCATCTGAGGAACGGCCTGGAATTAAGTCGGGCGTGTCCCCCTACAGGAGGATCTTGGACGAAAAATATCCAAAACATATTCAAAAATAGCCCCCAAAAAAATATTCAACAGATCGTCCCCAGACTATTTTTCTACTATTTTCGAATATTCCTCCTGTAGAGGGACAGGCCGGACGTAAGTCTGGAAGCCCGAGCCCCTCCGGAGCCCTTGAGCAGGAACCGAGCGTCCTGGAATTCCTGTAATTAGGCCTACCATTAAGTCGGGCGTCCCCCTAAAGGGGGATTTTCGACGAAAACTAAAAAATACTCAAAAAATACTCCAAAATGATCAAAAAATACTCAAAGAATGTTCCCCAGAATATTTTTGCCTATTCTTGAATTTTCCCTCTGTAGAGGGACAGGCCCGACTCAAGCCTAACACGAAGTGCTCTTAGAATCAAAAAAACATCTCTAAGAGCAAAAACAGCGTTCTTAGAACAGAAACCCGCTGCGTCAAAACACGACAGTTCTGAGAGCATCCCATGCTGACCACAACGGGTTAGTATAACATTCTTTGGTGGGCCGCTAGGCAAGCCAGGGGACGCTTCGCCGCTGCTTGACAAAGCGGTCCTTCTTGCAGCGCCTTGGCGGTAGCGTGGAGGGGCCCGGGGCCGACCCCGCGGGGCCACGCCTCCGAGCACAAACCTCTCCCCCTGCCGGAGGCCTCGCCCGCCTGTCCGCTTCTGCCAGTGGGGGCGCAGACGCAGCGTCTGCACCACCCCTCGGGGGGGGGAGCAGCAAACCGAACGGGGAATGTTACAGCCGAGGCGCACAAGAAGGACGCACGTTAGGGATGCAACAGCGGCGTCCACCACAGCTGCTGGCCCAGGGTCCACCATCGCGCCCTGCTTGTCCCCACAGGCCTCAAACATGAAAAACGTGCTCTCGCAAGTGGCCGACAAGTCCTTCGATCTGCCCCCCGACGTCCCCGGGACGCCCGAGGAGAGAAAGAAAGGGCCACCCAGGCGACGTGCATGCCGAGCCGAGCCGAGCAACGGCAGCCGAAGGAAGCAAGCAAAGGTAGGCTTAAGTCGGGCACGTCCCTCTACAGGAGGAATATTCAAAAATAGACAAAAAATACTCTGAGGACGATTCTTCTATTGTTTTATTATTTGTCCCAACCATCCTGTGGTGTTGGGTCCTCGTTTTGAAGAGACGGTCCCCGCGTTTATCCTCCCTCCTTCCTCCCCCTCCTCCCCCTCCTCCTCCCTGCGCTTCACGCACCCAGTACAGCGTTTCGTGGCCCCCTGAGCCGCAGGCGCCAGTGCCACCGTCCGCATGCGTCCCGGAAACTTCAAATTTGGCATTTTTGCCCACCCAATACAACGCTTCGTGGCCCCATACGGAGCTCCACCGAAGCCCCCAATGCCACCGTCCTCATGCGTCCCGGAAACCCAGTTTTGACATTTTCACCCACCCGGTACATCGTTTCGTGGTCCCGTAGGGAGCTCCACCGAAGCCCCCAGTGCCACCGTCCGCATGCGTCCCAGAAACCCAATTTGGCATTTTCACCCACCCAGTACAACGCTTCGTGGCCCTATAGGGAGCTCCGCCGAAGCCCCCAGTGGGACCGTCCGCATGCGCCCCAGAAACCCAATTTGGTATTTTCGCCCACCCAATACAGCGCTTCGTGGCCCCATAGGGAGCTCCACCGAAGGCCCCAATGGGACCGTCCACATGCGTCCCGGAAACCCAATTTGGCATTTTCACCCACCCAATACAGCGTTTCGTGGCCCCACTGGGAGCTCCACCGAAGCCCCCAGGGACCGTCCGCATACGTCCCGGAAATCCAATTTGGCATTTTCACCCACCCAATACAGCGTTTCGTGGCCCCTTAGTGAGTTCCACCGAAGCCCCGAGTGGGACCGTCCCCATGCGCCCCGAAGCATCAAATTTGGCATTTTCACCCACCCAGCACAGCGCTTCGTGGCCCCATAGAGAGCTCTACCGAAGCCCCCAGTGGGACCGTCCGCATGCGTCCCAGAACCCCAATTTGGCAGTTTCACCCACTCCGTACAGCGCTTCGTGGCCCCAAAAAGATCTCCACCGAAACCCCAAGTGAAAACGTCCGCATGCGTCCCGGAAACCCAATTTGGCATTTTCACGTGCCCAGTACAGCGTTTCGTGGCCCCATGGAGAGCTCCATCCACCGAAGCCCCCAGTGGTACCGTCAGCATGCGCCCCGAAACATCCAATTTGGCATTTTCACCCACCAAATACAACGCTTCGTGGCCCCATAGGGAGCTCCACCGAAGGCCCCAGTGCCACTGTCCGCGTGCGTCCCGAAACATCCAATTTGGCATTTTCACCCACCCAGTACAACGCTTCGTGGCCCCATAGGGAGCTCCAACGAAGGCCCCAGTGGGACCCGCATGCGTCTTGGTATTTTCAACCAGTACAGCGTTTCGTGGCCCCATAGGGAGCTCCACCGACGGCCCCAGTGCTATCGCCCGCATGCGTTCCCCCCCACCCAGTGCAGCGCTTCGTGGCCCCATAGGGAGCGTCACCGAAGAAGGTATTCACAATTGCGGTACCCACAACTGCACATGGTCGGGTCCTTCGCCAGGATAATTTGACTATTTTTGAACATGCTTGGAATAGTTGTTTCCTGTAGGGGGACATGCCCAACCTCAAGGTAGGTGTGTACACGAGCGGGTTCCGAGCGGGTTTCGCCCATCCCCCAATCGACCCCTCTCGAGAGGGGAGCTGGGGCAGCCCAGGGGAAAACAATCCCAGACACCCCCCCTTGAAGGAGGCTCTGGGGGGGGGGCCCTGGGAGGGGAAAGGTAACCCGAACTCCCCTCGAGGGGGGGTTCGTGTTCGTGGAGGTATTCCTGGGGGGCGGGGGGCTCGGGGCACTGCCACATCCCATTGTCCAGCGTCGTTGATAATTTTCCCACAGCGCCAGGAAACACTGGAGAAAAAAGAATCATGCACATACACCGAGTTTAGCCAGGTCCGTCCTGAGCCCAAGATCAGTGCATACGCCCTCCTGCCTTGGCCAGGAAGGCATATGCACCGATCCTGGGGCCACGGATGGGCCTGGCCAGGACCGGTTCATGTGCATAGTTCTCAAATGGGTACGGAAAGAATGAGTACAATGCCCGACATCAAATGTTGTCCCAAACCAACAGCGACCGCTGTTGGGCAGGCAGCCTTCTGTCTCGAATGGACACAGGCCGCGGCGGCGTGGACAACGGGTCCTGTTGAAAATGAACCAGGTCCGCTGTTGGGCATTGTACCCATTCTTTCCGTGCCCATTTCGTTCGTGCAGAACCGATACCGCTACTCTTAAGTCGGGCGTGTCCCCCTACAGGGGGGAGACCGCTAAAGATAAAAGCAAAAAACTAAAAAATACACCCCCAGAGTGGGCAAAAGCACTCCAAAAGCGGTCCCCAGACTATTTGTTAACTCTTTTTGGACATCCCTCCTGTAGAGGGACAGGCCCGACGTGACGCTACTCCCTGGACCTCTCCCGGGGTGCACTCTGACGGGAACTTCGCGCGGCGACTCCAGCCGTGGCGGCGCGGGCCTCCCGGGAAGCCCAAGAGTGAAGGGGAACTGGAACACACAAATAAATACACACAAATAAAAATGTTCCCCATATTTTCCCATATTTTCTGGGTTTCTGTCTTCCCCCCCACTTCCCATATTTTCCCATATTTTCTGGGGAATCGACGATCAATTGTGTCTGTGTGTTTTTTCCCTCCTGACAAGAGGGGGGAACAAAAACGAGGCGAGGGTGGCAGCACGGGTACTTCTGTGTGAAGGGGAGCCGGGACACACAAGGGAACAGACACGAACGACCACAGAGGAAGGCTGAGGAGGTACCTTCTGGGGCATGCGTCTGATGGGGCGACGATATCTATACATATCCACTGCTCCCGGCCAGGCCAATCCTGGGCCCAAGAGCTGTGTATACGCCCTCCTGGCTTGGCCAGGGAGGCATATACACCGCTCCTGGGCCCAGGATGGGCCTGGCCGGGAGCAGTGGATATGCATAGATCTCGTCGCCCTATCTGAGGAGGCAAAATGCCCCTCTGAGGGGTACGGGCAGGTATATTTGAAGGGGAACTGGGACACACAAATGAACAGACGCAGAGAGCCAGACTCCCCACACGTTCCCATCTGTTCTGGGCTTCTGTCTTCCCCACCACTTTCCCCATATGTCCCATATGTTTTGGGGAACCGACGATTCATTGTGTCTGTTGTTTTTTACCCTCCTGAATTGTTCCCTCCCTCCTCCGACACGTGTTCCCAGACCCCCGACGTCATGATTTTTTCGTCACGTCGACCCCCAGAGGTCTCGACCCCACGAGCGGCTTTGCATCCTGAGTCGTTGTTTGAAGCTCCCAGGGCCCAGTGAGGGCCCCCAGAGGCCGAAAATTAGGAAAACCTTCCGTCATGGTTTTTTCATCACTCGAGGGGGTCTGGGTTTCCAGAGTCCACGTGCGGTGCAACGTCGTTGGCCGTTCCCCCGAGCGCCAGGAAAGGCACACAGAAGGGGACCTGGCAGCCCCTGTCCCTTCGAGGCGGCGGCCAGGAGCTCGTCCGCACGGGTCTTCGAGCGCTCCTCCCACTCCGCCGTCTTGGTGTCGCAGCCCTGCAGAGCACGCGTCGGCTCCAGCGCCCAATGGTTTGCCAAGGGTGCGGTCTGCAACTGGCACCCTGAGGGCACCCCGGGGGGCGGGCGGGGACCCCGACAGAGCTCTCCGCCGCGCCCCGAGGAGGCCCGACGAGGACAGCGTCGTGCCCGCCAGGTACCAACGGCGCCGATCGCAAACCACACCCCGGCGTAACCTCACCCTTTGTCGTCGGCACTGCTCGGCTACACGCAAGAGCGACCCCGGGCAAGAATGCCCTTTGGTGCGCGGCTTCCGGGGGGCACGGGGGTGCCAGACCCGAGCGGGCAAGCAGGTGCCACCGCGTCGCGCTCAGCCATCTGGGGGCCCCGGTGCGCCCGCACCAAAGGTCGCTCCTGCGAAAGGGTCAGTCTTACGTGTAGCCAGACGGCAAAACTGGGGGGGGAACGTCAAGGGTGGTGCCCGCTCACGGGGCTCACAGGGCGGAAACCTCGACCTAGAGCTGGGCATACACCCTGCGAAATGCTTAAGAAATCATGGGTTAAGAAATTCATAATCTCGGAATCTGAATAAAAACCCAACATTTCTATTAAAATCTTGGGATTTACATTGAAACGTTAAGAATAATCGAGACTCTGGCCGAAAACTTAAGTTTTCTTAAGCATCGCCTAAGGTGTACGCCGTCGACACGTCGGCGCTGGGCCCCCGATAGCCGATGCGGGAACCGCACGGGCCCCGGGCAGGCTGGGGGTTGTCGGGCCCGTGCCGGCGAGGAGTGGGCGATCGTGGGTCGATGGGTCCCCCCCTAGGTGTACGCACGCCCCCTCCTCCTCCTCCTCCTCCTCCTCCTCCTCCTCCTCCTCCTCCTCCTCCTCCTCCTCCTCCTCCTGCTCCTCCTCCTCCTCCTCCTCCTCCTCCTCCTCCTCCTCCTCCTCCTCCTCCTCCTAGGGTCCCGTTGCGCTTTGGGTCCCGAGGCGGCGCTCGTCTCTTTGGCGAAACTCGACCTCGTCGCCGCCAAATTTCAACCCCTGTGGCCCCACACTAAGAATGGGAAGTATGTAATTTCTGGCCTTTCCAAAGGCAAAGACCTCCCACATTAGTGTCCTCGGCTCCCGAGGTTTTCTCTTTCCCCTGGGGCCTCGAGTTTGGGTTCCGCCGCGCCAGGGCCCCTTCGCTCTGGGTCCCGAGGAGGCGCTCGTCTCTTGGGCGAAACTCGACATCGTCGTCGCCGAATTCTCCCGTATTCTCCTCCTCCTCCTCCTCTTCCTCCTCCTTCTCCTCCTTCTCCTCCTCCTCCTCCTCCTGACGTGGCCCACTTCACTGCCCCCATGCCATCTCTCCCGCGGGGTCGCGGTGCGGGCGGAGCACGGGCAGAGAGGGCAAGGCAGCGGTGCAAAGACTGGGGGAGCGGGAGGAGAGACAGCGGGCGGGCCGGGGGGAATAGCGGCGCAGGCAGCGACAGTATATATATATATATATATATATATATATATATGTATATATGTATATACATATACATATACATATACATATACATATACATATACATATACATGCATGCATGCATGCATACATACATACATGCATGCATACATGCATGCATGCATGCATACATGCATGCATGCATGCATACATCCATCCATCCATCCATACATACATACATGCATGCATGCATACATACATACATGCATACATACATGCATGCATGCATGCATACGCACATGTATACAGACGTACAAACATACATGCATACATACATACGTGCATACATGCATACGTGCATACATGCACACATGCATACATGCATGCATGCATGCATGCATACCTACATGCATACATGCATACATGCATACATGCATGCATGCAGATCTGCATACCTGCTACCTGCATGCTTACCTACCTATATACATGTCTACCTACATGCCTGCCTACATGTATACATACATACATACCTACATACATACGTGCATGCATACATGCATGCATGCATACATATATATATATATATATACATATATATACATACATACATACATACATACATACATACATACATACATGCATACATTCATGCATGCATACATATATACATGCATACATAAATACATACATACATAATTGCATGCATACCTACACGTGTACATGCATACACACATACATACATACATACATACATACATAAATACATACATACATACATACATACATACATACATATATACATACATACATGCATACATACGTACATACGTACGTACATACATACATACATACATACATAAATACATACATACATACATACATACATGTATGCATACATACATACATACATACAGACATACATACGTACATACATACAGGAGTAGAGAGAGGTACTGGGAAAAAGAGACAAGAGAGAAGGAGAGAGAGAGATTTTAAAACAAAACATAAGAGAGAAAGCGAGAGAGAGAGAGAGAGAGCGAGTCAGAGAGAGCGGCGGGAACAACTGATGACACAGTAGCGCACGTACGCACCCCACCGCCGAAACAGGATTGTTCAGGGGTGGGATATGCCCTAGCGCGCGCTCGCGACGCTCGTGTCCCAGTCCGCACACACACACACATGCCTCGGCTGCGCCCGAAAGCGAGTTCATTCCTCGCCTCTGCAGTCGAGAATGATAGCAAGGGTGCACGACACGGACGCAAGGGCCTCGGAAGGCCATCCCGACACTTCTCGAAGAGGGGCGCGGGCAACGACAGCGGCCATCGCGGGGCCGACGGGACAGGATGCAACGGAAACCGTGGAAAGCCGCTCATCCTTATGATCAGTGTTGACTGCACCCCCGCAGGCACCCCCTGCGAGAGAGGGGGAGAGCACATGCGTAGCAACCGGATCAAAGGCGGGCTCTCGCGCCGCGATCGACACCTCGCGCGCCGCTGCGCGACGGATCACACGTCGGACGCGTGGCGCCCTGCGCAGTGGCGCAGACGCGCCCCATCGGCAACGGAATGCGGCTTTCCCCGCTGGGGTTCGGTCGGGCATGTCCCCCTACAGGGGGATGCTGGACGAAAAAAGAAAGATATACCAAAAAATAAGCGAAATAATGCCCCAAAAAATTGTCCCCAGGCTACGTTTTGACTATTTTTGCACATTCCTCCTGTAGAAAGACGTGCCCGACTGAACGCTGGGGCTGGCGCGCGGGATTGGGCTCAAGTCGAGCCTGTCCCCCTACAGGGGGGTTTTCGAGGAAATATGAAAAATACCCCAAAAATAATCAAAATATAATCCAAAAATAGTCTGGGGACTATTTTTTAAATCGTCGGGTATTTTGGGCGCATTTCCCTACGTAGGCTCTGCCTAGAAGGGTTCTTACTCTGAGGCTTAAAGTGGCCGGGCAGTGTAAACCGCCCCGGGCGGTTCCCCCGGCATCCGCCCCGCGGTTCCCCCAGCTGCGTCCCCTTAGCTTAGCGTTGCTTATCTCATCTCAGCTTGGCCTAGCTTAACTTAGCTTAGCTTAGCTTAGCTTAGCCTAGCCTAGCCTAGCTTAGCTTAGCTTAGTTTAGCTTAGCTTAGCCTAGCCTAGCTTAGCTTAGCTTAGCTTAGCTCCGCTTCGCTTAGCGTAGCGCAGCGCAGCATCGCATAGCATAGCATAGCATAGTATATCACATCATAACATAGCATAACATAGCATACCATAGCATATTATATCATAGTATGTCATAGCATAGCATAGTGCAGCGAAGCATAGCATAGCGCAACAAAGCATAGCATAACATAGCATAGCATAGCATAGCATACCATAGCATAGCATGGCATGGCATAGCATAGCATAGCGCAGCATATCATAGCATGGCATAGCCTGGCTTAGCTTAGCCTAGCACAACGCAGCATAGCATAGCATAGCATAGCGCAGCATAGCAGAGCATAGCATAGCAGATCATAGTATACCATAGCCTAGCATAGCGTAGCGCTGCATAGCATAGCGCAGCTCAGCATAGCATAGCATAACATAGCATATCATAGCATAGCATAGCATAGCATATCATAGCATTGCATAGCATAGCGCGGCATAGCATAGCATGGTCTGTGCACAGGCAAAGCAAAAACGAAATCAGGCAAAAGCAAAAACAAAAGCAAAGCAAAAGCAACAGCAAAAGCAAAAGCAAAGGTAAGGCAATGCAAAGCAAAAGCAAAACCAATGCAATAGTGTAGATGTAGATGTAGATGTAGGTGTAGGTGTAGATGTGGATGTAGGTGTAGATGTAGATGTAGCTGTAGATGTAGGTGTAGGTGTAGATGTAGGTGTAGATGTAGGTGTAGATGTAGATGTAGATGTGAGTCTCGCTGTTGATGTTGATGTAGATGTAGATGTAGATGCAGGTGTAGATGTCAATGTAGCTGTCGGTGTAGATGTACATGTTGCTTTCCTAGATGCTCCAACTCCTACGTAGGGTCGCACTGGGATGCTTTTTATTTTTCGTCGAAAATCCCCCTGTAGGGGGACACGCCCGACATAAGATTGGGCGGTGCCCGGGCGTGAAGGGCAGAACCCGCGCGTCGCACCGGCGGCGGCCTCGGAGCACGCGCCTCGCGCAGCGGAGGCGGCGCCTCGCGGCGCGACCGGGCGCGGCGCCCGCGGCGCGCGGCGGGGCTCGCGGTGGGCGAGGCCTCGACCTGGACTTCCAACACGGTGCGGGCGGTCCGCGGCCGGTGGAGTGTGCCGCGCGTCGCGCGTCGCGCAGTGCGCGGCGTCGCAGCGGGGAGAGCCTCGGAGCGCGATGCCTCGCGGCGTCGCGGGCGGCGCCGGGCAGACTCCTGCTGCGCAGCGCTCGCTCCAACGGGAGGGCGCAAGACTCGCGCGTCGCAGCGGCCGCGGCCTCGGCACACGATTTTCGCGCAGGGGCTGGCACGCGGCGCCAAGCAGCTTCCTCGCGCGATTGGGCAGCATTAGGTCGGACATGTCCTTCTACAGGCGGATCTTGGAAGAAAATGAAAAATAGCCCAGACATATGTTTAACGCGATGCCTTGAATATGTATATATATGTGTATATGTGTATATATATATATATATATATATATGCACATCGACTCATCATACATATAAATGGTTTAACAAGAAATCGTTTTGGGGAGGGGGGAAAAAACAAAAAAAACAAAAACAACAAAGCAAAAAAAGAGTCCGCTGACTACTCTCGAACTGTTTTCGCGTGCTCCTCCCGTAGGAGGGACGTGCCCGACTTCGGGGCGGCGCTCGGGCGCGCCGGGGGGGCGGGCCTCGCGCGCCGCCAGCGGCGAGAGCCTCGGAGCAGAGGCTCTCGCGCTGGGGGCTCGGCGTCGCGGCGCCGGGCAGGCCCGCGCACTGGGGCGGCGCGCGAGCACGCGGGGGGGGGGGGGGGGCCTCGCGCGTCGCGGCGGCGGCGGCCTCGGCGCGCGGCGTGCGCAACGGGGGGGGGGCGGCGCGCGGCGACGGGCAGCTGCCTCGGCGCGACTGGGCAGCGTTTGGGTCGGGCGCGTGCTCCTGCAGGCGGAATTCGGGGCGAGAGCCGAAAAGTACGATGCTCGGGAAGATGCGCAGACTGGCCAAAGATGAGACCAAAAGTATCGTCCCCTGGTTATTCTTGGACCATTGGGGGATCTTCCTCCGGCGAGGGCAGCGCTCCCGCGCGCGCAGGGGAGGCCTCCCGCGTCGCCTCGGGCGGCGGCCTCGGGGCGCGGCTTCTCCGGGCGGGGTCGGCGCGCGGCGCCGAGCAGTTCTGCAGGGGCCCCAGGACACACAGATAAATACACCTTAGGCGATGCTTCAGAAAACCTAAGTTTTCGTCCAGAGTCTCGATTATTCTTAACGTTTCCATGTAAATCTTCAGATTTTAATAGAAGTTCTGGGTTTTATTCAATTTCTGAGACTATGAATTTCTTAACCCATGATTTCTTAAGCATTTCGCAGGGTGTACACACAAATGCATTGGTTCCCCATCTTTTCCCATGTTCTTTGAGTCTTTGTCTTCCCCCCCGGGTTCTTCCCCTCCTGAAGTTTTCCTGCGCCAGTCAGCAGCACTCGAGCAAGCGAGGGAGAAATCGCTCGCTTCGGCGGTGCTGTCGGAAGGATATGTCGGCGCCGCGGTCTCGATTGGCGATCAGGGCGGCACCTTACTGGGCGACTGGACAGACACGCGAACGTGCGCACGGATGTCTCTGCGGATGCGTCGCACCGCGTGGCAGATGCATGCGCATCGCTGCGCGGCCACCGCGCGGCGGGGTCTGCATAAGAAATTGACAGGCCTTCGTGGGAG
>CAUYUJ010010297.1:0-2500 GCA_963575745.1 Prorocentrum cordatum | reverse complement strand
GGAGGGAGGGAGGGAGGGAGGGAGGGAGGGAGGGAGGAGGGAGGAGGGAGGGAGGGGAGGGAGGAGGGAGGGAGGAGGAGGAGGAGGAGAGGGAGGAAGGGAGGGAGGGAGGGAGGAGGAGTAGGAGGAGGGGCAGGAGGAGGAGGAGGAGGAGGAGGAGGGGGGAGGAGGAGGGAGGGAGGAGGGAGGGATGAGGGATGGATGGAGGAGGAGGGAGGAGGAGGAGGAGGAGGAGGAAGGAGGGGAGAGAAGGAGGAGAATGGAGGGGGAGGGAGGAGGGAGGAGGGAGGGAGGAGAGAGGAGGAGGGAGGGGGAGAAGCGGAGGAGGAGGAGAGAGGAGGGAGGAGAAGGGAGGGAGGGAATGAAGAGAGGAGGGAGGAGGAGGCGGGAGGAGGGAGGAGGGGGAGGAGGGAGTAGGGAGGAGGGAGGAGGGAGGAGGAGGAGGAGGAGGAGGAGGAGGAGGAGAAGGAGCATGGCGCCGCCGCGCTCTCGCGGTTACCCATACGGGGCGCGGCGGCTTGATGCGAGGGGGCCGTGCGACTCCGTGCGGCTGTCTCAAATTATGTCTTCGCAACGAAATCCACGGCCCTGGCTGCAGCACGCAGGGGCGTGTCAGGAATGCCGGTTGGCCGTCTCATGGGGTTGTGGATGCCATGACCATGGACACCCTAACAATCCAATCATTGCATTAAAACTGTTAAAATGTTTGAGAAATGTTCTAACGATGACCATACCATGATTTCTACATGTTAAGACATGTGTAAGGCGTGTTCTAGACATCTGGAAATCATTTGGCAACGTGCCTCCTCTCCATTGATCGTCGTCCACAATCATGAGTCTTCCGCGGTGTTCCAGGGGTGGCCCCCTCCCCGACGTGCCTGGATCGAGAAGTACACCCACACCTCTGCCTTCCGTCCCCTGGCGCTCGCCACAGCCCCAAGACATCTCGAGACCGCACCGAGAAGGCTGCAACATGCACGAAGAACGGCATAAAACGAACCCAAGACCACCTGGAGTTCCCAAGACATCCCCAACGCCATAACCAGCCCCACTGAGATCCCAGCAAGGCCCTGGGAGACCAGAAACATTGAATTGGTTGACGCGCAGATCCCATACGCGCATATCTGTTCCAGCGCGTTCCTCGCTCAGCGTACGAGAAAAACTGAACCCATGGGCATGGGCATGGGCAAGAGCGAGTGTAAGCACGGGCGGCTGAAGAATATGAGTGAGTCCAGGCGGTAGTTAGTCCGAGTATGAACGACTTGGTATGAGTGACTCTGGGTATGAGCGGGACTGGGTATGCGAGACTCTGGGTGTGAGTCTCGGAGCGAGTCCGGGTATGAGTGGCTGGTATGGGTGAGTCTGAGTGAGAGCAAACACGATTAGTTGTTAGGTATGGGTGTCTAAAGGTGAGTGGGTCTGCCAATACGTGGGTATGCGCAAGACTGGATATGAGTGCAAGCGCGTCTGAGTCGCAGCGACTGCGTGAGTGTGAGTGAGCTTGGATATGTGAGGCTGACAACGGATGAGTCTGACAGGGTCTGAGTACGAGGAGATCTGAATGCGAAGGTGCTTGAATGCGAGTACGTCCGAACACGGGCGAGGGGATCCCGAGGGGTCATCGGGCCTCTTGGGGGGTCACGCGGCCTCCATGAGGCTTCCCCGGGGCTCACTCCGGCCTTCTGGAGCTGCTCGGCGCCTGATGGAACTTCTCTCGCCTCAGGTTCTCCTGGTGTTTCCTGCGGTCTCCTGGCACACCCTAGGGCGTCCTGGGGACACCTGTGGCTTCCTTAGCCTGGGCCATCCTGGAGCCACCCACTTTGGAGGCCCCAGCACGATGCCTGCTGCCCCTTTGTGGTACTGGGGCTCTGGGGTACTGACAAGAGACGCGTCTGCTTCCCGAGATGGGCATTCCGCTCGAGAAGTCCAACCAATCTGGGCGCGAACGGGCCCGAGGAACACCCCCGGATGCCCCCCCCCATCCCGTGGAAGGTCCAATTGCGATGCTTGCTGCGTCGCGGGATTAGAGAAAGAAGATGCGACTGCTGCCAAATCATCAGTTGTGCTCGAGGAGTCCATCCCGCCCACCCCCTCACCTGGAAGGTCCAATTGCGATGCTTGCTGCGTCGCGGCAATCATGGGGATTAGAAGAAGATGCGTCTACTGCCAAAACAACAGTTGTGCTCGAGGAGTCCATCCCGCCCCCCCCCCACCCTCCCCTGGAAGGTCCCATTGCGATGCTTGCTGCGTCGTGGCAGTCAAGGGGAGGATTGAAACAAGGCGCGCCCGCTGCCAAAACGAGAGTCGTGCTCGAAGATCCCATCCCGTCTGGGCGCGGACGGGCCCGTGTGGAATCCTGGCCGCCGCCCCCCCCTGGAAGCTCGCCCTCCATGCCCGCTACCTCTCGCGGTGGCAATGGGGCCCCGACGAACGGCGCGCAGGTCTCCCCCGAACGGACGCTCTCTTCTCGAGAGGGCCCAGCACTCTGGGCGCGAACGGG
>CAUYUJ010010296.1:0-29261 GCA_963575745.1 Prorocentrum cordatum | reverse complement strand
GAGGAGGAGGAGGAGGAGGGGAGGAGAAGGAGGAGGAGGAGGAGGACAAGGAGGAGTAGGAGGAGGAGGAGGTGGAGGAGGAGGAGGAGGAGGAGCAGGAGGAGGAGGAGGCATCGTCCGCAGTGTTTTTGCCGTGTTCCAGAATGTGGGGCGCTCGGCGCGCGATATTGATCATGTGAGTTGTTGGCGCGGGCGAGAGTGGAATGTCCGAGCAGGCAACCTAGTGGACGGCGCAAGGGACAGCCGCCACTCGCAGTTTCAACCCGGAAAAGTTCAGCCCACGGCTTCGCTGCTGCGATCTTCCCGGTGCACTCGGACGGAGGCGCGCGTGCTGGGCGCGCGCTCGGCTGCGGCCTGGCGCGCGAAAGGCGGTGGGCGCAAGAGTGGGGGTTGCAATGGCGACCCCAGTACTGCTAGCAGGTGCCTTTCTTCGGGAGCGGAAAAGAGGGGGGTGATGACTAGGGGGGGGTGGATTTCATGGCGCGGCCCATGATTTTTCCTCAGATTTCATGGCGCCTCTTCTCATTTCATTGCGTCCCAGGCCCCCCCGCTGGGCCGCGCACATGCCGCCGGTCATGATTTGCACCCCCCCCTCTTGGACACCCCCCTCTTTGCCGCCCCCGATTTCTTACAGGTCAAATTTCATCCTTTACTGCTGAGCCCATCACGCTGGAGGCAGCGGTCGAAGCAGTCAGGGCCCTGACGGATGCTGCGAGCCACTGGCCGCCGCGTGCATGACTCAGGCCTCGAGAACTACACAACGCCAGCTGGGGGCCCGAGACGAGGCCGCGCGGATCGCGGCTACCTGGCAGAGTATTTCGATCACCCCCCTCCAGCGTCGACCGACCCCAGGGGGGAGAGAATGGTCGCGTCGCATGGACCATAAGGCCGACAGCGACATCAAGAGGAGGAGGAGGAAGAAGAGGAAGAGGAGGAGGAGGAGGAAGAGGAAGAGGAAGAGGAAGAGGAGAAAGAGCAGGAGGAGGACGAGGAGGAGGAGGAGGAGGAGGACGAGGAGGAGGAGGACGAGGAGGAGGAGGAGGAGCGGCGGCCTCCTCCGCTGCTGCGCGCCGCGCGTCCTGGCATTGGTGGGCGAGGCTCAGCATCGTTCAGCCGTCGGTTTCGTTTAACCGATCCCCATCCCTACCCGCATCCCCTTCGAGGCCCCCACCGAATTACCAGCCCAATTGGGAACACACCCCTCGAAGCCCGAAGGGAACGACCTATACCCGCATCCAGGGGGGTAAATCGGCCAGTGGGGCCCAGGCCACGGCGCTGGGCGAGGCTCATTATCGTTCAACCGGCCCGCATTCCCACTTCGAAAACTTGGGCGTTCGGTAGTGGGGGGCGATACATGGGGGGCGCCGAGGGTTGCACGTAGAGGGGCCCTAGAGGGGCCCTAAACGAGCCCCCCTGGGGCCCCGAAGGGGTACGAAAGATGCACGAAAGGTGCACCTTTCTTGCCCTCCCATTTATCGCCCCACCATTTAAGGATTGCCCGAAAAACAGACGCGGCGTAAACAGAAATGTTCGGAGTTCCGCGCGGTGCGCTGGCCCCCCTGGCAGAGCCTGGCCCGCTGGGGTCACCGCCTCCTTGGCGCCGCCCCCGATGGGCGAGGCTCAGAGTTGTCGAGCCCAGACCCCCTCGGGTTGTCTGAAAATCATTCGGAGGTGGATTGACTTCCTACCCTGACACGTCGATTAGCGAATTGGCCGTTTTCGTTCCGGTTCGCGAGAGGGCGTCGCGGCCGTCATTTGTGAGGGTCCAGGTCCGTCGGTTTCGGTCCTAGGTCGTTTTCACTACAGGGTGGTTCACTAAAGGGAGGTTTTCCCACCGCCGAATCACGACCGAGGGTTTTCGATTGTTTTCGGCATCTCGGGGCCCTCGCGGGGCCCCTCGACTGTCACAACGACTCGTGATGAAAAGCTGGTCCCGGGGAGTGGGTCGAGACCTTTGGGGGGCAACGTTATGAAACAAATATGACGTCTGGGGCCTGGGAACCGATCCCCGCACGCACAGGGCCATCGGCCCCACCATCCCACCCCCCAGATGGGGATGCTCTCTTCGAAACCCGACGGGGCAGGCGTATATGACCCCCATCCAGGGCGAAAGTTAGCCAGTGGGGCCAAGGCCACGCCAGGGGGGATAGGGATCGGTGGAACGATATTCAGAGGCCAGCTACCCGGCGGTCAGCGCGCCCGGCGCCGCATGCGCGCCCTGGCCGCCCAGAGCGCCGGCGGCGGCGCGCTTCTGAGTTCAGGGGCGACGTTGGGGTGGGACAGGCTCAGGGGGGGTGCATCGTGCATCGACCCCCACGCGCCCACTGATCAACGACAGGGCCGGACGGCCAGCCCAGGAGCGTGCGGATTTGTCGGGGTTCCGTCGCCGATCAATCGGCGATGTGTCGTCGATTCCAGGTCGATGTCTCACCCCCTGGGCCCGCAACCCCCAGAGTTACCGTTCCGCTGGTGCGCGAGGCGCCCCGCCGCCAGGAAAAGGAGGAGGAGAAGGAGGAGGAGGCAGAAGAAGAAAAAGAGGAGGAGGGGGAGGAAGAAGAACAAGAGGAGGAGGAGGACGAGGAGGAAGAAGCAAAGGAGGAGGAGGAGGAGGAGGAGGAGGAGGATGAGGAGGAGGAAGAAAAAGGGGAGGAGGAGGAGGAGGAGGAGGAGGAGGAGGAGGGGAAGGAGAAGGAGGTAAGCAGCAGGAGGACCTCCAGCCTCCGGGGCGAGCGCAGTCGCAGGCAGAGCGTGAGGGACCCCCGTGCGGGCTGGACGGGGGCGCCCACCGCGAGCGCCCGCGCGGCCTGCGTGCCGCGGAGTGGTCCTGGCGGGCCGAACGAACTGGGGGGATAGGGACTTCGTGGGCCCTGGAAACGACAAGGCCGTTTTTTTATACCGGTTCCGTTTTGCCGTTGTTTGTTGCCGGTTCCGTTTTGCCGTTGTTTTACCGGCTCCGTCGCCGTTTTGTGGCCGGTTCCGGCTCCGGTTCCAATCCTGGAGCCGTTTTTTTGCCATTTCTCAGAGGAGCATGAAGTATTGATATTGATAGTTTTCCAGATTTCCAGGTTTTCCTGTTCTTCCGCGCTGGCTCCAGGGACGAATGGTCGAGCGCATTCCGTCGCGCAGGTTCTTTGCGTGATGTTCGCAGTGCGTTTTTCGCGCATCGGAGCGCCCTCGACGATTCCAAGCTGCATGCTGTGTTACTCTTGGGGAGTCCGCGAGTCGCAGTTGCCGTGGCGCTGTTTTCGAGGTAGCCCCTTCGAGTGCTGTTCGCGGGCGCAACGCGCGGCGCGCGCTGCGCCCAATCGCGCGCGGCGCGGCGCGTGAACCAGCCGGCCGCGCCCGTCGGACCGCCCGGACATGATTTCTGGATTGTAGAATGCGTCAGAAAACGCTTCCGCTTTTTCCCGCGCAAGCGGTTCCGGAATTTTTCAAGAAGGAGCCCGGAAATTTTCAAAAAAACGAGTTTTGAGGGGTGGAATGCGCCCGCCGCGCAGGACATTTGAAGACTTCTGAAATCCGGAATTTTTCAAAATGGATTCCGGAATTTTTCAAAATCGATCCCGGAAACTTTCAAAAACGTATCTGGTACGTTTCAAAAAGTAGGGCGGACATGTTCGAAAATGCCCCCCAGATCTGTTCAAATTTACCCTCGGAGAAATGTCCAGGGTCGAGGATGTTTTGCCTTGCCAGGTCTTTGGAAATCCGCCGAGGCGCGCGGCGCGCGGCGGCGGGCAATACGACGGTGCGCCACCGTCCCCCCCGCGCTCGGCAACGAGAAAGGGGGTCAGCAACTGCCAAATAGCCCCTTACGGGCGACCACTCATACTCGACGCAAGGTGCACCCCGCGCGAAGGCTGTTAGAAATCCCGGAATCTCCGGAACGTATCAATAACACGGTGTGTCAATAGATTCTTCCCGTCCTAGTTTCCGGTCGCCGTTGTTTTACCGTTTCCATTTTCAAGGGACATTTTTTTGGGAAGCGGTGACAAAACGGCCCTGTCGTTTCCGGGGCCCACAAAGGATAGGGTAAGGTCTGGACGCCCGAAGTGGGCACGGCAAGAATGGGTACAATGCCCAACAGCAGTTCCTGCGCATTTTGAGCAGGACTCGCTGTTCACGCCGCCGCGGCCTGTGTCCATTCGAGACAGAAGGCCGCCTGCCCAACAGCGGCCGCTGTTGGTTTGGGACAACACTTGTTGTTGGGCATTGTACCCATTCTTTCCGTACCCATTTCGGGCGTCCAAAGTGCCGCGGAGTGGTCCTGGCGGGCCGGACGAAATGGGGGGTAGGGAAAGGGGGGGGGTCACACGAAATCTGCTGCATGCAGCTGGTTTCGGCCCCGAGGCTGGGCCCGTTCCTCGACACACGGGCGCCTCCCGGCACCGGGAGGCGCTGTGAGAATCAGCTGCGTGGGCTGATTCTCGACCCTGCCATCCCCCCCTTTCGGTTTCCCCGATCCTGGCGGGGGAAGTCCTCCCCGGAGAAAAAGTCTGGTATAGCCCGAGCCCCAGGTAAGGGGACCCGGTCAGTGGTAGGGCCCCGGAGCCCCTAAGTTGGCCAGAGTCACTGAGGCAGCTGGTGTTTTTCGGCTGGCGGCAGTTCCGGTTAGTGGAACGGGGCCTGGGGGGCGCCCCCCAGTACACATCACCAAACCAGGTCCCACTAAACCCAGTTATGCCAACGCCCGAAAAATGCGTACACGCAAACACTCTCGAGCAATGAAGAAATCATGACGCGAGGTTTTTCCAAATTTTCGGCCTCCGGGGGCCCTTACTGGGCCTCGGGGCCGTCAAAGAACGACTCAGGATGAGAAACGGGTCCTGGGGACTGGGTCAAGAAGAGAACTCTGTGGGTGGACGTAGTGAAAAAGATCATGACGTCGGAGGTCAGGGGAAGTTCTCCCCTGAGAAAAAGACCTTTCAGATGGGGTTCAAATAAATGGGGTCGGTTGATCGCGCCGCATCGCCGATGCATCGCCCATGCGGTTTGATGCGGAGGCCGATTTTTTCTACGCCGGCGTCGCCGTTGCATCGCCGATGCGTCGTCGATGCATCGACGATGCATGGCCGATGCGGCGCGATCCTCCGATCCCATCTACTCCGACCCCATCTAGGAGGCCTGAACACACACACATCGTACACTTTCTGCACGTTTCGAAAGATCTTGGCGTTCTTGCTCTTTCGGGCGCCTCGCTGCCCACGATGGCCCAGCAGGCCTCCAAGATGACCCAAAGATGCCCCAAGAGGGCCCCATGAGGGCCCCACGACAACCCAAGAAGCAAACCAAAACGGCCCCTTGATTGCCCAAGATGGCTTGGATACGGCCCCAGATAGCTTCAATCACGCGCAATATGGTTCAAGACAACCCATTTCGTTCCGGCTCAAGGAATTCGGCGTCAACGGCGCCCAAGAGGCCTAAGCACGGGCGAACAGTTCTCCAGGAGAGCCCCACGAAACACAACTCATGTAGTTCACACACGTTGTGGGAAACATTCTCGAGCTATCATATTGTGGGGCTCCTGGCAGCCCAACATGGCCCAAGAGGTGTCCAAGATGACCCAGAGGTGACCCAAGATGTGCCCAAGACGGCCCAAGAGGTGACCCAAGAGGCCCAAAAGAGGGCCGAAGGGCGGCTTCACAGGGCCCGGACATGACCCACAAGAACCCAGACGAGATGGCTCTTAGATGGCCCCACCCAGCCCAAAGACGAATAGATATATAGAGGGATTGGCAAGTTGCGGCCACGCGCAGAGGGGGGCAGGGGGAGGGGGGAAGGCTCCTTAGAAGCACCCCTGGCTGTTCGAAGGCGCGGGCCCTACCTATAGATGTAAGGCTGGCGCCTTCCAAAAAGCAGCCTCCTCCTACGAAGCCCTCCTCTCTCCCTCCACCCCCCTTGTGCGCGCCGCCAAAGTGGCATGATAGGGGGGCAGCCTCTCCTCCGCCAGCCCCAGGGAGTTCGGAGACCGTCGTCGAGGGCACGCGGGAGGCGCCGAACGACGCAGGGGAGCTCCAAGACGACCCGTGAGGTCCCCAAGTCTCTCACGAGGGAGCCCAGAGGCACCCGACGACGAAGCAGGAACAACAACGAGCAACATGAAATCCCTCCCCCCCCCCGACAGCTTCAGACCGCCCGCAGACGGCCCATGATGCCCACCTGGCGGCCCGAGGGGACCCAGACGTAGCCAAAGAAGGCTCTAAGACTGTGCCAGAGGCCCCCGAGAAGACCCAAGAGCAGTCCAACAGAGCCCCCACGAGGCCCCAGGAAGACTAACTTGTTGATTGTCTCGAAGTCTCGCAACAGGTCCAAGACGGCCTGATACACCCCCAAGATCGCCCCAAGACCACCCTGGAGAGCCCCGTGAGGTCACCCAGCTGATCCCAAGACTGCCCAGGGACTGCCTAGGGAAATCCCTCTGTGGCCATGTTGGTTCAAGACATATAGTCTCAACGTGTTGTTTTGCATCCATCACCCTCTCAGGTCTGAGACCTTCGTGCATATTATAACATACCAAGATGAGCTCGACCATCCTTGATTCTGCATGCGCAGGGGCCCCGGCTTGCTACGAGGCGAGCTTTCGGGCCATCGACGAGGAGGAGGACGCGTGGCTGCCCAATCCCTACCAGGAGCAGGCCGACGCACAGGTCGCTGCGGGGGCGTGGCCAGGGATGCCGATGTTGTATGGTGTGCCCTCGCACCCTTACGGCGTTCAGGATGGCGCCCAGTGCTTCATGGTGGTTCCGATCGAGGCCGCCGCGGCGGAGCAGCAAGCTAGCAGCGGGTGGAGCATCGACCCGAACGTCGCGTTCGGCGTCGCGGACTGCTGGGCCCCCGAGCAGGCGTGGGGCTACTGCTGCCCTGCCGGCGACGAGGGCAGCAAGGGCCTCCGCAGCGGCAGCGCGGCCGACAGCACCGACGAGGGCGAGGACGCCTACGACTCGCAGGGGGAGAGCGAGAAGTCCGCCGCGGAGGAGGCCGGGGAGGCCGGCAGGGAGAGCGAGGACGGGGAGAGCGGCAAGGGCGCCCACAAGCTCAGCCACAGCAACGTCCCCAAGAACACGGACATGGCCAGGTTCGACTTGACGTAAGAGTGATCTTTTGAGGAGGAGGAGGAGGAGGAGGAGGAGGAGGAGGAGGAGGAGGAGGAAGAGCAGGGGGAGGAGTGGCCTTTGGTGCGGGCACAGATGGGTCCCCAGATGGCTGAAAACGAAGCAGGAGCAGCGGCTTGCGCGCCCAGGTTTGGGCCCCCCCGCGGCCCCCCAAAAAGACGCGCACCAGAGGTCACTCTTACCCAGGGTCACTCTTGCGTGTAGCCGACAGGTTTGCAGGGGAGACGGGGGAGGACGGCGTGACCACGCTGATGGTCCGCAACATACCCAACGTGTACACGCGGAGCATGCTCATCGAGGAGCTGGACGGCCTGGGCTTCGAAGGAGACTACGACTTCATCTACCTGCCGATCGACAAGAGCACCCAGTGGAACGTTGGGTATGCGTTTGTAAATTTCAAGACGCCAGAGGCGGCCAGGCGGTGCGTGACGGACGTGGCGGACTACACGTTTGACCGCTTCGAGCACGGCTCCCGGAAGGTGGCCCAGATCTCGGTGGCCCACATCCAGGGCCTCGAGAAGAACCTGGAGTACTACAGCAAGACGGCGGTGCAGTGCGCGCGGGTGAACTCGCACCGCCCGCACTTCGTGTCCGACCGGCGCAAGGAGGGCCCGGAGGCCTCCGGGGCCGGCAGGCCCCGGAGGCAGCCGCGGCGGGGCCGCGGCGGGGAGGGCAGCAGGCGCGGGGCGGGGGCGCAGCAGCAGGAGCAGGGCTCGTGGCACCGCGGCAGGCGGCACTGAGCAGGGCTGCGCCCGCTGGGCTCCCCCGCGCGACCTCGGGCCCGCGGCGCGAGGCGCGGGGCGCTGCGCCGTCGGAGGGCCTGGAGCACGGCTCCTCGGGCGACCGCCGCCGGTGCCGCGCCTCGCTGTCCAGATGCGTACTGGCCTCGCGCATCGGGGCACGCTTGTTATGTTATATGATCGTAGTAGTATCACCCCGGCGCGCCCTGGAACGCGGCAGGCTTCTGACTGTAGGAGGTGTGCCTACGGGAAGGTCGCAGCACGTATGTTACCACGCACGTTCGGTCTCAGACGAGGCGATGTGCACCACGAGTATCAGTGGTGGTTGCGGTGGTGAAGGGGCAATGGTCAGCAATGGTCGCATGATTGTCGTACACATCGCCAACAGATGGTTGGGACCCTACCTGGGAGCTCTGAGTCTGGGCACTGTTAGTATCGGCGTTGGCCTGCTGCTGCTGCTCTGTCTTGGTGTTCCCATGGGGTCTTTTTTTGTTTTATTCCGCCATTGCGGTGCTGCCTCGATGCGGCACAGATGAGTGGTCTTTCCTGGGTACCTGCCTGGGAGCTCTGAGCCTGGGCACCGAAGTTGCGGCGTTGGCCGACTTGTGTGATCTTCCCCTCTGGCTCTCAGCAGGTCCTGCTTTTTTCGTTCGCTGCTGCTGTGCCGCCTCGGTACACCGAGCGGTCTGTCTCACGAGTAGCTTGTTTTCCAGAGAGGCTCCCCCTGGGGGGCGACCGGAGCGATCCCCTGGCCCAGACCTGTCGGTGCAGGTCTGTTCCTTGGGGAAAAAAAAACACTGCCCAGGGAGTTCCCCGAACGGCCCAGACGGCTCAGGATGATGGGCCTGTTTTCCACCACCACCACCATAAGTTGGAGGGGGAGCGGATCCTCCTCCTCCTCCTCCTCCTTTTCCTCCTCCTCTTCGTCCTCTTCCTCCTCGTCGTCCTCCTCCTACCCCCTCCAACATATGGTGGTGGTGGTGGTGGGGAACAGGCCCATCACAAGGGGTCGCGAAGAGGATTCCAAGGCTGCATCCGCGAGCCCGAACACACCCTCGAGGGGCCCCGCACGGCCCAAGAAGGCCCCATGACGGCGAAATAGGTCTCCAGGACAGCCCGATGGGGCGCCGGGGTGCCCCCAACAGTCTCCTCCTCCTCCTCCTCATCCTCCCCCTCCTCCTCCTCCTCCTCCTCCTCCTCCTCCTCCTCCTCCTCCTCCTCCTCCTCCTCCTCCTCCCCCTCCTCCTCGTCCTCTCCTCGCCGGTCGGGGCCCGGGGCCTCCCGCGCCCGGGCCAGGTACGCTCGGGTGCGCCAAGGCACCGAAGAGGCCCAAGGCACCCGTCAGGTCGGCAACGAACATGCCTTTTCATATTCAGCCGCAGCACAGTGAGAGGTACGTCACCCATCTGCCAAAAGTGCGTTGCACCTCCACGGCATTTGGCAGCTGGACCTCTTACTCGAAGGCAGGGTGCAGCGGCGATTCGCCGATTACACATTCGATGCTCCTCCTCTTGAACCTCATAATCCTTCCTCTCCTCACCCTTCCCTCGTCATCATTCCATTTTCCCCCCTGCCAATTCTCTTCAGCCCCATCCTCGCATATTCCTCCAGTTTCTCCTGCTCCCTCTTCGTCCCCTATCTTCCTACACCGATCCATGGTGTGATTCCGCGCCGCTCGCTACTCAGATGCACAAGCCGTTCTTACACTATCGTGTCTTGTTCTTCGTGACACATCGGGCGTAAAACATACAAATCAAATCCGTCCCACTTCACGTTTCTCCTCTTCTATCCTCTCCCTCTCTCTTTCTCGTTGGCCGTCTTACATGTGTTGTTCTCTCTCTCTCTCTCTGTCTCTCTCGCTCTCTCAATCTCTCTATGTTCTCTTCCTCCTCCGTTTTCTTCAGTCTTTTCCCTCTTGTCCTCCCAATCAGAGTTCTTTCGGTGAGCGGCATTCATAAAGCAATCGGAAATTCGTCTGACGAAGGACCCAACCATGTGCAGCTGCGAGTGCCGCGAGGGAGATGAGAAGAAGAAGGGGAGCGCGCAAACTCCGAGTTGCGCACGCGGTATCGCCTTCTGCCACGAAACGTGTGAAGGGTGCGCCGACATGAGTCGGGATGACGCCTGCGAACTTTCCCACTGGGGCCTTCGGTGTAGCTCCCTATGGGGCCACGAAACGTGTGAGGGGTGTGCCGAAATGGGGCGGCGGTGCCATGTGAACTTTCCGACTGGGGCCTTAGGTGGGGCTCCCTATGGGGCCACGAAACATGTGAGGGGTGTGCCGAAACAGGTCGGCGGTGTCATGCGAACTTGCCCACAGGGGCCTTCGATGGGGCTCCCTATGGGGCCACGAAACATGTGAGGGGTGTGCCGAAGTGGGACGGCGGTGCCATTCGAACTTGCCCACAGGGGCCTCCGGTGGGGCTCCCTATGGGGCCACGAAACGTGTGAGGGGTGTGCCGGAGTGGGGCGGCGGTGCCATGCGAACTCTCCCACTTGGGCCTCCGGTGGGGCTCCCTGTGGGGCCACGAAGCGTGTGAGGGGCGTGCCGACATGGGATGGGCCTGCGGAGAGCAGAGGCAGGAGGAGGGAGGAGGAGGAGGGAGGCGGGATGAGGAGGGGGAGGGGAGGAGGAGGAAGGACGGAGGAACGCGGGGACCGTCTCTTCAAAACGAGGACCCAACACCACGGGATGGTTGGGAAACAGCGACGCAAGCAAACAAAGCAACAAGAAAACACACGCGGGCGGGGGGGGGGCGCAGAGCCTTCCAAGATTTTGTCTTGTGTGTTCTTGCTGCCATGAGTGGTTTAAATCGCCCGTCGCGGACGAAAGTGCGACGCCAGGATCCCAGGGCTGGCCGCCTGCAGCAGCCAGCAGCTCGAGGTCCCGACACCTTCCCACAGTGGTAGTTCTTCGCACCGCATCCGTCGGCAGGTGGCCCGCGGAGGGGCCCCGGGCGCCGAGCTCGAGGGGCAACCCCGCCGGCCTGAGAAGGTACAAGCACCCCTTGGGAGGTCTGCCTGACGGTTGTGGTTAATGGTGAAATCAAAATTTTAAGGGTGAAATAGAAATTTTAAAGGTGAAATAAAAAACACTACGTACAAACACTACGCAGAAAAAAAATAAACATTACGTAAAAGCACTACGTAAAAACACTACGCATAACAAATCACTACGTAAAAACACTACGCAAAACACACACTACGGAGAAGCATCGGTACAATGCCCAGCAGCGGATCTTATTCATTTTGAACAGGACTCGCTGTCCACGCCGCCGCGGCCTGTGCCCATTCGAGACAGAAGGCCGCCTGCCCAACAGCGGCCGCTGTTGGTTTGGGACAACACTTGTTGTTGGGCATTGTACCCATTCTTTCCGTACCCATTTCGGGCGTCCAAAGTCTGAGTCTCAGGGGTGGACCTCAACGCTGTTCTGGCGATCTCGTGGGCCGCTCTCGTTGCGACGTCATCCTGCAGCCAGGGCGGCTGCAGGACGACCACACACGAGAGAGCACGAGACCAAAACACGAACGCGAGAACCCTTGCTTCTGCCCAGCCCTGCTGACTGCGCCCTGCAGCAGCCACCGCAGCTCCAGGGCGCGGCCGTGGGGCGATGTCCTCCTCTGGGGCCCCCGGCGCCGGGCACCGGCCCGCGGCCCCTGCCCGCGCGCCCGCGGCCAGCGGCAGCTGACGGGCCTGTTTTCCACCACCACCACCATGAGTTGGAAGGGGAGAGGAGATGGAGGACGAAAAGGTGGAGGAGGAGGAGGAGGAGGAGGAGGAGGAGGAGGGGGAGGGGAGGAGAGGAGGAGGAGGAGTAGGAGTGATGAGGAGGACAGGAAGGAGGAGGAGGAGGAGGAGAGGAGGGGGAGGAGGAGGAGAGTGTTTTGGCTGCCGTATGCTAGCAGGCCCCCGCAGCACCAGCGACAGCGAGAGGAGGCAGGCGGGAGGAGGATGAGGAGTAGGATGAGGAGGAGGAGGAGGAGGATGGGGCCCCCCCCCGAGGAGGAGGAGGACGAAGAGGAGCACGAGGAGTAGGTGGAGGACGAGAGGAGGATGAGGAGAACGAAGAGGAGGAGTAGAGCACCCCATTCCCCTCCTCCTCCGCCGCCTCCTCCTCTCCTCCCCTCCCTCCTCCTTCCTTCCCCTATCCTTACTTGTCTGCTGTGGTGTGGAAAAACGGGCCCAGCGGCAGCGGGCACCGCGCCGCCGCGCGGGCGCGGTGGGCCGCCCGGCGTCGCCAGGGGTGCGCTCTGCTGCTCGGGCTAGCGGTCGCCGCGGTGGCGCTGCGGGGCGCGGCGTGCCTGGGCTTCGCGCCGCTGCCGGCGCCGCCAGGCGGCGCTCGGAGGAGGAAAAGGTACCCATACCTCTACCCCCTCCTCCTCTTCCTCCTCCTCCTCCACTCTCCTCCTCCTGCCCCTCCTCTCCTCCTCCTCCTCCTCCTCCTCCTCCCCTCCGCCTCCTCCTACTCCCCCTCCTCCTCCTCCCCCTCCTCCTCCTTCTCCTCCTCCTCCTCGTCCTCCTCCTCCTCTTTCTCCTCCTCCTCCTCCTCCTCCTCATCGGTCGCCTCTCCTCCCATTCCTCTACACTCTACTGGGACACGACGTGAAGGACTCTCCCCTTCCTTTCCCTGCTCGTAGTCCCAAAACACCCTACTCCTCAATCTCCTGCTCGTGCTAGGGACACGACCTCCGCACCCCTGCTCCACCCTCTACCCCTGCGGTGTGGCGGCTGGAGGTCGAGGCGCCCGCTTTCCCATTCTGGTGGCCTCCTTGGAGGCCCTCGTCGCCACCGCTGGCTTCGCCCCGAAGAGTCCAGGTCAGAACGCACCCTGGGAGAGGGTCAGCGGCTGGTAGCGGTATTGGTGCATGGTGGTTTCCCCAGGCTCGCCGGGCGCGCCGACCCGGGGCGTCGCGGCACGCCGCCTGGCGCTCGGAGGGGGAGGAGATCCATCGATGCCGCCGCTCGTGGTCCTGGAGTTTCTGGGGGGCCCTTCGTCACCGAGAGAGACGCCTCGAGAAGCTGGCCAGAGCGCGGGGGTGTCGGAGGCGTTCGTCGGTGCTCGGCGGTTGCCCAGCCTCGGTATGCCTTCCAGCGGCTGCGCCTCTCCTAGCGCTTTCCGGGGTCGCCCGGGTCGGCTCGAACGGCCGCTGGAGACCCAAGTTATGGCCCGAGATGCGGACTCGGCGGCAAATACCAGGGGAGGAGAAGGAGAAGGAGAAGGAGAAGGAGAAGGAGAAGGAAGAGGAGGAGGAGGAGGAGGAGGAGGAGGAGGAGGAGGAGGAGGAGGAGGAAAGGGAGGCGGAGATGCACCTATGCCCTGGTCCTGGAGGGCCCTCGTCGCCACCGCTGGGTGCGCCTCGAGGTGCTGGTCAGAGCGCGCCCAGGGGGAGGTCCGTGGAGCAGCGGCATCGGTGCGTAAAGTGGAGGCCCATGCCAAGAAACATCCTGCTTGTCTCCAGGGTGCCCTGTGCTTTTTTCGGATTCCGATGCTTTTGCGATGGAGCGCGCGACGCTCCCACGCCAAACATCGAGGGACGTCCTGGGGTCTCAGGGCTGGGTTTCCTGCGGAAGGCTTCTTGTGGTCGGGCCCCTACTGTACCTCTTTGCCCCCTCCAGGTGCTGCTCGGGCTGGCGGTGCCGCTGCTGCCGGGGCGCGCGGGGGCCGAGGAGTTGGCGCCCGCCCTGGCAGCCCCGCCGCAGCTGGGCGCCGCGAGGGGCGGTGTGGCCTCGCCGGAGGAGCTCGTGCTGCAGCAGTTCCAGCAGTGGTTCCAGCAGCAGGGCGCCCGGGCATCGACAGAGCGCGCCCCCCCATCCCCCAGACAGGTCGACGGCGGAAGTCTGCACGGGTGCACGGGTTCGCTCGGCATCGGCGCTCGAGCGTGCCGGTGCGGTGCCCCGTCGCCTTCGCTGATCGACGCGTGTGCTGCCCCAGACGCTCGGTAGCTCTGGGACGTCGATGCGCTCTTCCGCCCGGAGCCGCGCGGAATGCGGTGCCGTGCGCACGCGAAGCGCCCTTGGCATCTTTCACTCATTCACGCAAAGGGCGTTTTGGCAGAGGGGGTTTTCTGTCCACCCCGAGGCGTCGGCAACGCCACCGCGGGCGGGCCAGACGGGAGTTCGGCGTCCAGTCCTCTGGACCTCACGCCGAGCAGCTTGAGCTTCCTCTCGGTCGGCGGCCTGATCCTCCTGCTGGCGCTGAACTTCAAGTTCATCCTCGCCACCGCGGTGTCCTTCTACGCGGTCAGCAGTTTCAGCGACGGCGGCGGCCAGTCATCGTCCGCGAGGAAGAACAAGAAGCAGCTCGAGCGGCTGGTCGGCCGGCTGCTGGGCCAGCCGCCGGACGTGCTCGAGGATCCCTCAGGGCTTGGCGGCCTTTTGTCGATCAACTCGGGGGGATCGAGCTGGACAACTCGAGGCACGTCCAGGTAATTCTGGGTAGATCCAAATGAATCGAGGCAGATTTGCGTAAACCGAGGTATACCAAGCCAGAGGTATCCAGGGAATCCTGGAGCAAATCGTGGATATTCCAGCGCGAGTCGAGGGACGGCTGGAATCGTTAAGCTCTTACTGTGAGATCTGGCGGCACGAAACACATGCAACGTCTTGAAACATCACCCCCCAAAAGCCCCGTACCACATCGTTACTCTGCATTTCTCGAGCTAGATTGATCTGTGAGGGTCCTGGGCCATCGGGGCAAAATCGGCAGTTGCGATAAGACTGCGACGCCAGGATCTTCCAGGAGGAAGCTATGGAAAGTGATGGTAATATATGGGAAATGTGGGAATCCTTGGATCCATGGAAATGTTGGTAATATAGGGGAAAATATGGTATATAAAGTTTCAGGGATCCAGACTCCCAGGAAACGATGGTCAAATATGGGAAGTGGGGGGGGAAGACGAAAACCCCAAACACATGGGAAAATATCTGGCGTCCTTGGATTTGTGTGTATTTCTTTGCTGGGGCCCCGCCGCCGCGGGGCCCGCCGACGCAGCAGCCGCCGCGGGCCCGCCGGCGGGGCCGGCCGCGCCACACGCTCGGGGCGTGACCTGTCCCCGTGAGCGGCTCGCTCCGTCCGCCCCCCTCTTTGGGCTGCGCCCTCCTGCTCCTCCTCCTGCTCCGCCTCCTCCTCCTCCTCCTCCGCCTCCTCCCCCTCCTCCTCCGCATCCTCCTCCTCCTCCCTCCTCCTCCTCCTCCTCCTCCCCCTCCCCTCCTCCTCCTCCTCCTCCCCTCCTCAACCCCTCCTCCTCCTCCTACTACTCTTGCATGGTGGCCAAATTCGCCCGAACAGCTCCCCTGTTCGGGCCTCTCCACTGGCGCAGTTCTCCCCTGCCTCGCCGCCGGCGCAAAACGTATGTTTGTTCGTGTGTCCCTGGGCCTTTCTCGTCTCGGGGCGACGAGAGGAGAAGCGGCTCAACGTCGTCCGCCTCAACGACGAGCTCGTCAGCATGCGCGCCGCCATCCTCGAGCAGACCGACGGGGCCCTGGCCGCGGAGGAGCTGCGGCGCAAGACCCGGCGGGAGAGGTTCCTTCAGGGCTGGGACCAGTGCGTCCGATCCGTGGGCTTGACGGAGGAGGAACTCCTGGGTTCGAATCAGAAAAATCGCCCCCTCCTCCTCCTCCTCCTCCTCCTCCTCCTCCTCCTCCTTATCCTCCTCCTCCTTCTTTTCCTCCTCCTCCTCCTGCTCCTGCTCCTCGCCTTCCGCCGCATGCCCATCGCTCTCCCGCGTCCCTCCTGCCTGCACCTGAGCGACGCAAAGAAAACGGGGCGTCTGCGCCGACATTGGCGGGCAAGCTGCCCGCGTAAGGTTGCGCGTGCCGAAGAAGACAAAACGGCATGAACACAGAGGTTCGGCGCTCCGCGCGGATTTGTTTGATCCGCGCAGGGGCCCCCCCGGCGGCGCCCCTGGCGCCGCCCCGGGCGCGCTCCGCGCGCCAGGGAGGGGGGGGGGGGGCCAGAGCAGATCCAAGACATCATCCGCGCGGAGTGCCAAACATTGATGTTGATGGCGTGTCTTCCTCCTCTGGAGGATTTCTGGGGAAGGGTTCTACAATTAGATCTGGGCGCCGCCTTTCTTGGCACAAGGGGCCTGTTTCCTGGGCTGCGGGCGTCGAGGCCATCACGGATCGACTCGGCTCGAAAAGATGGTGCAGGAAGATGGGGTGTGGGGCTTTGGTCGCGATTGCTTGCGATGTTGCATTGTATCGCGACGTCGGATCTCAAGGTTTCCACAACCGCCTTTCAGGGGATCGATATCCGGGAATCTTGGCAGGAGGTGGGTGTATATACATACACATGCTCACAATTATGTGTACACGTATGTATGTATGTATGTACGAATGTACGTGTGTATGTATTTCATGTATGTAGGTATGGATGTGTGTAGGTATGTTTGCTTGGTTGTGTGTATGTGTGCATACATGTATGTGTGAAGGTCTATAGGTGTGTGTAGGTATGCCTGCAGGTATGTATGTATGTATGGATGCGTGTATGC
Organism: Prorocentrum cordatum; assembly: GCA_963575745.1. Taxonomy (NCBI): domain Eukaryota; class Dinophyceae; order Prorocentrales; family Prorocentraceae; genus Prorocentrum; species Prorocentrum cordatum. The sequence goes on along the minus strand of CAUYUJ010010296.1, from coordinate 12,919 downwards.
AGGTATGTCTGTAGATATGTGAGTTCGTGTGTATGACTGTGTATGTTTGTAGGTACGTGTATGTATGTTTTATAGATTCATGCATACATGAATGCATATATGTGTGTATGTCGGAGGTGAGAGGGTGAGATCGAAGTGGAACGGAGAGCCCCCCTACCAGGAAATCGTTTTCGGTTTCGTGTTCTTGCGTGCCGTGCGTGCGGGCGAGGCGAAGCTGCGTGGGCGGGCGAGAGGCAAGTCTCCTGTGGCTTAGGCGCAGCCGGACCAAATCATTCCCTTCCAGCAACTGGTGCCGCGCGGTGTCCCGCCGGTGTCCCGCTGTGGCTGAGGCGCGGACGGACCAAATGATTCCCTTCCGGCGTCCGGTGCCGCGCGGTGTCCCGCCGGTGTCCCGCTGGTGTCCCGTCGGTGTCCCGGTGATGATGATGATGGTGATGATGATGATGACGTCGATGATATTGATGATGATAATGATGATGGTGGTGATGGTGGTGGTGATGATGGTGTCCCGATGATGATGATGACGATGATGATGATGATGGTGAGGATGCTGATGACGGCGATGGTGGTGATGATGATGGTGTCCCGATGATGATGATGATGATGATGGTGTTGATGATGATGCTGTTGCTGATGATGATGGTGTCCCGATGATGATGATGATGATGATGAGTGGGATGTTGATGATCCTGATGATGTGAATGGTGATGATGATTATCTGATGATGGTGAGATTATGATGATGAAAATGATGATGATGGTGTCCCGATCATGATGATAATGGGGTTGGTGATGCTGTTGTTGATGATGATGATGATGGTGTCCCGATGATGATGTAGATGATGACGCTGATGGTGTCCCGATGATGATGATGATGTTGATAATTGAGGATGAGGATGAGGTGATGGTGCTGATTTTGATGATGGTGGCTCGATGATGGTGCTGATGATGGTGCTGATGTTGGTGATGATGACGGTGTCCCGGTGACTGGGATGATGTTGTTGATGATGATGATGATCATGATGGTGACGATGATGATGGTGTCTCGGTGATGATGCTGATGCTGATGATGACGCTGTTGATGATGATGATGGTGGTGTCCCGATGATGATGATGATGTTGATGATGTGTTTCTTGCGGGTGATGCGATGATGATGATGATGATGGTGGTGTTTCGATGATGATGATGATGATTATGATGATGATGATGATGACGATGGTGCCCCGATCATGATGTTGTTGATGATGATGGTGACGATGCTGGTGTCTCGATGATGATGATGGTGATGATGCTGATGTTGATGGTGATGGTGGTAAGGTGATGATGATGACGATGGTGTCCCGATGATGAGGATGATGATGATGATGTTGATGACGTTGATGACGATGGTGTTGATGATGATGCCGTTGATTGTGAGATCGATTGTGATATCGATAGTGAGATCGATAGTGATACCGACTGTGGTATCGATTGTGAGATCGATAGTGAGATCGATCGTGAGATCGATTGTGGGATCGATAGTCAGTTCGATTGTGAGATCGATCGAATGAAATAGACCGAGCGAGATCGATTGTGAGATCGATCGGGTGAGATCGATCGAGCGAGACCGATAGTGAGATCGATAGTGAGATCGATAGTGAGACTGATCGAGTGAGACGTTGGGTCCTGCCCCCCCCCCGAACCTCCGTATCACCCGACGGGTGGTCGTGTAGGTATGTATGTTAGATTGCATTCATTTGTGTGTGTGTTTATATATGTATGTAGGTATGTATGGATTTGTGGTTGTATGTATATATGTATATATGTATGTTTGCATGTAGGTATGGGTGCATGTGTGTATGTATGTATGAATGAATGAACTGATGTAAATATGCATGCATGCATGCATGCACGTACGAAATTCGACGAACAGCAGTGGCTCTCGTGGAGTTGACTAGAGTGCCCGCGTAGGCCTCGGAAGGACCCTAGTGGCGCCCCTCATGTACGAGCGATATATATATATATATATATATATATATATATATGTGTGTGTGTGTGTGTGTGTATGTATGGCTCAAGCCGCCCTGGCTCAAGGTTGCTCAAGCGGGTTGCAGAACAACTTCACAGATCAGCCCCAGAAGCTGTCGCGATGGCTGCCCTGCTGGACGCCGCAGCTGTGAGCACGCACATGGCCGACGTCCCTGGCGAGACGGACCTTACCCAGGCTACCCGCGAGTTGCAGCTTGCCGGAGCCACCGCGCCGCCTGGGCTCGCTCCGCCAGCAGCGCCAGCCCCTGCAATCCCGGCGGCCTTGTTGGCGCCGGCGCCAGAGGATGACGGTATGGGTGCGTCGGACGCTGATGATGTCGCCACACCCGGCTTGCAGACCCCGTTGCACAGCATTGAGTCCTCCCTGCTGCGGGACTGGCTCGAGGACGACGTTCTCTCCCATTTCCCCATCGTCCAGGCCACGGCCGCCGCCCAGAACCCCCAGCGCCTGCCCCAGGAGACCGCCTTCACGTTGCCTGTGGGATGGGCCAGCCTCGAGGCTATCCTCACGAGGTTGGGATACCACGTGGACTCTGACGACCACTGGAAGGCCTTCGGCTTCGCCCTCTACGAGGGTCCCGACCCGACGGAGCAGGCCCTGGTGGCGCGCCTCCGTACGGTCAAATTCCTTTGCTCCCTCGCCTCATACGGCCAGTGGGAGGAGGCTGATATTCATCGGGCCCAGGGCGTGGCCGCCAAGCTCGACCGTGACGCGGCTAAATGTGCACACGACCTCCCTGAGCTTCTTCGAGCCCGTCGGGCCGTCAAGGCCAGCAGGCTGCCACTGTGGAGGGAGCTCGGCACGGACGCTACGAAGATGCTCCATGACACCGCGAACTACGCCGACGACAAGCTGCTGCTGAACTGGTCTTCCATCCTCACCCCCTCCCTGGGGGCGGTGCGGGTCCAGGAGGCGCGCACAGTGGCTGCCCTCTTGGAGAAGGGGGACGTCAAGGTTTGGGAGCACCTCCGGGGCCAGGCGGTCGCCGTGTGGACCCCTGCGAACAACAACGCCCTCACCCGCCTCATCTCTGCCCTGCTGCGCAAAGCTGGCTCGGGAGACTGCCCGGTCAGCGTCCGCTTCGTCTCCACCCTCCCGCTCACCCATGGCATGGACTCGGTGGAGAACATCATGGATTTGTGGTGGTCCCCGCTGCTTGGCGAGAAATGCGCCGCCCTGAGGAAGAGTGTCTCCTTCGTGCCCCACCCCTTCGAGCTGATCTTGCCGGGGCGCAACAGCCCCCGACACACGCGGTCGGGCCTCGCAGTTATTCAGCTCTCCTTCACAGGTGCCCGGTCGATTCCACAGATCCGGGAGTTCCGGCCTTCCATTTTGAGCTTGGGTGCGGTGACGTCCACGAGGGTCGACATGCTGGCGGATCACCTCACCACTTTCTACGCCATCTTGCGGGGCCCTCTGCTGGTTGGCGTCCTCTGCCGCTCCCCCCAGCGCAGCCAGGCTAGCACGCCGGAGGTTCCGAGGATCACGGTGGACCTCATCTTCCCTTCCAACCAGCCCCCAGTCACCCATTACCTCCAGCTCCGTCACCTTCGACGCGCAGCTCTCCCCAACTCCACCTTCTTCGGTTCCACGCTCATGTTCGGCGACCCCGACGCGATGATACTGGAGTACAACAGCCCGCATGCCTTGCAGCACTGCTGGCCCCTCTGCACACAGCTCCTGGTCCTGCCGAACTCCAAGGCCTTGGTCTACTCGGAGGCGACGTCGGAGGTTTGGATCGATCTTCTTGATCGCGGTATGCTGCGCGACCCCAGCGCGGCCGCCACCAAGCTGAAGTGGAAACCATCCCGCTTCGGCGGCCGGGCGGTGGCCTGTCCCTCCGTGGTGCCGAGCGCGTTGGCGGCGTCCCGGCAGAAGCCGACACCGCACAACAGCGTGCACGATCACATTACGGACATCAGGATGATGGGGGAAGTGGGCAGGGAGGACGCGGAGGTGTTACGGCGCATCTTGGCGCACGCCATCGGGGTAACCGGGCTGCAGCTCACCGAGACTGCCGGGGACGCCGCGCCGAAGCCTGGGGAATTCTACCACCTCGCCTCGCGCGATGAGCACGCTCCCCCGGGTCGTCTCCGCTTGCTTCTCCGGGAGGCTAGCGAGGTCCGGAAGATCCATGCCGCCCTCCACGGCCAGACGATTCAGGTCGGCACGGATAAGGTCGCGATCGAGGTCGTGAACAGCGCCCTGGCCCGGGAATCGCTTCCGGGAAACAGGGGGCGGTAGTGCGCCGCGACACCAACGACCACTACCGCGCGAACCTGGGGTGTCATGCAGGCTTTGGGGAGCCTGGAATTTATTGCACGACCGAGTCTGGCGAGAGCCTCCTGCTGGTGGACGTCGTTCTCTGGCTCCGTCCCGCTCAGGCGGGGCCGTCCCAGGTGGGCCGCGCATACCAGCCGTTTCCTCCCGCCGCCACCTACGAGACCAACGACCGCCTTCTCCCTCATCTTCCGCCGCTACTTTTTTCAGAACGCGAACTTTTACCAGAGCGACTTCTTCATCAAAGTTTGGACGATATCCCGTATACGATCTATCGTCGTCAACGCCTCTTGCGTGCACTTGGGCACCTGCCTCCCGCTCCCATCAGCACACCTTCCCGGTCCTCTCCGCCTCCTATCCCTGCTGTTGGTGCCGATCGAGAAGGGCAGTTCTCCTTGGACATCGCGGTCACGCTTTGGAACGCTCAGGCACTCTTCGCTGCGGACCCGGGTCGTCACGAGGCGAAGGCCAAGTACGTCAACAAGTTGATTGCGCGCTCCGACGTCTGCCTACTCTCCGAGACCCACGGTGCGGACGCCGGTAACGCCACATGGGCCCCTCCGCCCGGTACGACGGCTTGGTGGTCAGCAGGGGCGTCGACGGGCCACGCCGGGGTCGGCATCTTGATCAAAAACTCTTTTCTCAAGCATTTCTCCCGTGTCACTCGCCACGTCATCTGGCGCGGCCGCGCACTGAAGCTGAGGCTCCAAGGGCCACACGGCACGCTGGACCTCATCGTGGTTTACTTCCCCACCGGCGCGGCCGTCTCCGAGCCCGACCTCTTCGGGGCCCCTGAGGCCCATCGCGCGCGGATGACTTCCTTCCCAGCTCTACGGGCGCATCTGCGGAATCGCCTGGCTGGCAGGATCGCGCCTCAGAACAAGGCCCTCACCGTCTTGGGAGGAGATTTCAATTACGTCACCGCCCCGGACGATCGCACCTCCCTCCCTTCGCTGTCCCACTCCGGCAGGCGTGACCGTGGGGAGGAAGATCATTTTCAGGCTGTTCTGTCTCGTCCTCACGGGCTTCACGAACTCTATCAAGGAGAGCCCACGCACGCTGCGGCGACCTCTCGGGCTCGTCTGGACCGCGTGTACATGAACTTCGACGCTTCGGAGCAGCTGGACCGTTCCCTCCGGGCATCTGCGCTGGAATGGCGATCAGATTTATCAGCCCACAGGGCCGTATTTGCCACCCGGGCCTCCCGACAGCGGGTGCCGACCCAGGAGCGCCCCCTCCCTGAGCGGGCCGTCCGCCACGAGGACTTTCCGCGACTGCTGGCATTGGAATACCACGACAAGCTGAAGGAGCTCCCTGGGGCCTCGCCCATTCAGAGGCTGCTGATGTATAAGACGTGCATCAAGGACGCCGCGGCGAGACTGGACTGTTCTATGGGCCGCCCCCCCGCCGCCACGGACCTGGAGGACCGGTTGGGGGTGACGATGAAATTCATCAGGAGCGTGGAGCAGGGGTGGATGGGTAGCATTTCGTCTTGTCTTGAGCGGTGCGGTCACCTCGCGGAGCTGGTCGACAATCCTTACGACACCAATGGAAACCTCTCGATGCGACTCCGTGCGGTGAAGGAGCACGCGATGGACTTGGCCCGGGAACACGCGCTGGACGAGCTGCGCAGGTCCCACGTCGACCTGACCAGTTCTGACCCCCGCCTGGCGGCCCAAACCGGGCAGAAGAACATGCGCCTCCTGAGCCGCCTTGCCCCTGGCAAGGCCGGGGGGCTTTCTGCCGTCATGGCGAAGAACGGCCAAGTCCTCACGGACCCCGCCGCGATGGCTACGGAGCTCCGGAACCATTGGGCGGCGATATTTCCCCCCCGCGGCGTCGACCTGCCCTTGCTGGAGCAGTGGCTGCAGGAAGACGCGGAGCACCGGCCGTCGAACGGCGCCTCGGTGGACGCGCCCCCGGCTTTCAAGTTGCGCAGGCGCCACGTCCGCTACGCCGTTGAGCACTCGAACAACTCCTCCCCGGGCCCTGACGGCATCAGCTTCCTGGCGTGGCGCCGATGCCCAGGACTCTCCGCGACGATTCTCTTCGACGCGGTCAGGGCGCTCATGGGCGACCCCGACGGGAAGATTATCGAGGAGGAGTGGGGGGACTTCAACGCCAGCCTCCTCTTCCTCCTACCCAAGACGGCCGCCGGCACGTTACCCACCGGGGAGGGGTATTACGAGCCGGACTGCACTCGCCCACTGTCGGTAACGAACACCGATAACCGCATCTTGGCAAACGCGGTCCGGCATTTGATCGAGCCCATCATCGGCCCCAAAGTAATATGGACACAGCGGGGCTTCATCTCTGGCCGGAGTATGCTGGCCAATTTGGTGGACGTGGAGGAAGCGATGGCGACCAGCGCGTGCACTTCGGATGAGGGCGGCGCCCTCTTCTTCGACTTCGCCGCGGCGTTCCCCTCCATCGAGCACGCCATGATGTTCCAGTTCTTCCGGCGGTTGCGCTGGCCGCGGTGGCTGCTCAACTTGATCACTTGCTTCTACACCTGCAACCGGTGCTACATGGTGCTCTGCGGCTCGCGCCACGAGGGCTTCGAGCTGAAGCGCGGGATCCGCCAGGGGTGTCCCCTTTCGCCCTTTCTGTTCGCGTTGGCTTCTGACCTCCTCCTTCGGAGACTGGGCCGGCACGTACCTTCTGCTTGCGTTCGTGCTTACGCCGACGACACGGCCTTAGTTGACGCTAACCTTTTCCGCCACATCGGGGTCATCCAAGACGTGTTCGAGGGCTACGCGCGGATCTCGGGGCTCAAGCTGAACGTCCACAAAACGATATTGGTGCCTCTCTCCTCTGGGGATCGAGACACCGTCCGGGCGCAGCTCTCCGAGAGAGCCCCGTTGTGGTGTGCTCTGCCCATCGCCGGGAAGGCGAAGTACCTCGGCATGACGGTCGGGCCCGAGCGGGGGGACTCTTCCTGGACTACCCCATTGAAGAAGTTTTCGGACCGGGCGTCGCAGTGGAGCAAACTCGGCATTGGCATGTTGCAGTCCATCTTGGCTTACCAGGTCTACATTTCATCCGTCCTCCTCTTTGTCGCGCAGCTCCTCCCGCTGCCGGCGGATTTCGCCCGCGCAGAGAGCAGGCCTGTGCGGCGCTGTTCAAGGGCCCTTCCGATTGGACCACAGTGGAGGCGTTGAAGGATTTACGTTCTCTCCATTTCCCAGTGAACTTGCCGGACATTCCGAGCATGGCGTTGGCTGCCCGGGCTCGTGTGGCGCGTTTCGAAAACGATACCCAAGGAGGCCTCCGTGTCCGGCGGCGCTCCCGTGCTCTTCAACGACTCGCGCAGCTACCAGCCAATCAGGCCCGGGCAGCAAGGTTCAACGACTTCGTCCGGGACTGCTTTCTCTTCCACCTGCAGGCCGCCACCGACGCGCTGACTTCGGCTGAGAAGGCTTCCCGTTCGACCCCTTCCCTTCTAGACTCTGCGAGCCCCGGCGGTCTCCAGAAGGAGGGCTGGCAGGCCAGGGCGACGCGGATTTTTCGAGCTGCGGCCCGTCATTCGGCGGCCGCGCACGTCAGGAGACGTTTGGACAGGTGGCAACTCCTTACCCTCCCCGGCCACCGCCCTATGGCTTGGTCTCATTCTCTCTCGCTCTCTGCCCCTCTTCTCCCTCCTAGGGTCCAGGCTTGCCAGATCCGCACCGCCTGGACGGCTGGTGCACAGCGCGCCGTTTCCAGCAGAATCGGGGGTGTCTGTTTAATTGTAATCGCGGGGAGGACAGCATAGAGCATTACGCTTTTTGTTCTGAATTCCATTCCCTTTGTCAAAGGCATTTGGGTCTCACCAAGCCCCCCGCGGAGTTCTGCCTGGATGATTTTCTCGGAGCCCTCCCCTATGTGAATTCTATCCCGGCGCAGTGCAGGTCGGCCACGGCCACCGCTGACGCGGCCGCCCTGCGCGCGATCGGCGTCTACGCGCTTTTTAAAGTGCACAACGCTTGGCGATACGGGCTTCCAGGCTGCGATTGTCCAGCCGCGCTTCGCGGATACATTCGCGCGGCGGTTGTGGGCCATCCGCGCTCCCAACGCCTCGCCCAGCTTGCTTTCAAGAGGCCCCGCTCCAATAACTAGCGTTCTTGTTGTCCTCCTCCTCCTCCTCCTCCTCCTCCTCCTCCTCCTCTCCCGCTCTCTCCCCTCAAGGTGTGCCGGCCCATCCGGCAGTGCAGGAGGCCGCGCGCCGAGTCCGTGACAGGTGATTCGCTGGCTAAATCGGCGGGGAATGCCCGTTCTTGCGTCTAGCTGTTGATGCCCAGCGAGCCGCCAGTGACTCAGGGAATAGCGAGTTCCAGTGAAACTCCAATGCGTTTCGCTTCGCGTGCACGGCAGATCCCCCCATTCGCCTTCCCCCTCTCCCTCTTCCTCGTCCTCCTCCTCCTCTTCCTCCTTGGCTGAGGTGCCCGCGCCGCGGGGAAGAGGAAAAGTAACGGATTTCCCCCCCGGGATCGCGCGCGCCTGTAGCTCCGGGGCCGTGCGCGCGTCTTTCGCACGCTTCGGGAGGCGATGCGGCTCACAAATCGTGCAGTTTCGCTGTTCCCCAGTTCTGGGGGATGCCAATCTGTCGTTCTATTTTTCGCCAGTGCTTAGGAGAACAACCTGTGTAGGCCGTCGAGTGCGCCCAGAATGCGGTGACGTCTACCCGGCCGGCGCTGTCAGGGCGCATTTCGCCGCGATGTGGTGCACGCTATCGTGTCCTCTGTCCCGGCCGCGTGGCCGATGGACTGGTACACATTCTGCGCCGAGCAGCCGATTGGTGCTGCCCTTCTCCCTCGTCTCTTTCCTCCCGCTCTTCCCTCCCGGAGGCGGAGCGCCGGCTTGCCCTGCTGGGGTGGGCCTGCTCTCCGCCTCCTCCGCCGGTCTCGTCCTCGTTCCCCCCCGAATGCTGGAAGCGCCAACGGAGGTTGCTGCAAGAGTAGCTCTCTGGTAGTTCAGAGTTCTCCTCCCCTCTTCCCCGTCCGTCTCGTTCCTTCTTTGCCTTGCCCCCCCCCTAGTCGTTGATCTCGTGGGCCTGGTCAGCCCCTCGGTTTCACTTTTTGTTTAAGTCGCTGTGCACCCACCGCTTTGGTGCTCGTCGGGATTTTAAGTTTACGTGGTCATTCACGGAGCTTGGGCCCAGATAGTTGTATAACTATGCAGTTTTGCCAGGGTCCCGATTCCCCGGCAGCGCGCAACGGCTCGCCTATGGCAGGTTGGCCTGCGCCGCTCCAGGTGTTTTGGATTGTTTCCCCGCCTCCTCCTCCTCCTCCTCCTCCTCGTCGTCCTCCTCCTCCTCCTCCTGCTCCCTGAATGTGGTGACGTTTACCCGGCCGGCCACCTTCGATATCTACAGCTATGGAGTTTCAACGCCATTCGCTGCGGCTTTCGATGGGTGCGGTGATAGCCCCCTTGAGGGGAAGCGGACCTTACCCTCATCACGTCTTGTTGTGCCGTTTGCGACTGAGGGTGGCGTGGCCCCCGGACTCCCCGGCACGATATGCGAGATGGACAGCAAGCTGGCGCGTGCGTTGTCTCCCCTCGCCTCTTCCCCCCCTAGAGCAAATAATATATGTGTGTTGTTGTAACATGTATGATGTATGTATGTATGTATTAATATATATAAATATATATATATATATATATATATATATATATATATATATATACGCGACTGTGGGGGGGGGGCCTCTCTTGGAGGCAGCTCTGAAGCCTCAAGTTGGCCGTTTGCGGAGCACTTCGGGTGCTATTCTGGGCCCCGTGGGGCCTGTCGGGGCCTCTTTGGGCCGTGTTCGGCGCCTCTTGGGCTGTCTTGCGTCTTGGTCCAGTTATTCGGCGCCTCTTGGGCCGCCTTGGGGCAATTTTCGGCTGTGTTTGGCCCCTCTTGGGCCCCATTCAGGGTCATCTTGGGCAGTCTTGGGCGCCTCTTGGGCCGTTCTGGGGCCGTCTCTAGCCATCTTGGGGCTCTTTGGGGAAGATCTTGGAGGCCCGTGGGGCCGTCTTGGGCGCTCCGGAAGAATCAAATATGTCGAACATGCAAATCCCCACTACAACTGGCTATCATGTTTACTTGATGGAGCCCTTTTGAGGGTCCCTTTGGAGCTCTCTGGAGGTTCTTTCGGACACCGAGATTGCTTTCTGGAAACATATGTTGCCTTTTGGAGGGGCCTCAAGCGATTTTTGAAGTCTCTGGGGCCGCTGTGGGGCCGCGCAGACGATCCTTGGTGTCGTCCTTGGCCGTTCGGGGGCCCGCTTGGGGCCGCTGTGGTGGCGCCTGGAGGGCCCGGTCCCCCCACCCACAACCCCAGGCACCTTGTCTGATTGATTTGAACGGACCTTTGTAAAGTGCAGTGGGGGCCAAGGAGCACCCTGCTAGCCTCCAGGTGGTGCCCTGGTTTTCTCGGGTGTCGATGGTTCTGCGATGGGAAGTTGGAGCTCCCACGCCGACAATCAGTGGACGCCCTGGGTTCTCAGGGTTGGGTTGCTTGTGGGAGGTTTCTGGTGGACTGGCCTCCACTCATGATGTTCCAACCTACTCTAGCCTTGATCACCAGAAAAAGTTTCGAGCACCAGAAAAGAATACCGAAACTCGAGGGTTTCCACGTGTCTGGCCCTGGGAGACACTCATCCGACACTGTTTCGACACTCTTTCGACACTTGTCCGGGTGCTCGAAACTATTTCTGGGATGTGGTCTTTCAGTACGATGGGGGCAACATAAGCCTCCACTGTATATCCACCAGCGGCCGACGTCCCCGCAGAAGATGCCCCAGGCGGTGGACCTGACGGCGAGGGATCGAGGAGGAGGAGGAGGAGGAGGAGGAGGTGGAGGAGGAGGAGGAAGGGGAGGATGAGGAGGAGGAGGAGGAGGACGAGGACGAGGTGGATGATGATGATGATGATGATGATGAGGAGGGGGAGGAGGAGGAGGAGCAGGCGGCACCGATACTGTTACCCCTGCCTCGTTGCCACATTGTGCGGGGGCCTCCGGGGGGGCCCTCGCCGCCACGGGCGGGGCGCGCCCCAGGAGAGGTCCGCGGAGCACAATGGGGAGCCCATGCCACGAAACAACCCTGCTTGCCTCCAGGGTGCCCTGGGTTTTTGTTTGTGGCTTCGGTCGTGTTGCGATGGGCGGCGTGGCGTCCCCACGTCAAAAATCAAGGGACGTCCTGGGGGTTCAGGGTGGGGCTTCTCGTGGAAGGTTTCTTGTGCACTGGCCTCCACTGTAGGGGCATCAGTGTCGCCCGGCCCCCGGCGTCCTGATTTTCGACATGCGCGGCCCCCGGAAGTCCCGACCCGATTCCCCAGGGCGGGCTTCTCATGCCAGGTTGTTCTGGCGGCGGTCCCACGGGGCCCGGCGAGGGCCTCGAGATGCCGAAGCTGGGAACCAGTTCCGTCTTGATTCGTCCTCCTCCTCCTCCTCCTCCTCCTCCTCCTCCTCCTCTTCGGGACGTGTTGGGCCTTCCAGAGGAGCGGCGGGCCGTGGGCGAGGCCGTTCGGAGCTTTGCGGGCAAGGAGGCGGAGCGTCGCGAGAGGCTCCAGGAGGCGAGGCAGGGCTGGCTGGACGCGAGCGCGCAGGGCAACTTCATCGCGCAGTTCGCGGCGCGCGCCTCGGTCGGCCGCGTGGCCGCGGAGGAGCTGGAGCTGCAGGACAAACTGCTGGAGAAGGTGTTGCTGCTGGTGCTGAGTGTGCTGATGATACAACTGTTGCTTATGATGATGCTGTCAGTGCTGGAGGTGTTGTTGTGGAAGATGTCTCGGGCCAGGCCGGTGGGGACACCCGCAGATGTCCTTTTCTCTCACCTTTCTGTGCGGGAACGTCAAGGTGCACGCGTCTCTGTGGAGTGTCCTGCGGCCAAGTGCCCTGTGCAGGCGCCATACCACAGGGGGTGGGTATATGCTGACTGGCTGTCTTGCTCGCTTATCCCTCTCACAGGTGTCGTTGATGGTGGTAAAGGGTGATGGTGAAGATGATGATCATAGTGATCATGGCGATGAGGATTGTGGTCATGCTGATGATGGCGATGGGAGTGTTGATTGTGGTGATGGTGATGATGGTCATGACGGTGATGGTGGTGATAGTGATGCCGGTGACGATGGTGCTCATGGTTGTAGTGATGATGATGTCGATGATGAGGACTTCGATGATGATGCTGCTCATGGTGATGAGGAGGATGATGCTGGATATGGTGACGATGGAGATGGTGATGGTAATGCAGATGGTGATGGTGATGCTGGTGATGACGACGATGCAGCTGGAGATAGCGATGGTGATGGTGACGATGGTAATGATGACGATGGGGAAGGTGAAGCAGGCGCTGCCCGACAAGGACAAACAGAAGCGGGCCCTCGAGGACCTCAGTTCCAGGGGCGCGCTGGAGGCGCTGTTGAGCAGCGGCGCCGAGCCGCACGCCGAGCCGCCAGCCGCCGCTGGCGGCGTCTACGTGCTGTCCTTCGACGGCGACCCCGCCGCCTCTCAGGGGTCACTGTTGTCGCAGGAGTCGAAGAAGACAAATGTGCAGAATCGCCAATGCCTGAGGAGGGGGAAAGGAGGAGGAGGAGGAGGAGGAGGAGGAGGAGGAGGAGGAGGAGGAGGAGGAGGAGGAGGAGGAGGA
>CAUYUJ010010295.1:7005-21289 GCA_963575745.1 Prorocentrum cordatum | reverse complement strand
GCCTCCAAGTCCGCCCAAGATGGTCCAAGACGGCCTCCAAGACGGTACCCCCAAAGATCGCCCAAGAGGCCCAAGACGGCCCCAAGAGGCCGCCAAGACGGCCCAAGAAGCCTCCAAGACGCTCAAGATGGCCTCCCAGACGGCCCAAGAGCCCTCCAAGACGTCCTCCAAGAAGGCCCGAAAGGTGCAAAATGGCCTCCAGACGGCCAAGATGACCTTTAAGATGCCCACGTGTTCCCCGAAGGCTTTCCAAACCGATTCGGGGAACACATGGTCCGATAGCTTTCGGCCACAGAGGCGCTTCCAAAAAGTCAGGGGGTGGCGGTGATTCGCCGTAGGCGTCTTCGATCCGCCGCCCCCTCTCGATTCATCGCAGGGGTGCCTGGCGTGCTGGATCCTTTCGGTTTTGGTTTGGGCTCTTTTTCCAAAAAATCTCCCCCTGGGGCTTCGGCCCGTCCCGCCGACCACCCGGAAAGAAGCTCAATTGCACAATTTGTCCTCCAAGAAGGCTCAAGATGGCGTCCATTATGGCCACGTTGGCCCAAGATGGCCTCCAAGATGGGCTCCGATGGCCTCCAAGTCCGCCCAAGAGAGGAGGAGATGCCTCCAAGTCCGCCCAAGAAATCTCCAAGACGGCCCAAGACGGCCCAAGAGGTGTCCAAGAGGTCTCCATGACGGCCCAAGAGGCCTCCAAGAGGTCCTCCAGGAGGGCCCGACGGGGCCAAAATCATTAATTGTCCTTAGGTTTTTACAGGCTTTTCGTAGGTGCTCCTTTTCGGCTTTCCGACGATGGCCTAAGACGACCCAAGAGGCCCCCCAAGAGGCCTCCAAGACGGCCCAATAGGCGTCCAGGTCTTCCAGGAGTGTCCGAAGAGGCCAAAATCATGGTAGGTTTTTGAAGGATGTTGGCATGTGCTTCTTTTCGTCATTCCGACGGCTTAAGACGGCCCAAGAGGCCCCCAAGATCGCCCACGAGGCCTCCAAGATGGCCCCATGACGGCCCAAAAGGCCCCCAAGACGGCCCCAAGAGAGCCCCCAAGACGGCCCAAGAGGCCTCCAAGACGCTCAAGATGGCCTCTAAGAACCCCTGATATGCCCCAAGAGGGCCCCAAGACGACCCAGACAGGCCCCCCAAGACGGCTTCCGACGGCGTCAGACAAGCCAGGAACGCCCTAAGACGGCCAAAGAGGCCCCCAAGAAGTCCCCAAAGGCCCGCAAAAACCCTCCCAGGAGGCCCCAACAGTGCCCCAAGAGGCGCCCAAGAGGCCTTCTCCTCCTCCTCCTTCTCTGTCCTCCTCCTCCTCCTCCTCCTCCTCCTCCTCCTCCTCCTCCTCCTCCTTGCCCGGCGTGCTCAATGAATCCTTTCGCTTTTGGTTTTGTTTTTTTCCACAAGAACTTATTCTGGGGCTTCGGCCCGTCCCGCCGGCCACCCGAAAGCCACCGCAAACCACCCCAACGTCCACAAAAAAATCTCCAAGACGGCTCAAGATGGCCTCTAAGATGGTCACGTTGGCCCGAGATGGCCTCCAAGATGGCCCAAGATGGCGTCCAAATCGCCAAAGATGGTCCAAGATGGCTTCCAAGACGGCCCGAGAGAGAGCCCAAGATGCCTTCAAGTTCGTCCAAGAAGCCTCCAAGACGGTCCAAGATGGCTCCAAGATGGCCTCAGACTGCCCAAGACGGCCCCAAGAGGCCTCCAAGAGCTCCACCAGGAAGGCCCGAAGAGGCCCAAATCATTGATGTTGCTTGGGTGTTTGAAGGATTTTGGCATTTGCTCCTTTTCGACCTTCCGACGGCCCAAGACGGCCAAAGAGGCCCCCAACATCGCCCCAAGAGCGCCCAAGAGACCTCCAAGATGGCCCCATGACGCCAAGAGGACCCCCAGAGGGCCCCAACAAACCCCAAGACGGCCCGAGAGGCCCCCAAGACGCCCAAGATGGCCTCCAAGACGGCCAAGATGGCCTCCAAGATGCCTTCAAGACGGCCAAGAAGGCCTCCAAGACTGCGAAGATGGCCCCAAGATGCACCCAAGACGGCCCCAGATGGCCTCAAGATGGCATTCGACTGCCTAAGAGGCCGGCCAGAGGCCTCCAAGACGGCCCACGACCCCTCCAAGAGGAGGCCCGAAAGCTCGGAAACGACATGGTCCGATAGCTCGCCCGACTCCGTGTTCCCCGAAGGCTTGGGAACCCCACTCGGGGAACTCGTGGCCCGATAGCTTGGCCAAGCTCAAACCCAATGTTCGGCCACGCAGGCGCTTCCAAACCAGCAGGGGGCGGCGGTGATGTGCCGCAGGCGTCTTCGATCCGCAGCCCCATCACAGAGGTGACTGACGTGGTCTGGTGGTTTCTGGTGTTGATAAACTTTCCCCCTGGGGCTTCGGCCCAGCGCGCCAAGTCGCCTGGAGACCTCCTCAAAATCTTCTGGTCAATGCCTGTCCCGCTCGAGGATGGCCCAAGATGGGCTCCAGGACGGCCAAGATGGCCAAGGATGGCCTCCAAGATGCCTCCAAGAAGGCCAAGATGGCCCCCAGAAAGCCCAATACGGTTCCAAGACGCATCGAAGACGGCCCAAGATGCACCCAAGATGCCCTCCAAGATGGCCCCATCCGTCCAAAGAGGCCCCCAAGGGGCCTCCAAGACGGCCCAAAAGGCATCCACTAGAGCATCCAGGAAGGCCCGAAGAGGCACACATCATTTTGTGTCCCTAAGTTTTTCAAGGATTTGTTGGCAGTCGCTTCATTTCGGCCTTCCGACGGCCCGAGACGGCCAAAGAGGTCCCCGAGATCGCCCCCAGATCGCCCAAGAGGCCTCTCAGATGTCCCCACCACGGCACAAGAGGTCTCCAAGAAGGCCCCAAGAGGGCCCCAAGACGGCCCAAGAGGCCTCCAAGACGCCCAAGATGGCCTCCAAGACGGCCCTGAAGCACCACAAGGGAGCACCAAGTCGTCTCAGAGAGGCCCCAAGACGGCTTTCGACGGCGTCAGACGGGCCAGGAACGCCCTCCTAAGACGACCAAACATGCCCCCAAGAAGCATCCAAATGCCCTCCAGAGACCCAAGGAGACCCCCAAGAGGCCTCCAAGAGGCCCCCAGGAAGCTCCCAAAAGGAGCCAAAGAGTGCTCCAAGAGACTCCCAAAAGGTCTCCTCCTCCTCCTCCTCCTCCTCCTCCTCCTCCTCCTCCTCCTCCTACTCCTCCGCCTGATCTTCCCCCGTAATCCTCCCCAAAGTGTTCCCCGAAGAGTTTCTAGAGCGGCTGAGGGGAATACAGATTCCGATCCTTTGGGCCGCCATGGGGCCAGACGTCTGGACATAGAGGCGCTTCGCAAAGGCAGGGGGCGGTGGTGATTCGCCGTAGGCGTCTTCGATAAAATACGCCGCCCCCTTGTGGTCTTGCCACAGGGGTGCACGGCGTGCCGAGTGTCTGGCAGGCCTGGTTCGGTTCGCAAGAACCTCCCGTGCAGTCTCGGCCCGGCCCACCAGCCACCCGGAGAGCTCCTCAAAATCCCTCCAGCGTTGAACGAGTCGCCTCCAACACGTCCAAGAGGGCCTCCGAGATGATCCCGAGACGCCTCCATGACGGCCAACAGGGCACCGAAAGAGCCTGAGGTGGCCGAAACATGTGGCCAAGATGGCCCAAGATGTACTGAAGACGGCCTGAGATGGCATCAGGATGGCCCAAAGCGGCCCAAGATGTACTCAAAACGGCCCAAGATGGTCTCAGGATGGCCCAAGACGGCCCAAGAAGCCCCCAAGAGGCCTCCAAGAGGCCTCCAAGACGGCCTAGCAAGCTTCCAAGAGGACTTACAGGAATACACGAGAGGTCAAATTCATCGATGCTCTGTTGGTGATTGAAGGTTTTTGGCGTTTGCTCATGTTTGGCCTTCCGACAGCCCAGGAGACTCCCAAGATCGCCATAAGATCGCCGCAGAGGTCTCCGATAGGGCGCCACGACGGCCCGAGAAGTCCCCAAGATAGCTCCAAGAGGGCCCAAAGACAGCCCAAGAGGCCTCCAAGACGCCCAAGGTAGCCTCCAGGACGGCCCAGATGCCCCCAAGCGAGCCCAAGATTGCCGCAAGATATCTCCAAGGCGACCCAAGATGCACCCAAGACAGCATAAGATGGCCTCAACATGGTCCAAGACGGCATAAGAAACCATCAAGAGGCATCCAAGACGGCCCAGGCGCCGCCAAGGGGACATACGGGAAGGCTCGAAGGTTTTCGGCGCGTGCTGTTTGTCAGCCTTCCGATGGCCCAAGACGGTCCAATAGTGTCGCAAGATGTCGCCAAGACGGCCCAAAATAAACCAAGACAACATAAGATGGCCTCAACGTGGCAACATGGTCCAAGACGGCGTAAGATGGCCTCAAGATGACCGACGATGCCTCCAAGGGATCTCCAAGATAGCCCAAGAGGCCTCAGAGACGACACACAGGAAGGCCTGAGGGAGCCAAAACCATTGATGTTCTTATGGTGTTGGAGGTATTCAGCCATTCCTCCTTTTCGGCCATCCGACGGTCCAAGACGGCCCGAGAGGCTTCCAAGAGGACCCCCAGGAAGGCCCGAAGAGGCCCAAATCATTGATTTGCTCCCCCATGTGCTCCCCGAAGGGATTCTAAAATGGCTGGGCGCCTACGAGCGGGGCAGCGAAGACGACGTCCGACGCCACGACGAGATCGAAGGGCCCCATCTGCGCCACGGCAGCGGCGTCCTCGGCATTCCCCCACACCTGCGAGGGCGCCTCCTCCTCCTCCTCCTCATCCTCCTCCTCCTCCTCCTCCTCCTCCTCCTCCTCCTCCTCCTCCTCCTCCTCTCTCCTCTCTCCCTCCTCTGCCCCTCCTCCTCCGCCTCCTCTTCTCCTCTCCTCCTCCTCCCCCTCCTTCCTCCTCCTCCTCCTCCTCCTCCTCCTCCTCTTCCTTCCTTCCTTCCTTCCTTCCTTCCTTCCTTCCTTCCTTCCCTTTTCCTTCCTTCCTTCCTTCTCCTCCTCCGTCCTCTCCCTCCTCCACCTCCTCCTCCCTCCTCCTCCTCCTCATCCTCCTCCTCCGCCTCCTCCTCCTCCTCCTCCTCCTCCTCCTTCCCTCCTCCTCATTCCTCCTCTCCTTCCTCCTCTTCCCGCCTCCTCCTCCCTCCTCCTCTCCTTCCTCCTCCTCCTCCTCCGCCTCCTCCTCCTCCTCCGCTGCTGTTGCTGTTGGAAGGCTGCATCGGTCTGGTAATGACCCGAGGTCTTGCCGTCTCTCGAGCGTCCATTCACCGTGGTGAGCCTCATTTTGACTTTTATTCGGCGTTTCGACATTGGACGGAGAGGGGGGAACGGGGGGGGGCCCTGGCTCCGGACCTCTGGTTAATGCGGTTGTTTGCGGCAGTGCGTCTACGATGGGGGGAGGCTCCACCTGCCTGAAACAGGCGTCAAAAAAACAGCCAAGATCCACGCCATGAGGGGGGGTGTGAGGGCCCCCGCCGATCGGCAAAACAATGAATAAAAACGATCACGTGCACGATTCGGTTTCGCGCGTGTCGTGTTCCACATGGAGGAGGAGGAAGAGGAGGAGGAGGAGGAGGAGGAGGAGGAGGAGGAGCAGGAGCAGGAGGAGGTGGAGGAAGAGGAGAGGAAGAGGGAGGCAAGGCAAGGCAAGGCAAGGCAGGCGCTCGGGGGGCAAAGCTCCTCTAAGCTAAAGCGTTCGTCGGACCCCTGCGGGAAGTGGGGTTGGCCCTCGCGTCTGGGAGGGCCAGCCGGGCGTCCTACCGAGCAGGACCTGCCCTGCTGGGCAGGAGACCATCGGCGGTGAGGCACGATAGCCTCGCTCCTTGTACAGCCGTGAGGAGGCCCGAACACCGTTCCTCATGGCCGCCAGGAAGATAGCAAGGAGGCTCGGTTGAGCCATGGTGCGCGGGGAAGCGTCCAGGCCTCTCTGGGCGTGGGGCCTCCCGAGAGGCGGCCGACCCCTGCCCGACGGAGAAGGCAACAAAGAAAGAGAGGCAAGACGGGCAAGTCTGGCATTTGGCCGATCTTGCAGTAGACGTAAGAACCTTATACCCTGCCCTGCCGCCCTGTATTCAGCACCAAACTGGTGGCGAAGGAGACGGTCCCTTCTACCCTTCTCAAAGAGTCGGGTGGCAGGCTGCACAAAAGAGGGAGGAGAGGACGGCAGGACACCAGGCGGCAGCAGCTCTCACAGTGAATTTACAGTGAGTGCAACAAAGGATGCCGTCTCCTCGGGCTGGCCTGCATCCATCTCTCAGGTCTGCTCTATAATATCTCATTCGATGCCCAACCCATCGTTGACATTCAACTGGTCGGGGAAATGTGAAATAAGGGCCTCATCTTCTCCTTCGAGCAACCTCTGAATGCAGGGCAATGCGTTTACACACTTTGCTGCAATCGTAATATGCGTCCTGAGGCGTCGCTGTACCTCCTATCGTCCCTCTGTTCTCTAATTTCCCACTGAGATGGCGCCTCGAGCCTGTGCAAGCTGAGTTCTAACAGGCAACTGTGGCGTTGGAGCGCGTTGGCTGCATCTTTTGCAAGGCGCACTTGTGCAAGGAAAATCGGTCTCGTGGCCCTCAGACGCTCGCTTGATGACATGAGCTGACCAATGGGAGACGAGTGGCGAACGTCGAAGTGCGTCAAGTGCGCTGGCAAGAAAGAACGGGGACGTCGTGGCTCGACCATCTTAACTTGAAAGGGGTACACAGTAACAGAAGAGCATGGGCAAGAACCTCGGCACTGAGCCAAGACTCCGAAACGGACCGTCGATGCAGGAGCGCAGGGGGGGAAGAAAAAAACACTGCCAGAGCTGGTGTCGGAGGCTGCCACAAGTTACTATCCTGGCCCCGTCGAAGCCTCAGGTGGTCCTCGTTGCGAAGCCTTACCGCTGGTGCCTGTAACCTCCTGTGGGGTCTCTGGTGTCCCTACAGGGGTTCCCTGTGACGGAGTGCTTTGGCTGCCGATAGTCCCGTCGAGTTGTGGTGGGTCGACGCCTAATCGAAGAGGGTCCCGTAGAGACTGTAGATCCCCCCGTCCTGGTACCAGCCTGAGCCCGTCGGAAGTAGTCCCTTGATGGAGTCCCTGACTGAGGTCCACGACTCTCTCCTTCCTAGCTCTGTACAACATGGCTAAGTCATAAGTATCGCCGAACTTGTTGCTTATCTGCCTGTGCTCCCGAAGGGCCGAAAATCTTCTGGGGTCGAGACGGATAGCGTTGGCAAGTTGTTCCGACTCACTCTCTGGTGGCCATCTGACTGGAGGCGACGAAAGAGGAGAATGCAACGTACCGCTGGCCACCGAGGTTAGAGGATCAGGCTCTGGAGTGCCTCTCGTCTCTCTCGGCGCAGGTAGGTTGACTTGCCCGTCGGCGTCTTGGACTCTCCGCGCCTGCGGTGATAGGAGGCCTCCACTGCCCGCTCCAAGGCCGACTTGGGCCCCGCTCCGTTCGCCTTGGTGGCGTTGAGCCCCAAGAGCCCCACCGTCATCGCTTCCTTGAGTTTGAACGCCGTGAAGCCGCGGACCCAGGTCAGGGCAGGCTCTCCGATCTTCTTCTCCTGGAGGATCGCGCCCAAGACGGGGCCAGGGTTGAGGCTGCACTGGAGCTTCCCCATGCTGCTGCCCTCCTGCTCGTCCTCCCTCTTGTAGGTCTCGCTGACCTTGAACGATTGGAACACCTCCTGGATGATCAAGGGTCCGCACTGGTTGGTCGTGCCGGCCATGAACTCGCCAAGGGTGGCCTTGCATTGTTCCTCCATCTCGCTCCCACTGGTGCCGTCCATGGAGCCGCGCAGCTCGCGGAGGACCTCGATCGCCACGTACACGTGGGGGGGGGGGCCGAGTCCTCCGTACTTCTTCGCGGCCTGGATGCCCGCCCGGAAAGTCCTGACCTCCGATGGGATCAGCCAGAGGTCGCTGGTCGCGTGCATCATCTCCCTCGTGCCCTGGGCGCTTCGCAGGGCGAGCCTCGTGGTCACGTTCGGCCTCTCTTCGTAGTGGCCGTGGTCGTCGCCGAAGAGCCTGCTGCCTCGCGGCGGTGGGCGACCGCCGCCTCCGCTCCCCTCTGCGCTGCCCGCGCCTGCCGTCGGGCGGTCCCTTCTGGCGCCGCCCATCTCGGTGCCTGCTCCTCGTCTGCCTCCTTGCTGCCAGTCTGCTTTCGGCGGAGGAGGAGGATTTTTGTTGCAGTGCACCGCGCACGCCCAGGCTCCTAATCGCGGCGGCCGCGCGGGACTGAGACGCGCGGGTTGAACCGAAAATGGCTCGGCATTGTTCTCCACGTTGATGAAGTAGACAATGCACCGACATCTGATGCACATGGAGGCCGTGCCGGTCTTTCTCAAGATATGTAGCCCAAGCGCTTCAGGACCGCCAAACGATCAGCGCCCAGGGTCGCGAGCTGGTCCTCCGTGTACGGCGGAGGAGGAGGAGGAGGAGGAGGAGGAGGAGGAGGAGGGTGCATGATTTGTTTCCCCTGGAAGAGCCAAGGTGCTCCACGATGGCCCAGGCCGAGAACAGCTGCACGCGTCCGAGCGATGCCGGGCGCCACGCCGACACCGATCGTGGCGCGCCCAGAGCGACGAACGCACAGCACACAACGCGTCCGAGCGATGCCGAGCGTCACGCCGACATCGATCGCGGCGCGCCCAGACTGACGCACGCACGACACGCGCCCATACCCACAGGGGGGGCGTTGGAGGGAGGACGGGCTATGAGTACGGGCGCGGGTTGTCGGACCCTGGGGGGGCGCTCCCATTCGAGCGGGGGGTCCCATCCGGCAACACGCACCCATAGCCCCCTCCGTCCCACCTTTGGGTATGGGTGCGTGTTGCTCGTGCGTCACAGAACACGTCCAGAAGCCTCGCTCCTCCCGGCCACGCCCTCTGGGCACCAGCTGCGCCGCTCGACAGCCGCTTCAAGCCGATCCCCATCCCAGGTCTTCCGCCCCAGATCGGTGCCCGAGGCTTCCTGCTCGCCCTGGGCCCAGGTAGGGGGCACGTGCGAACCCTACCCCTGCCACCCACGACCTCTGAGGGGGACAGGTGAGGTTCACTTCGCTCGGGAGCTCCCGAACGACGTGAGCCCCACCCTCCGCCTCAGAGATCGTGGGGGGCAGGGGCAATCAGGGTTCACATGTGGCCTCCCACCCTGGGGTGGAGGAGGAGGAGGAGGAGGAGGAGGAGGAGGAGGTGGAGGAGGAGCAGGGGGGGGGGCCCGAAGCTGGCGCCCGGGCGCCGAACATGTCGAAGCAACATCCTCGAGCCTCCTCCCCAAGCGGGGACGCACAACACCCGGGCCAGCCAAGACCGGGGTTTTGGCCGGGGCCCATGTCGCAGAGCCCGGGCGGCCGCCCGGTGGCTCCCGCACCCCTCGGTCGGAAGCACTGGGCAGAAACATGTCACTGCACCGACCTTGCAGACGTGCTTCCGCAG
This sequence comes from Prorocentrum cordatum, assembly GCA_963575745.1. Lineage (NCBI taxonomy): Eukaryota > Dinophyceae > Prorocentrales > Prorocentraceae > Prorocentrum > Prorocentrum cordatum. The sequence goes on along the minus strand of CAUYUJ010010295.1, from coordinate 11,879 downwards.
GTTTCTGCGCGGATTTCTCTCCGCGCAACACCCCGCAATGGCGAGCGACAAACAGCGTGAGTTTCACGTGGATTGGTTTTGGTCTTCACTCCTGGCCAAAAAATCCGCACGAAATTCACCTCGAAATCCAGAACGAAATTCTCCAGGACACTCCGGGCTCATCCGATCGTTTTCCGAACGAAATCCACTATGCGATGCTGGCGCCATGAGAAGTAAGTAGAAACATGAAGTAGGGAGGCGTTGAAAGTAGAATGGGTTCCGTCCGCTCCCTGAGGAGGACGGAAAAGGTGAAACCACTCGATCATTGAAGTAGGACGGCGCTTAACGTAGATTGGAATCTGGGAACCCAAAAATACCGACTTTCAACGACCGATGGGTACCTGGGTCAGGGCGGACAAGGGGAATCGGCCCCACGTGGCTCTCAAACCCAAGTCAGTCAAAAGGGGTTGACGGACCCCGTTAGCGCTGACCCCGGCTACGTGAGCCCATATGGTTTTCGTGTTTTCGGGTCGTAACTCGGCTCTCCAGCGGCCGTTCGGAACGATCCGGACATTCCCGGAACGCCCTCGGCAAGGCGCAGCTGCTGGAAGGCACCCCGAGGCTGGAGAGCCGACGAAAACCGACGAAAATCCCGAACCCCGAACCCCGAAGAGATCGTTCGCAATTTTCCGTGGCGGGGAGATGCTGGCCGATAGCACAGCCTTTGCGCTTAGTGCAGCCCCACGTGTGCCCGCGCGCACCAGAACTGCGCGCCCCCACTCGGAGCTGCGCAACCGCCCAGGCCAGGTTTATCCGGGAAGGGGGAGGGGGACGCGCGGGCCCGATCACCCGGGCCATCGCCGGAACCCTGCAAAACCAATACATAACCCCCAACCCACCCCGACGCCCTCCAGGCACTGTGCATGTAGGTCAACGACCGCAGAGGTGGCGAAAGGAGGAGGGCTTCCGGGGCGCCGCGATGGAGGCAGCGCGCTAGGTGGCACCAAAATGCCCGAGCCGATACGTTCGCGGTACGTAGTGATAGAATGATGGCATGAGCGGCACCAGCTCCTCCTCCTCCTCCTCCTCCTCCTCCTCCTCCTCTCTCATCCTCCTCTCCTCCTCCTCCTTCTCTCCTCCTCCTCCTCCTCCTCCTCCTCCCTCCTCCTCCTCCTCCTCCTCCTCCTAACTCCTCCTCTCCTCCTCCTCCTCCTCCTCCTCCTCCTCCTCCTCCTCCTCCCTCCTCCTCCTCCTCCTCCTCCTCCTCTCCCCCTCTCCCTCCTCCTCCTCCTCCTCCTCCTCCTCCTCACCCTCCTCCTCCACCTCCTCCTCCTCCTCCTCCTCCTCCTCCTCCTCCTCCTCCTCCTCCTCCTTCACACACAGGCACCAGCTGCGCCGCCGTCGCCGCGCCCCGGCGCGCCCCGCCCGCGGCCGCGTACGCCCCGACGTTGGCCCGGAGGTTCGCCAGCGCCGCGGGCTGCTCGGTCAGCACCGCGCGGCAGCCGAGCCGCGCCAGCGCCAGGCCGAGCAGGCCGCAGCCGGCCCCGAGCTCGGCAACGGCGGGCCGCCCGCCTCGCGCGGGGAGCACGTGGCGCTCCAGGTACCTCGCGGGCCAAGGAGTGATGATGATGATAATAAAAATCAGAGTAAGAATAATAATAATAATAATAATAGTGATACTAAATAATAAGAATAATAAGAATAATGATAATAATACTAATAATAATAAATAAATGAATAAATAAATAAATAAATACATGAATAAATAAATATAAAAAATAATAATAATGATGATAATAATAATAATCATCATCATCATCGTAATAGTAATAATAATAATTATAAAAATAATACTGAGAATAAAAATGATAATAGGAGTAATGATAATAATACTAATAATACTAATAATACTAATAATAATAAAAATGATAATAACACTAACAATAATAATAATGATAATGATGATAATAAGGATAATCATAATAATAATAATGATGATGATGATGATGATGATGATGATGATGATGATGATGATGATGATCATGAGGAGGAGGAGGAGGAGGAGGAGGAGGAGGAAGAGGAGGGGGAGGAGGAGGGGAGGAGGGGAGGAGGTGGAGATGGAGGAGGAGGATTGCGGAGGAGGAGGAGGAGGAGGAGGAGGAGGAGGAGTGAGGGGGAGGCAGGAGGAGGCGGAGGGGGGGAGAAAGTAGGAGGGAGGGAGGAGAGGAGGGGGAGGAGGAGGAGCAGGGAGGAGAAGGGGGAGGGGAGGAGGTGGAGGAGGAGGAGGAGGAGCAGGCAGGAGGAAGGGAAGGGGAGGAGGAGGAGGAGGAGGAGGAGGAGGACGAGACGAGGGAAGGAGGGGGGCGAGGAGGAGGAGGAGGAGGAGGAGGAGGAGGAGGAGGAGGAGGAGGAGGAGACGGAGGAGGAGCAGGAGGGGGAGAAGGAGGAGGGAGGAGGAGGAGGAGGAGGAGGAGGAGCAGGAGGAGGGTGAGGAGGGGGGGGAAGAGGAAGAGGATGAGGAGGAGTAGGAGGAGGGAGGAAGAGGACGAATCGGAGTGAGTGATGATGATGATGATGCTGATGATGATGAGGATGGTGATGATGATGATGCTGATGATGATGCTGATGATGCTGATGATACTGCTGATGATTATGTGGATAGAACTAGTAATAATGAAAATACTAACAATAGCAATCGTGATAATAATAATAATAATAAGAATAATACTAATAAAGGTGGTGTGGATGATGATATTAGTCGTGCCAAGAATAGTAACACGAACCATTAATAATAATAATAATAATAAAATACTACTACTAACAATATTAATAATAATAATAATGATAATAATAGTAATAATAATAATAATAACAATAGAGATAATAGTCATCATCAACATGATCCTGAGAAATCAATACTCAGCATAACAATATCAAACATACTACGAATGCGAATAGTAATGAGACTAACCATATTAGCATTAGCACTGAGAATGATAATAATGATAATGAAATAATGAGAAGAGTGGTAATACTAGAAATAACAAGAATAAAAATAAAATTAAGAATAATAATATGAATGATGATGATGCTGATGATGATGATGATGATGTTGATGATGATGATGATGATGGTGATGATGATGATGATGATGATGATTGATTATGATTATTGATTATGATGATGATGATGATGATGATGATGATGATGGTGGTGATGATGATGATGATGATGATGATGAGTATGATGTGATGATGTATGATGATGATGATGGGATGATGATGATGATATGATGATGATGATGATGATGATGATGATGATGTGATGATGATGATGATTGATGATGATGATGATGATGATGATGATGATGATGATGATGATGATGATGATGATGATGATGATGTGATGATGATGATGATGACTGATGATATGGTGAGGAGGAGGGAAGGAGGAGAGGAGTCAAAAGGTGGAGGAGGACGGGGAGCAGGAGGGAGAAGGAGGAGGCGGAGGAGGAAGAAAGAGAGGAGGGAGGAGGAGGAGGAGGAGGGAGGAGGAGGCGGAAAGCGGAGAGGAAAAGGAGGAGGGAGGAGGAGGGGGAGGAGGAGGAGGAGGGACGAGCAGGAGGAGGAGCAGGGAGGGGTGGGAGAAGTAGGAGGAGGGAGGAGGAGGAGCAGAGTGATGGACACCGATGATGATGATGAGGCCGATGGATGATGCCTGATGCTGATGAGTATGGATGATGATGATGATGATGATGATGATGATGCAGATGATGATGATGATGATGATGATGATGAGATGATTGATGATGATGAATGATGTGATGAGATGATGTGATGGATGTTGATGATGTTGTGAGATGATGATGATGATGATGATGATGATGAGATGATGATGATGATGATGATGATGAGATGATGATGTGATGATGCTGATGAAACATGATGATGATAATTGAGATGCTGATGATGCTGTCTGATGATAATAAGGGGGAGGAGGAGGATGAGGAGGAGGAGGAGGAGAAGGAGGGCGAGCAGGGGGGGGAAGTAGTAGGAGGGAGGAGGAGCAGCAGGAGGAAGAGGAGTGATGATGATGACGATGATGCTGATGATGATGATGCTGATGATGATGATGATGAGGAGGAGGAGGAGGAGGAGGAGGAGGAGGAGGGAGGATGAGGAGGAGGGAGGAGGAGGGAGGAGGAGGAGGGGGAGGAGGAGGAAGAGGAGGAGGGGATACGTAGGAGGAGGAAGGTGGAGGAGGAGGGAGGAGTGATGATGATGATGACGATGGTGATGCTGATGATGCGGCTAATGATAATGATGCTACTGATGATGATGATGATGATGATGATGATGATGATGATGATGATGATGATGATGATGATGGTGATGGTGATGATGCTGATGCTGATGATGATGATGAGTATGATGATGATGATGATGCTGATGATGATGATCATGCTGATGATGACGATGGTGGTGGAAAGGGTGATGATGCTGCTGCTGATGATGGTGGTGATGATGATGGTCATGTTTACGATGTTGATGATGTTGAGTCTGCTGATGATGATGATGCTGGTGTTGATGATGATGATAATGGTGATGAGGAGGAGGATGGTGACTATGCTGATGATGGTGATGGTGTTGATGATGGTGGTAGTGGTGATGGTGCTGCTGATGCTGATGATGATGGTGGTGATGATGATGGTGGTGATGGTGATGTTGATGGTGATGATGCTGCTGCTGATGATGCTGGCGAGGATGATGATGATGATGATGATGATGCTGATGATGATGATGATCGTGATGATGATGATGATGATGATGATGATGATGATGATGATGATGATGATGATGATGATGATGATGATGATGATGATGCTGATGCTGATG